>OZ020311.1:9293492-9756920 GCA_963971305.1 Arcuatula senhousia | reverse complement strand
TTCGGCATGATATAGGACAGTTTTTAAGACTGCGTCGTATAATACTAAGGGTAGAGCTTGCCTTGTTTACGGTTTTCGCAGTGGCGGAAGTCGTCCAAAAGGATTGCGTCTAGGTTGGGGTTTTCCGTGACCTGTTTTAGAACTGTGTTGTTGGGGTTGTAGAGGCTTTTTGGATTTTTGCCTTAATACTCATGACATAGCACTTTGTGGCGTTGAAGCGCATCCCCCTATCAAAGCCCATTCTTCAAGGTTTTTCAGGTCGTTTTAAAGTTTTATGTGATCTTCATGGCATTTAATTGTTCGATAGAGTTGACAGTCGTCTGCGAAGAGCGTACTCGAGACTTCACAATGTCAGGTATATCGTTGGTGTGACCCAGAAACAGCAAGGGTCCAAGGACCGTGCCTTGTGGTACACCAGATTCTACTTCTGCATTGTTTGAATGTTCACCGTCAACTACTACTCGCATTTCTCTTTTGGTGAGGAACGATGTTATGGATGTTTCCTTTGATACCATACTTTTCTAGTTTATGGAGTAGTCGGTCGTGGGGAACTGTGTCGAATGCTTTCGAGAAATCAAGTATTATCACATCTGTTTGCTTGCTTGTTTTGGTAGTATGATTGTAGCAGATCGTTTGATATAGTTGTGTTTCGCACGAGTAGCCTGATCTAAATCCATGGTTTAAAGATGTAAGGATGTTGTGTTCTTCTAGATGCGATAGCATATGTTTGCAAATGATATGCTCCAATAACCTGCAGGATACTGATGTCAGGGATACGGGTCTATAATTTTTGGCCTTGTGGACGTCCCCTTTTTGAATACCGGGGCAGCGTTTGCGTTTTGCGTTTAGCCAGTTTTCGGGTAGTTCCCTGCTGTCTATTGAGTATTGAAAAAGTTTGGTCATTCCAGGTGCAAGTGATTTGGCGCAGGTCTTGAGAATGATGTTTGGAATTTGGTCTGTTCCCATTGCCTTGGAAGGATTGATGTCTTTAAGTAATTTAAGTACTCCTTGTTCTCTTACTTTTATGGATTTAATGTGAGGCTGTTTGGTCTGTCACTGGTGTCTCAAGTGAGTTGAGATGTGCTATCAGTAAAACAGACTTGAATTGGTCGTTTAGTATATTTGCCTTCTCTTTGCTGTCATTTGTGATGGAATCTTTGTGTCTTAGCGTAGCGATGCCGATGTTATCTTGCTTCTTTGCTTTTGCATATCTCCAGAAAGGCGTAAAGCTTGTGGTCGTTCTTCATTAAGCCTTCATTGATGATGTTATCAATGTGCTCTGTTTTACGAAACCGTTTTTACATTCTCTTTGGTGTTTCTTGTATTCAGTCCATTGCTTTGTTTTTTCGCCGCTCTGTATAGTCTTTCTTTCCGTCTAAGATTATTTATTTGTTTTTAACAATTAAATGTATTTGGTGATAGTATCCTTAAAACCCTACAAGTTTAGCAGATTGGTTAATCAAATCTTGTTTAACTTTTGTTTTATGTTTATTTATTTCAATTTTTCTCTTAAGGACATTATAAAATATTTAGGTTTGTATTAACGCTTTTATCTACTTAACAAATGTCCAAGACCCTATCTTACAGTTTAGAAGTTACTATCTAGTGACAGCGCTTATACTCACTATGTTCTATCCTTTACATTGAAATCCGAGACAAGTGCAAATTATATTCTACGGCATTATTGATGAAGTATCTCTGTTGACAAACACCTTGGTACTTTGTATTTTGAACGCGCTGGACGGGTAACCTCCGCCAATTGGAGGGTAAACACAAGCCCGTTCGTTACAATTGTCTGTCAAGATATATAGACAAATCCTGTTATTTTTTTAAAATTTTTAATGTTTATGAAAACAATGACGCATCATGCTGCGCTCGGTGTAGCTTTTATTTTATTTAAATAGATAAACTTCTTCGTTGTTTTGAGAGAGGGTTTTCATTTTTTTTATCACTTCCGTGCTCATCTTTCATTAATAGCAAGAGAATCATAACATTTAAAAATAAAATATAAACACTTTTGTGTCGAAGATTAGGTGTCCATTCTTCCGTCCGTACGCCCCCCGCTCTTCCGTCCGTCCATCCTTCTATCAGCTTTTTCCTTTACACTTTAGGGTACCCATATTTATCATATTTGGAGGAAAGATTTTTTAACAACAAATTGACATTCCAATGGGCACAAACTGTTTTCTCCTCACCTACTTGCCTCTCACTAGACTGAATTTCTTCATAACTCGCAAAGAACAGGAAATGGAAGTGGCAAGGTCCTTCTGTCTGCATGACTGATTATATTAGACCAAGGTTATAACAAAATACGTCTATTACGACCTCTAAAAAGTTCTTCCTTCGTTATCAACCACCGGTGGAAAAATTCAAAATTATGTTTCTTAAATGAAAGATTAGCGATTGTTTTGATTAGTGGTTTGCTTGTGTTTGTACTGAAATGATCACCTCAACATCCTTAGTAAGTCTTTACAACTGTGTCGTGTTTTGTGTTACTACCGGACCTAGGATCGCAATGGAAGAGGGAGATTTGGAAGAACAAATTAAGATAACTGTCTTATATTGAACTTAATCTGATGAAAATCAGATTGAGCTTTTGCATATTCCTTGCCACTCCTGTCCTCTTTTAAAGAAGCTCAGTCCAAAATAAAGTAGAATATGTAGAGTACAGTATAACCCCCCCCCCCCAAAAAAAAAAAAAAAAAAAACTGGAACCGGGTTCAAAAATCAAAACTAAGGTTTTAAACCCTGTGTCTTAGAGCAACATTGCTCCTAATTCAAACATTGACTTGTTGGATGTGGACACTGAAAGTTGAGGTCAAAAACTAAAAAATTCTTTTTTCTGGATAATAGTTCTACGGTTACAAGCAATTGATCTTATTTATCATTACATATACATACTTGTTTATATGTAAACATGGTGAACATAAGATAAGGTCAAGTATTGTTCTGTAAAACAAGCCACGATGACTGTAAGACGTTTAACGTTTATTCTCCTGTGCACATTGTTTTCAACAGTATGGGGATTTATGGATCCTTGCACGTTCTATCCCAAAGGGTATGTATATTTATGTTAAAAGGGTTATTTAATTGTAAAATATTTGTTTTTTTGCTACTAAAATCAAATGAAAATAGGATGTATGTTCCTTGTTCGTTTGCCCATATCAATAAACACATACAAAACGTTTACCACAACGTGAGGGTTAGTTTTGTGTTTTAATTACATAGAACTTACTTTTTGTTCAGATTTATTCCCGCCAACGAGACAGAGCAAGTAACCCCAACACCTTCATGTCTGAATGGGGTTATAGATTGGAACTATCCAAGAGGCTCTCTAGAAATTCACTATAACCAACACAAAGAATTCCAGCTTTGTTTAACTAATTGGCTTGGTGGCGATGCCTTTACCATATTTGACAATTCGCTTGGAAAGATGATACAGCTGAAATCTTTAACAGGTATGCAAAAGAGTTAAGAACTACGAAAAAACACAACCCAAAATGTTATGATTAAATTACAAAACAATCATAACAATGCAATACATACTAAGTGATATGTTTTTACTATATAAACCAGGGAAGAAACAAAGAGGTATACCAATGAGGCATTCCAGTGCCAATAATCCGAAAGGGCAAAAAAGACAAAAGCAGTAAACACGAACGAGAACAGAACGACGAAACACAAAACATAAAAAAAACCCCAAAAAACTGTAAAGAAATAATCAACGCAAACTCAAGTTTCGTAACAAGAGTGAACGCAGGTGCTCAGGGAGAATAAGCAGTTCCTGTTTGCTATAGCACATCCGTCGCTCTGCTAATGATGAATTCAGCGTGTCAACTCCGATAAAGGAAGACAAGACAAAACCTTATGACAAACCATGCACTCTGCACTCATCTGAGAGATAGACATTCTATATTTGTCTGTGAGTACATGTCTTCCATAAGTTTCTTGAGTGAAGACAAGTAACCAAGAGCAACATAACCTTGTGTTAGTAAGTTTTATAACAGCCTGACGCTCTGCAAAGGAAATCGATGTACGTTCTACAGGCTCTGAAATAACGAATCAATTATGATAGTAAACTCCATAAGCTAAAGCGGACGGAATGTTGCTTACGATTAGATTATACCGGTAGTCTATATTATTTCCATGATATCAGAAACTACTAAAGTGGGTCTCAGTTTAACGGTTAATTATGCTTCGAGATGTATCGTGTCCTCAGCAGCATATGGAACAAAATAGTTGGAGTATACAAAGAATTAGCTGTGGTAAACCAAAAGTTATTCAGAAAATCCTTATCCAACAATGTTCTTTAAAATCTTATATATTTTCGCCCATTTTTGTTCTATTCGAATCCATCTTTTTTTTTACATTTCAGATGAAGAGTTCTGTATTCGCAGCCACGGCCACAGTGCAATCTTAGTAGTGAAAGCCCCACCAGAACAGAGATATATGGGGGGATTTAGCTATGAGATAAAGTTTTAAAAAGACTTTTAATTGGTGTTGTAAACGTATAGGATTTACAAAAAGCAAACCCAATTTTTCCTCCGCTTTTAATTTGCTTCTATTTGCAATAAAATCGTTTTATTTAGGCACATCTAGGTGCATCTAGTGATGATAAGCACATTGCATGCTTCGGATGCTGGATGTGACCTATATTTTCCGATTGATTGACCATGTACAGAAAAATGGTTAAAATGTATTCCCACTTACTGACAAGTGCCACATCAACCATATTGGTATGGTATGTGCACCTAGTGATGCTAAGCACTAAGCATGCTTCAGATGCTGGCTGTGACCTATATTTTTCGCACGAATGACCACTTATAGAAGAATGGTTAAAGTCCATTCCTTCTTACTGACATGTGCCACATCTTCTATATTGATATGGTAGGTGCATGTGATGCACAATGTATGCTTAGGATGCTGGTTGCGACCTTTATTTTCCGCATTGATGACCACTTATAGAACAATGGTTAGAGCCCATTCCTTTTTACTGACATGTGCCACATCAACTATATTGGCATGGTAGGTGCACCTAGTGATGCTTAGAACAATTCATGCTTCGGATGCTGGCATTGACCTATATTTTCTGCATGAATGACCACTTATAGAAGAATGGTTAAGTTAAAGTCCATTGCTTCTGACTGACAAGTGCCTTAATAGCAACCATGTTGATGCTTTAGTTATTGCGGAAAAGAATAAATGTTGCGAGCTTTTGGACATATTCTTGTTATACATTTATTTGTTTTCATTACTGCATTATATAATGATTTCCGATTGTTGAAAAAACAGGTTTTTTTTCCTTGTACTGCACATTTGTATTTTGAAATCACTGGGTCGATAACCGCTGGAAGTGGACCAGAGGTCCCCGAGGGTAATCACCAACCTGGTTGTCAGACTTATCTGACACAAATTTAACAATAAATTTCTTATATTTTTTGTCACTGCAATTTCCGATTCTTAATCAAAATTGTTTAAAACACCAGGTTTCTTTCCTTGTACTTCACATGGTAGATATCTTCGGTTCTTGATTTGGCTTCCCTTTTCAAACCTTTTTGGCTTTGAGTACTTTTCATTCGATACTTTTGGTTTTTGACTTTCCAATGTTTTTATTCAAAATTACTCCTAGAAATATCGACAAACAGCATAACCAAATTAAACGTTTTTATACCCGTTATGGTATTTGTATATTGTCCTTGTGAATACTTGTTTGAATCTACACCTGACAGCTTTTATCGATTTTGGTAAAAAAAAAAAAAAAAACAATATACAATTGTGGCCCACAAAACAGGGAAACATCCCAAATTGTAATCTATAGGGGACATTGGGATGTTTTTTGTTTTCACGAGGGCTTATCCTAGGGAAAACAACAACCCCGAGAGATTACCATTCAGAATGTTTCAATCTAGAAAGGGACACAATTTTGGTTCTATGCACTTGACAGCTTTGATCGATCTTGGTAAAAAAAAAATACAATTGAGGCCCACTAAAAGGGGAAAACAGCCCGAATTGTAATCACGAGGGCATGCCCTAGGGAAAGCAACAACCCCGAGGGATTGCCATTCGGAATGTTTCCATCTAGAATGGGACACAATTTTGGCTCATTGATAACCTCGTGACGTCACATTATTGATTTTTCAATATTGTAAACCGCAAAGCAGGGAAACATCCAGAATTGGTTCCCTGCTATGTTTACAAAATAAAATATCCGAATTATTTATTTTGATAACATGACAGTAAAAGCAAATCAAATTATTAAAACAAAAATATACTAATATAACGACTATACCATATATGATAATATGTCTTCAGCAGCTCTATACCTAATAATCAAAGCGCTAAAGCGTTAAAAGTCAAGCGAAATATAAAGGTTCAATAATAGATTTATTATCTTTTAAAGCATATTGTTCAAAATTTTTGCGAAATAATTATTATGAGCGAAGACGAATGATGATCATGCAGATGTTTTCAAAGTTAATGAACACAATCGCACATGCATGACAGGTATAGTGTACAAACGGTATCGATTGAAACACCCCTTTGATTAAAACGCACTCGCCGCATAGATGTGCATTTTGTATTGAATTTGATGAATGAACCAGAAGAATCCTTGCATTAACCAATAAAAAACCATAAATATTTAAACGAGCAAATCAAGTTATATAGATGAATACATTATGCATATTCTATCTCTTCTAACTAAATAGTTTGTATTGTAAAATGGAAAGAAAAAAACAAAACTTGTGCTGGTGGTAAAAAAAGTCAATTAAAATGAAGATATATAAAAGTGTGTTTCGTGATATTGAAAAGTAATAAAGAACATAAAGCATATTTCCAGACTGGATGCAGGCAAATCAATCGATCCGTCTAGACTGAAATAAAAATGCGAAAATCTTCACTACTCTTCAGACTACATAAGGCTTCGCTGCTATTGTCCCAAAACGATATAATACTCATCTTGTGATAACTCTTACACCCGCTTTGTTAGACCCTTAACAATGAAATGTGAGGCACAAATAATATGAGGTTACCCCTTGCAATATACAGCAATAAAAACTTTGCAGCGCAACGGTTATACTATAGCAAGCAGGAACTGCTTCACTCTTTGAAGCACCCGATTTCACTCTTGTTATGACTTGAGTTCCGTTGTTGATCGCTATTAATTTGTTTTTGTGTTGTTATGTTTTAGGGTGCTTTTTCCTGCTGTTCTTGTTCGTGTTTACTAGTTTGACTTTTGACATTTGAATGACCCATTGTTACGTAATTGCTACCTTCTAACTGCTGCTTTTTTACCAAATATTGATATTGCAGGCAACATATACATCCTTCCTTACTTATTGCATTAAGTTTAACCTTTGATTCAAGCCTTTTTGATAAGTCTAAAAAATACTTGCAGACAAAATTAATCGAGTGTCTAAAAATTGTGTGCCTTTTATTTTGAAGAGGAAAGTTTGGCGCCATAAGTTTGCTTTAACCCATCATTTCTTTTGAATTATTGTACAAAGTCAGGACCATTGTGATCTTTAATTTCTCTGGTGTGTTTTGCACTGTTTTGTCTTTTTTCTTGTCCAAATTGGATTGATCATCCCAGTTAAATGTAGTAGTTAAGTTATCATCTATATTTGAAGAAGTGTGACAAGAGCACTCGAGTTTTTTCTTAATTGTTATTCAGTTGTTTTTGTGTGTTTTTATATTTTCTGGGAGTTTTCCGTGCTGATCTCCGTTTGTGATAACTGATTATATCTTCACCCTTTCGAAATTTTGACATTCGAGTGCCTCATTGGTACTTCTCTGCCGCCCCTTAAATGAAAATGTAAAAATAAGTAACAACAGCACAATTTTTGTGATAATTCATTAAAAGGCAAGACAATTGGTGATAGCAATGACCTTGACATTTCATTTGTGTCTTAATCCGCCTGCACTAACAAGCTTGAAAAGTCTTCTCAATAAAAATGTAACATTTTAAAAACATCAACTGACACCAGAAAAGCCTCCATTGACCTAAATTTAAGAAGAATATTGCATTCTGGGAAAAAAATCACATGTTCATCATGTTTCAATTAGTCTAAAATATGTAAGGTCATTTGATAAAAATCTGATGTCAAATCACCACGAGTTTATCCCATAATACATTTCAAATTTCCCACAATGCAATGATTTCTAAAATGTCTGAAAAGAAGTTTAATAAGCAAAAAACTTGAGAAAAACATTGACGGAAAGACGTAATTATTGCATAAAATTATATATTTAAAATAAAAGGCAATGTATATAAATGTAAAAATCTCTAAAATAACTTTGAAACATATCATATAATAGGTGTACAACAAGGGGAACACCCATATCACAATCTCTTTGACAATTCAATTTTAATAAGCATCTACAACACCATAAAATTAAGCTAAAATCCCTTTAGCTAATTACTACCTGCTGAATACACAATATAAATGTACAGTAATTTAAGAAAAAATGTCTGCAAAGTTCTGTAAGCAATACATTGTTAGCCTATTATATGAGCTTTATAATTTTTTGACCTCTTTATTTTATGACTTCTTAATGATAGGCTGTCCTCTGTTTGTGTGTAGCTTTTTCCTGCAAAAAAAGAGCTTAAATTATATACTTCAGAAAAACAAAAAATAATACATCTTAAACTGAAAACGGTTTTTCGTGAATCATCATTAGACTTTGTCATGTTTGTCGAGATATAAATAAATTAATATCACCACAAAGGTAGATGACCATCAAAAATCTATTGACAATTTAACAGGTTTTGAAGCATATTTCAACTTGACTGTTACAGATGACCAATAAAATTTAATAGAAGTCAATTTCTAAACCTAAGCCCAAGTTCCACATTATAAGCTTTGCCTGTATTATTTTGTTTACATACCTCTGCTTTTTCGTTGACGAGAGTTGTCGATGCCATACCCGTCTTTGTGAACTGGTGTTTTCAAGTGTGATAAATTTTCCCTCGGGACTGACTTTAGCAATGGACACAGGCCCTGTAGATGTTTTCTGGTAAGTTGTTTTAGCAGATACCTCACCTCTCATCATTTTCATTGAAGAATGAGTATCTGTTGAAAAACAAAACAATTAAAGGTCACAGAGAGACAACTCTTTTTTGATATGTTTTATCGGAGAGGTAAAAGTGAAACAACTTTTTTCCTAGATGTAATTGAAACGTTTACTATCAAGGGCAGTATTTATTGAAAGGTAAAAAATAAATGGATAAAAACATTGTTAATTGTCAAATATCTTGGATACAAGTACATAAAATTCTTTACTTAACATCATTATTTGATAGTTATACGATTAGAATAAACCAATAATTATGAAAATACATATTAAAGAGAAAAGTCAAGTACCAGCACACCATCATGCAATTGAACAAAGTGAAAAAAAATTATTTAAGAAATATAATTGAGGTTAATGCTTTTGACAAAAAAAACTGCAAATGAAAATGATAAAATAAACTTTATTATAATTAAAATGCAGTGTTTAATAACGATTGCGAAACAAAAACATTTCATGTACTTTTTGCTGATTTATGTAGAAGCACGCTCAATAAATAAATATATAAACTTAAGCATTTAACACTAAGAACTAATTTGTATACTTAATGAATATAAAGAAATTAAGCTTAAGCATACAGGTACAGAAATAAATAATGATGGTGAAATGAGATGTTAATATGACTATAAAGTGGACCTTCGTATAGGTATGATGATATTGATTGCACCCTTCATTTCCCCGGATATAAAGGAGCTTTTAGTACATGAAGAACAAAATATGTTTATAAAAAGAGAGTTCTTCAATGCTTGATTTAGATCAAATATTTAAAAATATCTTTCGAATCTTACACAATTGAAAATTTTAATTAGAACGCAATATTTCCACAAAAACAAACATATTTTTCAACTATAAGGACCAAAATGGTGTTGGTTTTTTTTACGATAATATTTTAATGCCCTAATTCAACGTCTCTATATATTTTTTAAAATTTCCCAAATATATTTACCAAAAGGTTAATTGTTTTTGTTATTAATAGATTATAACGAACTACATTATTTTCTCTCAAATGCACAGATAATTCAAATAACCCGCGACAAGAATACTTGTGAAAAGTTAGAATCATTTTTTGCAAACTACTTCACTGGGTTAGTCAAAATGTAATATATATACTAAAGATATACATGTTAGTAGCATTCTACGAGAAATTGTAAGTCACTACTCTCCTACAAAAAGCAAAAATTACGAACCGCCCTTAGATTCATACTCTGTAATAATTTCGGATAATTGGACTTTGAGTATTCATGGATTGTTCAATCACATTTCTCATGCCAACTCTGCAGAAACAAAAAATATAAACTGAACTAAATAAAAGTAACAACATTCACCATGTGATTGAAAAATACCTTCCGGTTTAGAATCAAGGTCAGGTGCTTCGTCCGGATAACCTGTTTCCGGTTGGACGGAATCATGGGGTATTTCAACCTCAACAGTATCTATCATATCAATAGGATAACTGTTTTCGTTGTTTCGTCTATAAAACCCAGCTCCTCTTATTCGTTCTATGATATGAGACCTGTTATAAGGAGGAGAATGAACTAGAAATAATGATATTTTATGAGACAGTGAAATAAACTAAACACAAACAATATTAAAACAAATCATGCAGCATCGACAATGTCACACGGTTGCAGGTGAACAAATTGCAGTGAGCAGACATAAAGCAAAATTTAACCTTCATCGTCACTTCCGTTCAGAGTTGGTTCATCTCCGCTTCCATCAACCAGTTGTTCTGTACGCACACCATTTACAGTAATTTTCTTATCTGCCTCCAATTTCCCATTCATTACAGTCTGTGTTATCTCCTTGATAGAACCTTCATTTTGCCTAACTGATACCTTAACCTCCGACTCATGGCTTTGGTGTATGTTTTTGCTTGATACTCTCTCTTCAACCTCAAGCTTTTTATGTTCTTAACTTATTTCGGTTTTTATACTTTCATTAATTTCATGACTTTGTTCTTTTGATTCAATTTTAGCACTTGATTCAAATTCATAGCTCTTATCCGTCTGTTTAATCTGTTGTAATTCACTGCTCTGGAATTCAGACATTTGTTTAGTACTACTACTACTCTGTATAACTCGTGCTTGATTCACATTTTCCATCTCACTTACTCTCCGGTCAATTGATTGTACTAGCTCGCCGTTTTCAGTCCTTGTGCTATCGTGTGTTTCATCCTCGGTTATTTCTTCTTTACCGATTTCTTTCTTTGTCGGTATATTGGCTTTAGCTGTGTCGTCAACAGTGACATCTTTTGATTTAGTATCGATATCTTTTTCATTTACAGTATTATTGGATATGCTTGCTTTATCTACCCCTGTATCTGTCTGATCTTTTTGGTCAGCAATATCGTGCTTCTCTTCTTTGCTTGATGGCATCTCAGCAACTATCATGGTTTGTTTTTCAGACATTTCGTCATTTTCATGCTCAGCTAATTCGGTATCTATAGGTGGAGATTCTATGGTAGGACTTTGTGGTTTTTCATCAACTTTAGAATATTTTTCCTTGTTATTGCTTTTAAGTGCTTTGTTATCGTTTTCTTGTGAAACTTCATCTTCCTTTGAAGCATTTTGCTCTTTGTCTTCATTTTCTGTTATGCCCTGATTTTCCTTTTTGCTTTCGCTAGCCGATGATCATGTTTCCTGATCTTCCTCTTTCGGTTTGGCCTCTAGTATTATTGATTTCTTTCTCAATGATTTCTGTATCTGATACAGTAGATGTTTTCTGTTCTGTTTGCTCTGAGGTTGACAAGATGAAATCTTTTACGTTTGTTTCGGTTTCTGACAGAATATCTGTTTGTTCTTTGGGTTGACTATCCGTAAGACTGACATAATCAATCTTGCTTTGGTTTTCAACTTCGCGCGTACATTTTTGTACCTTGCTTTTCGATTTGATTTTCAGACTCGCTTGTATCTTGCTTTTTTTATATCGATATCGGTTGTACTTGTTTCTGGCTCTTCTTTTTGGGCTTCGGTTGTAATGCTTTCTATTTCAACTACTGTTGGGCCATCTTCTACTTTCTTTACTTTACTTTGGTTTTCGGACACTAAATGTTCGTCTGTGGATTTGTCTTCTAATGTGCTACTTTGTAACTCCTTTGTTTGATTGTCACTTTCGCTTTCAACATTAATTTGTTTTGATATGTTCTCTATTATCACATAATCAGCTGGCTGGTCGTCTTTCCCTAATTCAGTTTCTTTTGATATGTTCTCTATTATCACAGAATCAGCTGGCTGGTCGTCTTTCCCTAATTCAGTTTCTTTTGATATGTTCTCTATTATCACAGAATCAGCTGGCTGGTCGTCTTTCTCTAATTCAGTTTGTTTTGATATGTTCTCTATTATCACAGAATCAGCTGGCTGGTCGTCTTTCCCTAATTCAGTTTGTTTTGATATGTTCTCTATTATCACAGAATCAGCTGGCTGGTCGTCTTTCCCTAATTCAGTTTGTTTTGATATGTTCTCTATTATCACAGAATCAGCTGGCTGGTCGTCTTTCCCTAATTCAGTTTCTTTTGATATGTTCTCTATTATCACAGAATCAGCTGGCTGGTCGTCTTTCCCTAATTCAGTTTGTTTTGATATGTTCTCTATTATCACAGAATCAGCTTGCTGATCGTCTTTCCCTAATTCAGTTTGTTTTGATATGTTCTCTATTATCACAGAATCAGCTTGCTGGTCGTCTTTCCCTAATTCAGTTTGTTTTGATATGTTCTCTATTATCACAGAATCAGCTGGCTGGTCGTCTTTCCCTAATTCAGTTTGTTTTGATATGTTCTCTATTATCACAGAATCAGCTGGCTGGTCGTCTTTCCCTAATTCAGTTAGTTTTGATATGTGCTCATCTTTGGTTTCAGTTGTTCCAAATGTTTGATCTTTACTCTCATTGAGTGACGAATCTTTCGTTTCATCGCCCTCGGCCTGAGTAGTTGAAATATCAGTAGCAGAGATTTCTCCAATAGTTTGCTTTCCGGAATCTGTAGAAGGTAAATTATCAACAGTTTTATCCGACACATTAGGTTCTTCCTCTTCCTTGTGTGAATGATCGATTGATTGCTCCTGGTCTCTTAGTTTTTCATCATCATGTTTAGACGCTGGTTAACCAGCTGCAGAGTCTTGTTCTGAAGAAATATTGTTTGATTCTTCCTTATCTTTCAATTCTTGGCCTTCAGGGGAGCCATCTCGTGTAGTTGTATCAGCGTCATCTCTTTCAAATGTTGCAACTTTCCCTAATTCCTTCATATCGTCGTCATCCGTTTGCCTTTCACTGATTCTTAAATCTTTTTCAACTTTTTCATCGACCTCAGGAGATGTTTCAGATTGGTCATCTTTTTGTACAATATTTGGTTCTTCTTCACGAATAGGTGATCCATCATCTCCAGTAGAAGCCACACCTTCATCAGTTACAGTTTTGTCACTAGACTGTTCTTCACCTACTACTTCTTTATCTTGACTCTCACCAGAAGTGTCATCTATTACAGCTTCGTCACTAATCAGCCTTTCAGTCGGGTTTTCTTGGTCTTTCATAATTTCCTCTCTTATAACGTCTTGCTGACCCTCATCAATGTCTTTGTCAACCATTGGAATATCTTCGATGGAATCAATCGGTATTTTATTCTTAGTAACAGTTGGTTCAGTTTTAAGTGGTGACGATTCTTTTTCATGAATAATTTCTTCTACCGATTCGTCAGTCGGTGTTGTCTCTGTGACAGGTGGTTCAGTTTCAAGTTGTGAAGATTCTTTTTGATGAACACTTTCTTCTACCGATTTGTCAGTTGGTGTCTTCTGAATGACAGGTTGTTCAGTTTCAAGTTGTGACGATTCTTTCTGATGAACACTTTCTTCGACCGATTTGTCAGTTGGTGTCTTCTGAATGACAGGTTGTTCAGTTTCAAGGGGTGACGATTTTTCTGATGAACACTTTCTTCTACCGTTTCGTCAGTCGGTGTTTTCTGAAAAACAGGTGGTTCAGTTTCAAGTGGTGACGATTCTTTTTGATGAACATTTTTTTCTACTGATTCGTCAGTCGATGTGAGTGACAGGTGGTTCAGTTTCGGTATGTGATGATTCTTCCTGATGGACAATTTCGTCCACAGGCTTGTCGGAAGATGCCTTATTCTGTGTAATGGGTGGTTCAGTTTCAGTTTGTAATGATTCTATCTGGTGGACAATTTCTCCAACTTTCCCCTGTTGTATATAAGACAAACTATCTTTAGAATCAGCTCCATCTACCCCCTTATGTGGTTTTTCTTCATCATAACTGGTTTGATTTGTCTGCTTATCATCTTTATTGTCATAATCATCATCTCCGGTTTCAACTGGGGATGCTTCTTTGTCGTCTGCAATATCTTTTTGCGGCTCCTCTCTCACTCTGCTCTCTACAACTTTTGATTTTTGTGGCGTTACTTCCTCTAGTTGAAAGTCTCGTGTCTCAGTAACAATTATATCCTGCTGATCATCATCAGGAGTTATGTCCCTTTCTGTCTTTTCATCGTCAAGTGTAAATTCGGGGCTATATTCAGAGTCTTGTTTTGTGTCCGCGGAAGTACCCCTCAAGGAACCTCTGAGATTCAAGACGTTGATTCCAAGTCGTCGGAGCCTATCTACTCTGTTTCGGAAAATCCATATAAGCAGCAGAAAATTAAAGACATATGCAAAACTGTTATAAAACAAGTAAAACTTTTCGCTTGAACTGAAAATTTTTGCATTTTTATCTTTAAATGATAGCAAGCTCATGTAAATTGACAGTTTAACTTCTCATGTTTTAAGAAAAAGGTTAATAAAAACAAATTCATTATTCATATCAATTGCAAAAGCCTTTTAAGATTTAAGAATTATGTAATAATGCCTTGGCATCATGAAGTAATGTACCACTTCTGTCTTTCTGAAAAGATTGAATCAAATACAAAATGTTCTTTGAAAGAACTTTTGAACTCGTTTCAAATCAAATTACAAATACACAATTCACTTGTAACATTTTAAATATAAAGGAAACGAGTTCTAAAGATTGCATTTCGAAATTATTATTATTATTATTATTATTGCAAATAAATAAACAAACAAACAAACAAACAAAAATGTCAATGAAAGGAATATACATGTTTTGTTAAGTACTAGTTTCTTCTAATATGTTTTGTATTATTTTCATTAGATGGCATTAATATTCTCAGACATTAATCAAGTGACAAATATTCAAATAAATATTTGGATAAATACAGTATACTTCTGTAATTCAGTTTATGAGATGGCTTATCTTTATTTTTTCGTTCGAATTTTCTAAAAAGTCGTTATCAGTTAGAAGATGTAGTCTAATATAGTCACATGCATCTTGGATATGTGAAAGCCATCATTTCATTATATATCATTAAGTCTAACAGTAGATTCTGGATTAAATCGGATTGTTAGGCAGTGCAGTGCTAAATGTGATTACCTAAATACATCGCTGAAATGTATATGTGCTTCTAAAGACATTATTGCTTAAGGCGAGTAAAAAAAAAATTCAAGTTGAAAAAAACGAATCTTTTCTTTCTTTTGTTCAAAATAAGATCAAACAATTGGATAGTATAATCAACTTCACTTTGAAAATAACATAAAGCATTTCATTTCTATTCCATTTCAAATTAGAACTGTAATGGTTCCCAAATAAACTGAAGCTGGTTAAACACTTTCTTGAAGATGACAGTAAATTGCAGATATGACCAACAATGGGCACGTATTGGGTCATCAACTAACTTTAAATTCACAATTACAACATTAAGATATGAAACATAAAACTGTAGTGTATCATATTTAATCTACCGACCTGCTTTTCTCACTTTCCAGCAACTTCCTGTATGCTGCAATCTCAAGCTCCATGGACAGTTTGGCATCCATAAGTGACTGTAACTCCACCAAGATAGCTTCCATTTCGGCTCTAATGTTGGTGATTTCTTCCTTCAGTTTGACTGTTTCCATGGTATGCTCACTCTGCATGCTCTCGTATTCTCTCAAAAGACAGTTATATTGGGATTCAAGTTGTGCATTCTGTAACAAAATGTGTAAAATTCAGAATATAGAGTGCTCATATCTGGCACAAGACTGCAATTTTATCAAATTGGAACAAGCATCAATATCATAGAATGATTTTTTTTTCAATTATGATTTTCATTTTCTTTCAGTATTTCTTAGGCAATGTTGTTTATTACCAGGTAGTGACTATGAAGCATTTTTACATTTTATTCTAGCTTTTACAATTATTTTTTCTCAGTTTATCGCTTCAAGTCATTTCAATGAATGATTTTAAACACGTGTAGGAACCTTCCAAATGACAAACCTAGTCTAGTAGAATCAAACTTACTCTAGCTTCTAAGTCAGCAAGTCTTCCCTTCAGGTCAGAAATGCTCTTTACAAGCTTCTTATTTTCCTCCTTGACGTGGGTAACCTCCATGTTCTGTTTGGTGGCACCTGTTCGGAATTCTTGGACCTGAAAAAATAAGAATGTGAATAAGAACAATCATTTTGAAGCATACTTGCTAAGCCTAATAGAACAAAACAGACAAGACTAGTGTGAGTCAAATATAAATGAACTTACGTATCATCTAAATATTTTTTGATACATAAATGTTCAAAATATAATTAAACGCAGATTTGAGACGTTTAAAATCTATATTTAATGCCAAATATATGAGCACGACATCTGATTCTCAAATTCAGTTGAATATTTACTCTTTCAATTACTTTTTTTTCAATTTTTTCCCCACTGTTATTGCTAAAACATGTGTTTCTTACCTTGAGATTGTAGTAGCTTTCCATATCACCTCTGATCTGGTCAACTTTGTTATCGTATTCATTCTGGATGTCTCGGATGGCTTGGTATAATTCGCTCTTCCAGAATTCTCGGTTCTCTTCGGTGGTATCTCTGTAAGCAATTGCGGCTAACTCCTTCAGTTCCTATAATGGTAAAAACGTTGGCATGTTTTTTAATCAATGCTGAAGCGGTTCAAAAGGAAATCAGCAATATTTTAAAGCATATTCACAAAGAGCATTGGTTTCAAAAAGTAGGTTTATATGCTTAAACCCAAAAGGGGCTATCTGCCATGAATTTCTTTACAGATTTCAAGATATGTGTAAAATGATGTAATTGCATTATGCATTTTATACAGTTGTTTATATGACTTTATTTGATTAAAAAAACTAACAAATTTAAGAAATCATTAGGAGTGATAAACTCAATGAGACTAGTCGCCAACAGTATGAGCACGAGAGCATTCGTGCTCATACTGTTGGCGACTTAAGGTGTGTTTTGTTTAGAACAGGATTGATTGTTATTATATAATTCTTGTTCAAACTTCGTTTGGCTTGTACTTTTGTGTAAATGAGGTTTTGCGAATTAATTTCATCAGATTTCATTGTTGCACACGATAATTCATTGACAGTACCTACTTTGAAATTACTAAGACTTTTATCAAGTTTAAACTTCGCCTTAAATCTTGTTAAGCAAGGTGAAATTAGATTTTCTCTGAGACATTTTGCAGCGCAAGATTAAAATAGACTGGCTTTTATCTGATCAAATTGCTTATTTTTGACATTTGAAATTCTGTAGAAGATAAAATTAGTCTTTTAACAAAATTTTGGTTTGCCATTTCATTTTCATGAACATGTAATAGATGTATTGACCAAAGTTAACCAATAAGGCTATCCATGTTCTAAATGTTTCACACCAATGCCAAATTGTTAGCACCGTTCCTGGCATAAAGCATATAAACTTAACTTCCGCAACAATGCGCTCAAACAGTTAGAACTGTTCAAGGAGAACAATATATAAACTACGGTGTATAAACTCACAGTCTATACTTTGGAAAATAATTTATACTGCAATCGGTCTATTTGAGCAGTCAAATTACAGTGACCGTATATCGATATGTGATATACGGTCAGTGACAGTATATCACTTTTAGTACACGCCCCCTTTCCGAGGCATGCTGTAAAACAAGGTCGAATATAGTATGGTACAAATATTTAGAAAAGAAGAATTTTATTGGTAATTGGCTAATTACCGATAGTGTGGTATTCAAGCATGAAGATTCCGCCACACAAGCCCCTTTATATTGGATACCTTATTATATTATTTTTTATGGAACTTGATAATTTGTAAATCACAAAATTAGCAGTACAACCTCTATACAAACGCAGTGTTTTTTTGTTTTTGTTTTTTTATTTTTTTGTTGGGGGGTTGCATTCTAGGACACATCAGCTACATTAAAGAATTAAATCAAAACTCTAATAGATATGTATAAATAAAAAAAACCTTTCGTATGAGTGGGGAAATGAATATTGGTATTAGTGAGCACAGATCGAAAGCGGGTTATTCGCTCTAGCAGAGATCTCTACGAATTTGTTCATAATGAATTTTCATGGTCCGGAATGACGATTAAAACCACATAAATCACCAATTATTTAATATATAATTTTAAAAAGGATAGTATGTGAAAATTTTCATGCAACTCGGATTGAGAAGTCAGGACAGAAGCAAGGAATTAGAATACAGATATCCGTGGTCCTTGATTTGGCTTTCCTGTTCGAACTTTTTGGTATTTATTACTTGTACAAATGCATTTTCATAGTTTTTGGTTATTGATCTTCCAATGTTTTGACGTGAATGCTGTTGATGAGAGGTTACTCCTTGAAATTTTGAAGTCGGCAAAATTAAATTAACCGTTTATTCCCGTATAAATAAATTCAAGAAAAGTATTTGTTAGGTGAAATTAAAATTATAAACTTAAAAAATGGGTGGGAAATAATTGGATGTTCTATCATGTAATTAAATATGCCCAATTAATGTAGGCAACTACTATCAAATCCGTATAAACCGGTAAACAACATATATAGAGAGAGTTAGTTGAGTTTGCAGTTGCACGGACTCCACGTGCTTTTTGATTGACAGGTGTAAATATTAATGCGTTGAATTGAATACCCGAATTTAAAATACTTTTGATAAAAATATGTAATCTTAATATTTTTAACGCCGAATGTATTTGATAAATGTATTACATTTTATTCCAAGAAAAACAATTTTTTTTATTTTTTTTTTTTATTTCTAGCATAATGATATTGAGCTGCATTCTTACATGTAAGGCGCATATTAGTTAAAAAAACGGTAGCATTCAATTCTTAATTTTAAATTTATGCTTCAGTATAAATATATTATTTTTATTCTTTTTTTTCAAATTTCATTACATTAATTTACTTTAGACCATGAACATTTGTGTCATAGTACATAAACCATTCCATGTTATACAGTGTGTCCCTTACCTGGCGACACAGTTGTTATGACCATATTAGGAGAGGGGCCCGAGGTAGGATCATTTTTCGATTTTTTTATTTGTGTTTTTTTAAATAAAGAATACTCCAAAGAAAATACAAAATATTGCAGTATAAACACAATAATAGTACACTGACTCGACATAAAATTGTATTTATACGAATTCGGCTCGAAACAAGAAAACGCTCGGGAGACCCTCGCGTTTTCCTGTTTCTAAGCCTCATCCGTATAAAAATTTTATGTCGAGTCAGTGTACTATTATTGTATATGTAATATTACATTTTCATATGAGTTACACAACCAAAATGTCATTTTATATTGTTGCAAACAGATTAAGACTAGAAAATATATCATTCAAATGCCTCTTTATTACTTGGCAGACAATTGGTTAATAGAATATTTATTTTGGTATATTTCTGATTCTGCTGACCTGACGAAACCTATTGCAATATAACGGTACATAAAGAGCCGGAGATCCCATGCGGTTCCCGCCAATTGTATGTTTATGTCTCTATAAGCAATAACGTGTTTATATGTTACCAATATTTCATTGTCTCGACTTCTTATGAATATTCCAAGCATGTCTGTTTATGGAAGGAATTGAATGCTAATTGTTTCTAGTAGCAAATGAATGCAAAATCTTCATATAGAAACTTTTAATAAAAAAACGTTTGAGTTATTCAAGATCATGTTTATAATGTTTATAATAAACATTAGAATTTTAAAAAGTTTTATGAGAATAAAGTAATTCTTACAAAATATTTGTGAAAGCTACACTTTATTTTGTTACTTTTCATTTAAATTTTAAGGTTTATCAATCCTTGTTCTGTGAGTTTGTTGTAACCTTATTCGTCCTTCTCTGTCAAAAGCTGTAAATAGGAATAAATGTGAGTTGGATACACTTTCCATGCTTTTTGTGAAAAACATGTCAAAGATCTTTTCAAATGCAACCTTAAAGACTTTCTACTATTTTTTAAAATCACCAACCTGTTCATGGACCTTCTTCAGGAATTCCATCTCCTCTTCCAATGTCTGTCGTCTGTTCTCAGCATCCAGATGGTTCAATGTCTCGTTGTTCAAGTCCTATAACAAAGTAGTGTTCATTTAACAAAACTGTTTTTGACAAAACAAAGAAAAGACAGTTGAGTTCCGACCAGAGTTTGCGTTGCTGATTGTTGTTGAGTTGTTTTACGTTTGTGTTTGTTATGAGAATGGTTTGTGCTATCGTTTGTTCCAACTGGTTTGGGCTTGGTATTTTTGGACTGATGAAATTCGAAAGCTTATTTTATACTTCCTTCCTTGGTACTCTAAAGTAAGTTCTAGCTCTAAGTTTTGGAAATTGCATTCTATTCAATGATTTTTTTATCAAGTTCTAAATCAAAACTTTTTTAAAGCCTAGAAAAACTGACTATAGTTCAACTTGTTAACCAAATTTAAAATTCTGGGTTCCAATTTATATTCTGCTTGCAGAATCGGAAATTACATCACAATCTTCTCGAATAATTTGAATTACATTAATACAAAAGGCTAACAAAGAACAGAAAAATACAAAATAATCAAATTTGCCAACGTTACGTAACCATAGCCTAAACCATGCGAACAACCACTTCCTATGAGTGGAAATGGTACTTAAAATTGTATTATCTCAATGATGGATTTTCCTGTTTTTTTTGGAATAGCTTGTAATAAATAGATTTCTTTCGCCTTCCTTAGGCATAATTTGTTACAAAATAGAGAAACTTTGAGAAAAATTGCGTGAAGTTCATAATAATTGGGTACGTTCTAATATAAAAATGTCGGCTTTGGTAATTGGTTAGAGCTGAGGATTCGAATTTTGGAGTCGATGGGTTGTCTAAAATGTAATAGAATTGTCTAAGAAATAAATAGTTTTGGAAACTGTTATTTTTTTCGGCTTTATTGTACACGATTATTGTTGTCTATTACTGGTTAGTCTCAATCAAGAGTTCGCGTCTAGCAGTTATATGAATAACTGAGAAGTACTTATTAGTTTTGGAGAAAATCTCAAGCATTCCGGTTTCTGTATGACATGCGTGTGATGACATGGTATTTTGTACCTTGTTTTCATAATAACGCATTTATCATAGGAGTAGTTTAGTTCATTGTAATGCCAAGGAATAAAATGTCTAAACATGACTTATATAGAAAACAATGAGATGTGGAATAAGTGTACGCGACACAGCTCTCATAACAAGCGGTAATTTAGAAAAAGAACGCAATGGACAACTGCCAGCAGCCTTCAACGAGGCATTTAGGCGCTGTTTGCGTGAGTGAGTGAGTGAGTGAGTTGGTGTTTAACGCCCGTGCAACGCTATATAGGTTATTTACAGGCGATAAACATGAAAAGGATGATAAATGAAAATGAAATGATGATGATAAATGAAATATGGGGATGGGGTGGGAAACAAAGGACCGGTAAATTTTGAAGAACCACAGGAAAAAGGGGAGAGGTGGGTAGGGGCGGAAAATTTAGCCTATGTGGTGCACTACTGGGCGGTCCACAAAGGGGTCTTTTACGTGCATGAAGCGTGGCACTCTCCACACACGTTGGCCCACTATGGTCGGCGGTCAGGGTTTCCGTATTATAGACCTGACAACCCCCGCGGACGAGGGCTACCCTATTCAGCCACCTGGGGTACACACTTGGTCGCTCTGTGGGCTGAGCACTGACCCGACGTCAGAATTCCAAGACCCCTAGTCGCCTCTTACGACAAGCTAGGCTCTGCTGCGGGCCTATTCGCCACCCGGGCCCCGCACGGGACAGGCGCTGTTTGCCGTTCTGCAATTGAACCATATAGTATAGTATAGTACCTTATTAAAACAATCTCAAAAAGATATCTTAAGATAAGATAAGATAAGATATGTTTATTTGATAATTAAATCGCCCTTTCAGGCAGTACAATTAGTGTTAATTTCATACAATGATTATGGGTGATTGTACAATGATTGAATAATATAAAAAAAACATAAAATAAAATAAAATAGAATAAACAGAATGAAGTAATGTATAATAGAGTGTTAATAAAGGTTCAACAAGCACAGTGACCACTCTATATCATATATTACAGTAACTGCAGCAAGAGACATGGCCCACAATGACAATATTAATCCTATACAACAGGTTTGCTAGTTATTTTCACTCAGTAAAGCCTCCTTTTTGTTTTTTAAATTTTTAATTAATTTATATAAATTACTTATTACAAATTTATCCTCAGATGACAATAACCAAACAAATTTGTTATCAATATTTAATGAACTAAAATTTTTATATTTATTGGATATTATTTGCAAAATTTCTTTTCTTTCATTTTCAAGCGGTTCACATTTTAGTAGAAAGTGACACTCATCTTCAACATAATTTTTGCAAATTTTACATATTCTTTTCTGCTGTTGGGTTCCGGTATATCTACCTCTTTCGATTTCTAAATCATGTGAACTAATGCGAAATTTTGTTAATAGTCTTCTTTGATCATAGTTTCCAATTGTTAAATAATTTTCAAATTTTAAGATGTTTTTAAATAGTCTAAAAGTTTGTTTCCCTTGCCCTCTAATGGGTTGTCTTTAAATAGTTCCTTATGCCAAAAATAAATTCATATTTAATTTTTAATTTGTTAAAAATAAACTTCTTAATATTAAGTTTAGGTTGAAATAATGTTTTGATGTTAATGTCAAGGTATGAAAGAAGTGCATCAATGCTACTATACCATGAGTTTTTTCCATTGTCAAATAATTCTTTGGATAATGAAAGAGCATTTGGTAGTAGCTCCTCATTATCCTCACAATTATGTAGTCTTATAAAATAGTTTATCATATTAATAAAAACATCTAAATATAATGGATACCTCCCAAGTTCTCCCATAACTGCAGAATTAGATGCACGCTTCGGTACTTCTAACACATATTTACAAAACTTTCTGTGGATGTTTTCAATCTTAAGACTTGACAAATAGACAAGAGGCCTATAAGTTTAATTTGACTTTGCTGCAGTTGGCGTGCATTGCATTCCTGCTTCCTGTGTATTATATTCCCATTTTGTAAGGACAATTGGTAAATTATGTATGGTACTTCAGTGGTTAAAGCTAATTGAATTTGTCGGTTTCCCCAAATCATTTTACGTCATAAGCACATGCGGTATTGGCAAATGATGTTGTCTGAATATCAGTAATGAGTATTTATTATGGAAAACTGCCAATAACATAAAAGGAATTTTGTTGATGCAGCAAAAAACATGTATTGCTGCAAGGTACTTTATATTGTGCAGATCATTTATTCTAATCTTTGATGAAACCTTTATGTCTCGGCTTAAAATAAAGAATGGCATGCAGCAATATATCGTGGCCTTCCATCGTATTTTTTGGTCTACATTTGTTTCCCGCTGGTCACTTTATCATTATTTGTGCTTTGGAGTTATTTTTTCGTACCTCTCATATGTTTTAGGGCAATTTCCATATGATTTTATATATACTTACGATTCTCAATCTGTCAACTTCCTCTTGGAGTTTGTTGATCCTGTCCTTGTCACGTCCTCTCTCGGTTTCGAGGGAACTAATAGTTCTCCTCAGCATGTTAATCTCGCTTTCATAATCAGACAGTTGTTGGTTAAGTTTGTTGATTTGTTCTTGGTCTGAAGAGTGATAAAATTCAATGTGCAAATCCAAGAAAGACGTGAAGCAATTTGATTCGGTGCCCTTTAATCTCCAATTCTGGAGGATATATTGAAGGAATCCATCTACCAAATGAAGTGTTATTGACAGAAAGGACATCATCAATATTTCTGATGTATAAGCTTGTATTTGATGAAACATACAGAAAAAAGTCCAGTTAATTAGCTGTAGAGATCGGTTTTATAAATTCGCCCTTTTCAAAACTTTATAAAGATGCGTACAATCTGAGACTTTCTTGATCTAAGATATTTTATCTACGTTCTGCAGCATTAAAACCAAACCATGCGGAAAATAAGTAAATGAATCATTAAACGCTTGAATCGATTCAATATAATTTTGTAACCTTTAGTCACAATTGTTTTTAATTTTTCTTTCATTATTTATTTACACCTCAACCACGCTAATACATACAAACTTACGTGGAACCTGTGCCAAAGTTACAGCTAGAAGTCCAAATGAAAACACAGATATGCTTAACACAGACACCATGGATGAAAGCTGTTCACGACGTTTAAACTGCAATGATAGGATGTCCTGTCAAATTGTTAACAACATTCACGATGATTTGAAATTGTAAGGTTTTTTCTGGGGGGGAATGTGAGCCAAAAATGACAATAAAATGTTAAGGTTTTGGCGTTTTAGATTTATCATAAAGTCGGGTTGAAAGAAAGTGTTATCTTACGACAAAGGGGTAACTATATAGAGGTGAGAAGGATTGTGTAACTTTCAAAATACAAATGACAACAAAGTTCCAGACAATAAATTTTGCTACGCCTGACGCGCGTTTCGTCTATTCAAGACTCATCAGAGGCGCTCTACCAAAAATATTGAAAATGCCAAACACTGTATAAATATGAAGAGCATAGAACAGTATAACCAAAAATACCAAACTGGGGAACCAATTTATTACTAAGATAATCAACCTATGTCTGGGGTAGGAAGAACCTTAGGGTTTAGACAATTTTGAAATTTAGACGGATAATTTAAAGCTTTGATGTATTCTCCAACTCAAAAAGTGTTGGTGCCGGAGCGGGCTAACCTCGGGGAATTTACACTCCACCAGCAGTGCTAACCTTCACGTGTGTTCGAAATACAAATGACAACAAAGTTCCAGACAATAAATTTTGCTACGCCTGACGCGCGTTTCGTCTATTCAAGACTCATCAGAGGCGCTCTACCAAAAATATTGAAAATGCCAAACACTGTATAAATATGAAGAGCATAGAACAGTATAACCAAAAATACCAAACTGGGGAACCAATTTATTACTAAGATAATCAACCTATGTCTGGGGTAGGAAGAACCTTAGGGTTTAGACAATTTTGAAATTTAGACGGATAATTTAAAGCTTTGATGTATTCTCCAACTCAAAAAGTGTTGGTGCCGGAGCGGGCTAACCTCGGGGAATTTACACTCCACCAGCAGTGCTAACCTTCACGTGTGTTCGAAATACAAATGACAACAAAGTTCCAGACAATAAATTTTGCTACGCCTGACGCGCGTTTCGTCTATTCAAGACTCATCAGAGGCGCTCTACCAAAAATATTGAAAATGCCAAACACTGTATAAATATGAAGAGCATAGAACAGTATAACCAAAAATACCAAACTGGGGAACCACTTTACGAGGAATAAACGAAAAAGAAAAAAAATGTATTACGTGCTCATTTTTGTCACTTACAATATGAAAATTAAAAGAAGAGGATAATAAGTGATATTGACCAGATAGAAAGAAGGTATTGGCCCGATATTTGCTATGTATCGACTACCATAACGGGCCAACGTCGACTTCCGTTATGAATTCGAGGTAAGTTTGCTAATCTGGCCGATTTCATACCGATTGCTTAGCCGATTTTATCTTCTTAATAGTGGATCGCCTGTCAAGGGCTTGTCAATATGTTTTATGTTTGGCTATGCCGATAGGATGCCGATGGCGCCGATACAATGCCAATATCGATCCGATGAGTTCCTGCTATCTGTATCTGGATTATCTACCAAAAAGTTGTACTTTTTAAAACAAAAGTTTGCTAATGTGGCTATCATAAACATCCTTAACATATATTGACTATGAAGCCAGTAACTGCAATAGCATTACCGTTAGATTTGCATAATTAATCGAATTAATCAAATAAGATCAGATGCAATTGAATAAGAATATGGAATTAAAACAGAAAATGGATAGTACATGGGGGGATTAACAGCAATGTTTAACGCACAGAAAATGTAAGTGTAGTACAATAAATAACAACTGTATATTATTTTAACAGAGAAAAGACAATAGTAGACATCAGGTTTAAGATATATGTGACCCGGTCACGCACTTTTGTTATTTTCTTTGTTTCAAATCGTAACACCAAATTGAATCAACAATATCGTGCGTTAAACATATTGCTGGTAATCGCCCATGTAGAAATATTTAGAGTATACAGTAAAACATTTCTTACCTTGCTGTTTTATTTCTGGTTAAAGATTGAGAAACAGCGTATGAAGTGGCTTGTTTAGTTGACAACTAGCGACGAAACCTTTTAGGAGCAATCCAAACTCAGGGTGATATTTTAACCAGAAACGACAGGTTGGGCAATTTATTAGTTTGAAACCAATTCCTTAATAATATTTATTAAATATATTTGTGATAAAGTGATAAACGAAGGAACATCATGTGCATTATTAGTTACTGATGCAGCAACTTTAAAATTGAAAATTTAATTAAGTACAAGAAGACATGAGTCAGTACTATAGAATATTGTAAAAATATTTTGCATCGTGGCCGTCTATAAAGTATACAAGATATGGAGAGGTGGGTAAGAGATGGACACACCTTTGGCATATAATGGCTAATAATGATGAAGTCCTTAACTTGCTGTATTATTTCTTGGCTAAAAGATTGAGAGACAACCTATGAAGTGTCTTGTTATGTCTAGTAAGGATGAAGCAGAAACGACAGACTGGGTTACAGTTAGGATATATTATTAAATGATGATTTAAGGAAATATTATATTAGTGATGGAGAGATAAAGAAGCAATATAATGTGCAATATGTCAAACTGTTGTAGCTTTAAAATTGAAAATTTGATAAAGTACCAGAAGACATGAGTCAGTACTATAGAATATTGTGAAAATTATTTTGCATCGTGGCCGTCTATAAAATGTACAAAATATGGAGTGGCGGGTAAGAGATGGACACATCCAATTGCTATTAATGGTTTAGTCAATCTTTTGCTGTAGGAAACCCCAAAAACATTCCGATCAGCATAGAAGAAAATGAGATGTGGAATAAGTGTACGCGATACAACCTACAATACAAACATTTTATAATTTCGTTTAGAAATAAGGGGCCCAAAAGGGGCAAAAAAACCGACTGTTTAATTTTTTTTCACAATAACTTTTGTTCTGGTTGACCAAACGCTATGAAACTTTACAGTAATGTTACTTACCATAACAGAAAGGGTTGGGCTGATTTTGGGTGTCTCCTCTTTTTTCGTTTAGAAATAATGGGCTCTAAAGGGACCAAAAAAGTGACTTTTTTATTTGTTTCCACAATAACTTTTGTTCTGTTTGACCAAATGCTAAGAAACTTTACAGTAATGTTACTTGCCATAAAAGGAAGGGTTGGGCTGATTTTGGGTGTCCCCTCCTTTTTCGTTTAGAAATAAGAGGCCCAAATGGGGCCAAAAAAGCGACTTTTTAAATTTTTTCCACAATAACTTTTGTTCTGGTTGACCAAATGCTATGAAACTTTACAGTAATGTTACTTACCATAAAAGGAAGGGTTGACTGATTTTGGGTGTCCCCTCCTTTTTCGTTTAGAAACTAAGGGCCCTAAAGGGGCCAAAAAAGCTACTTTTTTATTTGTTTCCACAATAACTTGTTTTGGTTGACCAAATGCTATGAAACTTTACTGTTGTGTTACCATAAATCAAAAGGTGGGGATGATTTTGGGTGTCACCTCTCTTTTTTTAGGAACGAGGGGACAAAAGGGGCAAAAATGTGACATTATTTTATTTATGGTCCGATTTAGAATTTTTTTTACAAGTTAATTTTGGTCATACATGTATATTGGATACAAAATTTTCTTGACCCACCTTTTCTGTTTAGCAATAAGGGGACCAAAAGGGGAAAAATAGAAACTATTTATTTATCTATCTTTACAATATTGTCACATTTTTGCCCCTTTTAGGCCCCTCGTTCCTAAAAAAAAAGAGAGGGGACACCCAAAATCATCCCCACCCTTTAATTTATGGTGAGTAACACTACAGTAAAGTTTCATAGCATTTGGTCAACCAAAACAAGTTATTGTGGAAACAAATAAAAAAGTTGCTTTTTTGGCCCCTTTAGGGCCCTTAGTTTCTAAACGAAAAAAGAGGGGACACCCAAAATCAGTCAACCCTTCCTTTTATGGTAAGTAACATTACTGTAAAGTTTCATAGCATTTGGTCAACCAGAACAAAAGTTATTGTGGAAAAAATTTTAAAAAGTCGCTTTTTTGGCCACCCTTGGGCAAGAGGCGACACCCAAAATCAGCCCAACCCTTCCTTTTATGGCAAGTGACATTACTGTAAATTGTCTTAGCATTTGGTCAACCAGAACAAAAGTTATTGTGGAAACAAATAAAAACGTCATTTTTTTGGTCCCTTTAGAGCCCCTTATTTCTAAACGAAAAAAGAGGAGACACCCAAAATCAGCCAAACCCTTTCTTTTATGGTAAGTAACATTACTGTAAAGTTTCATAGCATTTGGTCAACCAGAACAAAAGTTATTGTGGAAAAAAATTAAAAAGTCGGTTTTTTGGCCCCTTTTGGGCCCCTAATTTCTAAACGAAATTATAAAATGTTTATCGCGTACACTTATTCCACATCTCATTTTCTTCTATGCTGATCGGAATGTTTTTGGAGTTTCCCACAGCAAAAGATTGACTAAACCATTAATAGCAATTGGATGTGTCCATCTCTTATCCGCCACTCCATATTTTGTACATTTTATAGACGGCCACGATGCAAAATAATTTTCACAATATTCTATAGTACTGACTCATGTCTTCTGGTACTTTATCAAATTTTCAATTTTAAAGCTACAACAGTTTGACATATTGCACATTATATTGCTTCTTTATCTCTCCATCACTAATATAATATTTCCTTAAATCATCATTTAATAATATATCCTAACTGTAACCCAGTCTGTCGTTTCTGCTTCATCCTTACTAGACATAACAAGACACTTCATAGGCTGTCTCTCAATCTTTTAGCCAAGAAATAATACAGCAAGTTAAGGACTTCATCATTATTAGCCATTAGTTGCCAAAGGTGTGTCCATCTCTTACCCACCTCTCCATATCTTGTATACTTTATATATGCTGTTTCTTTAAAAAAAAGATAAATTTATCTGTTTGGTCATTGTTGTAATATTTTTTTGGCATTTTTTTTTTTATCAAATTCAATATTCTACCGGTTTTCCAAGTTTTCTACTCCTAGCGTGTCTGATGAAGGTTAATCCAGAAAAGCGCTTCACACGCAGTGAAATTTTGCTTTTGTACATTTATTAAAATCATTTCAATATGTGGATCGTGTATTTTTGGCACATATTCCATATTCTTTCGTTTTTAATATTATTTCAGAGTTTGGCTTTAGTGCCGTGTGGAGGTCGTAGAAAGCTTCCCCGTGCTTCAGTTGTATGCTCTTATATATTTTCGAGTACTGGAATATGTGTTGGAAAGACACAGTTTACATATTTTCAAAATTTGACAACGTTTGGCTGTTTCTTTAAAAAATGATAAATTTATCTGTTTGGTCATTGTTGTAATATTTTTTTGGCATTTTTTTTTTTATCAAATTTTATATTCTACCGGTTTTCCAAGTTTTCTACTCCTAGCGTGTCTGATGAAGGTTAATCCAGAAAAGCGCTTCACACGCAGTGAAATTTTGCTTTTGTACATTTATTAAAATCATTTCAATATGTGGATCGTGTCTTTTTGGCACATATTCCATACTCTTTCGTTTTTAATATTATTTCAGAGTTTGGCTTTAGTGCCGTGTGGAGGTCGTAGAAAGCTTCCCCGTGCTTCAGTTGTATGCTCTTATATATTTTCGAGTACTGGAATATGTGTTGGAAAGACACAGTTTACATATTTTCAAAATTTGACAACGTTTGGCTGTTTCTTTAAAAAATGATAAATTTATCTGTTTGGTCATTCTTGTAATATTTTTTTGGCATTTTTTTTTTTATCAAATTTAATATTCTACCGGTTTTCCAAGTTTTCTACTCCTAGCGTGTCTGATGAAGGTTAATCCAGAAAAGCGCTTCACACGCAGTGAAATTTTGCTTTTGTACATTTATTAAAATCATTTCAATATGTGGATCGTGTCTTTTTGGCACATATTCCATATTCTTTCGTTTTTAATAATTTTTAATTTTATATACGGCCACGATGCAAAATATTTTTACAATATTCTATAGTACTGACTCATGTCTTCTTGTACTTAATTAAAATTTCAATTTTAAAGTTGCTGCATCAGTAACTAATAATGCACATGATGTTCCTTCGTTTATCACTTTATCACAATATATTTAATAAATATTATTAAGGAATTGGTTTCAAACTAATAAGTTGCCCAACCTGTCGTTTCTGGTTAAAATATCACCCTGAGTTTGGATTGCTCCTAAAAGGTTTCGTTGTTAGCAGCAAACTAAACTTTAGCCTGAAAAAAAACCCAGCAAGGTAAGGAATGTTTTTACTGTCAAGTCTAACTATTTCTATATGGGCGATTACCAGCAATGTTTAACACATGGAATTGATGATACAGTCTGATGTACGTTTTGTAACGAAGAAAAAACTATATTACATGGGCAACAGATAACTCAAACCTGATGTCTTCTATTGTCTTTTCTCTGTTCAAAATAATATACAGTTGTTATTTATTGTACTACACTTACATTTTCCGTGCGTTAAACATTGCTGGTAATCCCCATGTACTATCCATTTCTTATTTTAATTGCATATATTCTATTTTCAATTGTATGTTATCTTATTTATCTCCATTAACATGATTAATTCGCTGAATCATGCAAATCTAAAGGTAATGCCATTGCTGTAACTGGCTTCATATTCAATATGTGTTCACGATGTTTATGATGGCCACCTTTGCAAACTTATGTTTTTACTTTCCAGTTCATCTTTTCAGTAGATGTTCCAGAGAGCAGGAACTAATCGTGTCGATATTGGCATTTTATCGCATCGGCTATTGGGAAGATAATATCGGCTGATCAATCGGTACTGAAATCGGCCCGATGAGCAAACTGACCTAGCCTCGGGCTTAAATCATAAGTTGGTGTTGGTCGATATGGCAGTCGATAACATTACCGCCATGCTATCTAAGTTATAATGTGATTCCCTATACTATCTTCTTTTAATTTTTAAATTGGAAATGACAAAAATGAGCACGTATTACTATATTTTTCCTTCTTTTATTACTCGTAAATTCAGAGGTTGAAGATTACACAATCTTTTCCAAATTTCCGTTAAAATATGAACACTTTCTTTAAAACCGATTTTCTGATAAAGGTAAAACGCAAAAAAAACCCGTTTTATTTACATTTTTGGCTCTCACATTGTTCCCTTCCAAAAAACCTTACAATTTCAAATTATCGTGAATGTTGTTAACAAGTTGACATGACATCTTATGTTTACCATTGCAGTTTAAACGTAAACAGCTTTCAGCCATGGTGTCTGTGTTAAGCATATCTTTGTTTTCATTTGGACTTCTAGCTGTAGCTTTTGCACAGTTGACACGTAAGTTTTATATGTCACGATTGTTGTGGAAATAAACAATGAAAGATAAATTAAAAAACAATTGTGACTAAAGATTACAAAATCATCATATTGAATCGATTCAAGTGTTAAGTGATTCATTTACTTATTTTGTCCTATTTTCCGCATGATTTGGTTTTATTGCTGCAGAACGTAGATAAAATATCTTGGATCAAGAAAGTCTCAGATTTTACGCATCTGTTTAAAAGGTTTTGAAAATTCTCTATATATTTGGGCGAATTTTTAAAACCGATCTCTAAAGCTAATTAACTGAACTTTTTTTCTGTATTTTTCACCAAATACAGACTTTGAAAGGCGAAAATAACTATAACAATGTTTGAGTCATACTATAGACCACTATACGGAGCGCCAAGAATTCGAATGCTGCATAAAACGTTATTTTCCTTAGACATTGTAATTGATAATGCTCCTTTACGAGCTCTTCTTGAGGTTCATCTCAATTCCGGTGTTGACAATGCATCATATTTAGTTGATTTCTTATTTTGCCTATAGCAAAGTGGTATTTTTCTGTACGACATAGTTTTGGGACACTGTTCATAATTTGACAAGTGCTCTTTAGGGGCCGACCATTTAACTTGAAGGGGGGGCTTGGTTTTTTCCTAAAAAAATATTCTGAAAATTATTTTTGATGAAAAAAATATTTTGGCAGCTGAGGGTAAGAAAAAAAATATTCTGAAGAAGGACTTCTGCTATAAAAAATAATGTTGATATTGACAAAGAAATATTCTGTCGCGACGTCTTCGAAAAATAAATATTTTGTCTTCTGATCAAAACAAAAAACCAAGGCCCCCCTTCTAGTTAAATGGTCCGTCCCTTATAGTCTACATGCATGAGAGGTTTTTGTACATAATAAGCAGTTTAGCGGTACCATTGTGGTATCCGAATGTTAAAAGTCAGAAAGGGCAGAGACAAAATAAGTAAAAACAAATGAGAATAGGACAAAAAACAGACATGTAACACTCGGGAAAACAAAAAACTACAGAGTATCAATTTTCAACGCTTTAAACGCTAGTCGTAACGAGAATGAACTCAGGTGCTCCGGAAGAGTAATCAGTTCCTGCTTGATAGTTACCAACAGTTCATTCAGTGTGTCAAATACCGTAAAGGAAGACAAAAAATATTTTATACACCTGCATCTTTATCCACTTCACATTAATAAACTTATGTTGTATCCGTTTACACAGGGTGGGAACGGAAATTGAACAGTTTCCGGAAGCGCCGTTCGCGAAGCGAGGATATTTTCTGATACAGGTAGCGCCAGATTCAAAAATATCAAAACACGGGAATTAGAAGTCATTTCAATCACAATATGAAGAAAAAAACAATAAAATTGTAACAAAAATAATTGAAGGTACATTATTTAAGCAGCAATGGTTATAATACTACAAACGACCATGTTTAAGACTGTTTAATTCACCTCGAACACCGAGAAGTAGACGGAAAATGTGATATGGCTTGTCTTTTTCGGGGTTTGATGTGAAATCGGTTTCAATCTAGACCCTGTTGAATGCGCCAATCCACAGATCAAACTATCAAGATTCAAAACATCATAAAAATGTTGTGAAATTTTTGCGTTTTAATCATATTATTGCATTTTTAACATCCCCTCTAAATTTCAACACATGAACGGGTAGCGTCCGCTGTCTTGAATAGGTAGCTCCAAAATTCACATTTTTAGTGAACGGGTAGCTCACAATTTAAAAAATATATATATTTCATTTGAATAGCGCAATAAAACATAAAACGGGGAAGTAATGAACAAATGAAAAATAAAAATGAACTCACTACATTAAATCGATCTTGAATGCTCTTTTTTATTCATTGCTACGTTAAAAATGCATTAAAAAAAAATCTTAAAAAATCCGAGTCAGCCGACCTTTATGAATCGCTGAACATACCATACCTTATGAACATCATATAGTTTATAAGAAACATATGCTTTGATATCTATACAAAACAATACAGATCTCTATTATTTATACTTAATCATTACTAAAATTGTCTTTTGATCGCGTTTCAATGTAAAAATTGAATTTTTTGAGCACCTTAAAACTTCAGCAATTTAATAAGAACGTAATTAGCACCGAACAGGTTTTCGGATAATCCGGTATCCTCCGAAATCAAAACTGATCGCCTTGTGAAATTTATGTTCATGTATTCACTAACTTTGTGTTTAGTGCGTCATTCATGAGTCTTAAATGTACGAAACGCACTCTAGTTATAAAACCAAGTGCCTAGAACTATGTTTTGTTTTCTGATAATCCGCAACAGTAAGTTCTGCTAATTCCCGAATTAAGGCCACTGAGGCACCTACTCATTTTAGTAAGAGATGCATCTACTCCACCGAGAGAAAGGACAAAACAAGGAAGACATACCACACAAATTTATGGAAAAAAAACAACCAAACAAGAGGCTATCAGGAACCTGAGTCTTTTACCTGGTACCAAGGACCACGAGGATGTCATCTGACAATTGTTATCCAATAGAGACTTTTTATAGCCTTAAATAGGCTGAAGATTTGAGGAGAAAAATAGCTCTTCTCTATCTGCTTTAGTTTTCATTCTATAGAACAAAAACATGAAAAAGAGGCTCCCATGCAGGAGCCCGAATCGCTCACCTGGACATTAGGGCTCGATATGGGGTCATCCATCCTCGGAAACCCAGGAGTTCTTCACTCGCTTACTAATTCATGATCCCTGGGACATTAGACATGAAATACCTCGTTTTTGATATTTTTATATCGAGCCTTCTGATTGTTCGCATTACACTTTTCTAATGCAATTTAAACATATACGATATTGAGATGTGGAATAAGTGTACGCGACACAACAAACATAAACAAACAGCAATTCAAAAAATCACAACGGAAAACAGCAAGCAGTCTTCAACATGACCACAGGTCACTGCTTACCGTCTTGCATTGGCCCAAGACTTATAATACAATACAAAAGTATCAAAACCAATCCCTAAATCATCAACGAAAGACTCAATTCTTGACATAAAACAGTAAACATAGAATGACAAGGACAAACAAAGGCTTTGGCAAAGTTTCCTGGCTTAGGACAGGCACATATAAAATGTGGCGGGGTTAAACTAGTTTTTTGGATCCAACCTTCCCCCTATTGATAAGGTTGCACAAAGCTACATATAAAACACACTGTAAAACTCAATCGACAAAAGTTCAATTCAACAAGAGAGAACCTAAGACAAAATACTGTACGAAAACAACAAGACAAGGAGGAACTCTCTTGAGAACACTCGAAGTTACTGACAACTAGCTAAGAAACATTTATCGATTGATGTAAAAGAATCAAATACATCAGTTCTAAATCCGACACCCCACGTCAAAACAATGAATGATTAAGAGTTGTATCACCATACAGAACCGACATACTTGATGGCTGTGGTGCTTATAAATAATACAGTGGATACAAAGTGAAAATTTAACGTTTTAAAGTTACTATCAAGCTATCAATATTTCTGCCAAAACATACCAAATGCAATGTTTCTCTGTGAATAATTTATGAAGTTCAAGATTAAATACTGAACGTGAAACGAGCAAAATCAAATCAAATGTCCAAGGGTGAAGAATGAGTAAGCTGAGTTTCCGAGGACGGGGGTCATCTGACCATTTTAGTCGCAATAGAGACGTTTTTAGATTTTAAAGTAAAGTTAAGATAGCCACAGCTTTTCTTCATTCTACGGGACAAAAAATAAAATAAAAAAACGCAATTTTTCACCTTTATAGGCCCATAACCCCTATAAGAGTCCATCTGACAATATCGACCCAATGGAGACTTTCGTAGAGCTAATGATTTTGAAGGAGCCTTGGACTCTTCTTTTTTCTATCTGTTATAGTTGCTTAGTTAAAGTCATTTATAGTGATTTTATCTAACGTTCTACTTTTGGTTACAGCGGCCAGGTGCACGTTTGTATTGAGTCATTTCAAAATGAGGATCGTGTGTGTTGCCAACATGTCAAGTATCATTTCTGCAGTTAAATTTGGTCTGTAGTTTCAGAGGAGAAGATTTTTTAAATTGATAACGGACGACAGATGACGACAGACAACGACAGACGACGGACGCATAGTGATGGTAGTTATAAACTCGCATGGCTTTTAGCAAGGTTAGCTTTTAAGTACCACTACAAGTACTTCACTCTTTGCTTGAAAAAATATCGTTTAAAGTCTACAACTATAAAAATTCATCAATCCGTTTAAGACGTGCTGTGCGAGCTAAAGGGTTTATTTGTATTTCGAATCTAAACACACCAAAGACAACTAAAAAAAAACTTAAATCGAAGACACAATATCACTTAGAACAAGGGTACAAAATGATTAGACTGATTAGACAGGGGAAAATTGTGGACGAGGACTTAAATACTCGGATATTAGTTGTACAACTTAATGCCGCAGAGTCATGAAGAGATAACTTGCCAAACGCTTGAAGTTACATCAGAGGATTTTTGATATATTCCTAGAGCGACTTGTATAAGAAATTAGAGTGGTTTTATATATTTTTTACCCCGAAAAGAAAACTGTTATTTTCGGCGCTACCTGTTCATACATTTTTTCTTGCCTTGACGCTACCCGTTCACTATTGATTTCAAAATTTTGAGACAAAATCGGAGATTATCACTCAATAATTGATTTCTGCTTTATAAATGCATTTGATTTTTAATGTTTAATATCAAGAGGCTACAAAAAATACAATCAATCATACTTTCAATGTGTGATTACTTTAAAAACGACCGATAAAAGAAGATGGTCTTGTCTTTTTGAGACGTTCGAGCTACCCTTTTTATTAAAAAATCCATGCTTAACGTGAACATACGAATAAAACGCATTAAATGCAGATACTCGTCACTACATTCAGCTTAGATGTGCACTTTATTAATGGCAATGTTGGAACGTGATTGCGTATTTAACTTAATACGAAGTGTTTTTATTAACGAATCCTTGGGATTTGAACATGGCGCCACCTTTTGCTTGTCATAAGAACGGCGCTTCCGGAAACTGTACAATTTCCGTTCCCACCATGTGGTTTATAAAATAATAGACTAACATTTAATTTTAGTGCCTTTAAGTATTGATTTAAATTTACTTCAGCATATACAGATATAGGATGTACGACCATCGGTGGTGTCTGCCAGGATATAAATGCAATATGTGGTGGAGGCCTGAAAAATTATGACAAGCTGTGTACCGGGGGCAATCAAAAAATCTGCTGTGCAAAAGAAACTGGTATAGAAAATAGTCATTTCTAATCATTTATCTAAGTCTTCTATTGGCAAACTGCAAAAAAACTCCAGACATATTAACAAAAAAAATAAACAACAAACAAGACAAACCAAAAAAAAAAGACAAATAAAGACGTCCACTATTGAAAAAGCTGATTTCTTAAAATGCAGCTACATGCATATTTATGAGTGTGACAATTAGTTACCGCCTTTCCAAATGGGTCTTCTTCTTCTTCTTTAACATTGGGCTTTGATATTCTTTATTCCGCAGGGCTTGAATTCTGGTCATTTATTTCTACTTCAAACAAGACCAATCGATGTCTGGCCCTGCGTCGCACGGCAAAACGTTGAACCCTGTCCGTTTTAGGCCCTATATGGACAGTCAATAGTTTTGACACTTGCATCCTATATTGGATTGAAAATGCATATTTGTCACATGCAAACCAATTTAAAGACTGACAATGAATATTTAGAAATAAAAATATTTAAGATCCTTATTGCAAGGATATAAAAAACACACAAAAATCAGACAAAATATATATATATATATATTAATTTTCCCCCTTTTGACACCCTAATTACTAAACAGAAAAGGTGGGGTAAAGAATAAATTTATCCTCCATTTTGTATCCAATATGCGACTAAAAATTAACTTGCATTTTTTTTCAAAATCGGACCTTAAATAAAAGTTAGATTTTTGCTCCTTTTGGGCCCCTAATTCCTCAACGAAAAAAAGGGAAGACCTAAAAAAGCATGCTAATGAATCATTTTATGGTAAGGATCATAATTGAAAAATTTAATAACAATCAGTCAATCAGAATTTAAGGTATTGTGGAAAACAAATAAAAGTTTCATTTTTAGCCCCTTTTGGGCACCCAATTTCTAAACCAAAAAAGAATTGATATTCAAAATCAATCCCACTCTTCCTTTTATTGTAAGTAACATTACTGTTAAGTTTCAAAGCGTTTGGTCAACCAGAACAAAAGTTATTGCGGAAACAAATAAAATACGCTTTTTTGGCCCCTAATTTCTAAACAGAATTATAGAATGATCCCAAAAGGGGATGTGCACATCTTCTATACATCTGTAATCACTTTGTAAAATTTCAGAAAGATCTAGTGTTTGGTTTTTGAGATTCAGATTACACAAGACAGACACTCTATAGCATTACGGACGGACAGACGGACAGACGGACGGACGGAGTGACCCGACTCCTAGGCCTTCTTTCGCCTTCCGCGACGCAGGTAAAAAATCGACCCCCTACTCTAGTGGGTATTATAGTGGGTAAATGACCAGAATTCAAGCCCCTGTAGTATTATCATGAGACAATGTGTCGCGTACAATATTGGCCTACGTATCATTATGATAATGATAATTGGGTATTTAAGGATCTCTTTAGAGGGATTCCAAAGAACCATATGATTTTAAGAGGAGACGTCCTGTATTAGGATTTGAGTTATCCCAAATGTGGAATTCCATATCAACCTGACAAAATTCCATTGTAATTTGTGATTCTATCTTGAAGGATAATTATGGGATTTCAAATCCCCTGGAGTCATATATAAGTGATATACAGCGATCATCCATTTCTAATTTTAGATAGTGCTTGATTTACCCTAATGCTAGTATACAATTTACGAACTAGAGTTATTATGATATAATTATAAAGTTTAGTTATGAAAATACTTCTCTTTACTCTAATTAAAACTTCAACTATTTATATACTGTAAACGAAGCAGTTTTCGAGTTGTTCTTTTTTCGCTATTTTTGCGCTCAATGAAATTCCGCGAAAAATAGTACACGAGAATGTGCAATTATTTTATAAAAATCAAAGCATGATAATTGAAAAGCGTGAAAATCTTTACCCGCTAAATAGACATTTGGATTTTGTGCGAGAAAATTAAAACCGCAAAAATTATACGCTTATTACAGCTAGTATATTACATATTATATATTATAGTACTTTTTTTCTTTTTACAGACGAAACAAAATGTAACAAACGTAGTGGATATTGTGATTACAATTGTGTAGATGGACGTTATGGTATACCGGATGTTTGTGAGGGGCACATGATTTGCTGCGTACCTTATTCCAAAAAATAAAAGCGTCACGCAAAAAGTTTAACATTAAAACCCGAGCTGGTTGAAGAAGATATTGAGATGTGGAATAAATGTACGCGACACAATATACACTGCTATTTTAAAAAATCCACCTTTGGTGTCAATTATGGGCCTCTCCTGTCAGCTCCTTGTCATAATTATATACAAATACCAAAATGGGTATAAAACGAATGATTTGAATATGCTGTATATCGATATTACAAGGAGTAACCTCTCATCAGCAGCATTATAATCAAAGCATTGGAAAGTCAAAACCAAAAGTATTTAACAAAAATAGGGCATCTTATGAGACATTAAATGATACCCCGCCATGATATTCATCAATAGTTAAATATATTATAAACTATACTATATGTATTATACATCTATGTAGAGACAGGAGAGATATGTGTTTCTTCATTTTCGAATTTTGAAAATTTACAAAGTGGAAAATCTTCAATAATGATTTTAGGATCATCCTGAAAATTAAACTTGATCTGTATTTTATTGTACTCAACAGCTGTGCAAAATATCATTCAAATCCCTTGGTGCGTTTTTAAGTATCATCCGGAAACCATCGGGGGACGGACGGACAGACAGACGGAGGGACGGATAGACACCGAAAGAAACTGAGGGTATAACATATTACCTCGTCACTTCGTGTGGCGGGGTATAAAAAGAACTCAAAAACAGGAAAGTTAAATCCAGCAACGAGGATATCGACCATGTGCAGTACAAGGATACCTGGAGTTTTAATCAATTAAATTTAGAATTTATATTAAACAATCGAAAATTTCAACGATAGAAAAGTACAAAAAATGTCTTAAAATTTATTGGTAAATTTGTGAAGCTTTGTCACTAATATGTCTTGCTTACAGTCAAATTTTAATGACTGTTTTACCGAGCATTTTGGCTTGTTGTATTTATTGATGCATAAACTTCTGAAGCAACGTTTTAATCATTTTTAAAGATCTGAAGGAATTCTTCCATTTTATTCACATTGTCAAAAATTAACGTCGGTGCTAGATTTGGCTGCATTTTGGTTTCTTAATAATTTCATGACTAAATATGCAATAAGTATCGAATAACTGAGCATACATTTTAAGTATACGTGAACTTATTACAGTCCCAACACAGCACATTTTGGAATCAATTTCGGAATATGCAGGGAATAAAATCCAAATACAAACATTGATAGATAGAAAATCAAAGAAGCAGCGCTTACAGCTCTTTATCCTAAGGTGGAACGACGTTACATATAGAATATTATGAACATTCCTTTTTGATACTATCTATATCTAAGTGAGTATCAGACGAGTCCGATAGAGAAACTTAAAGACTGTGCAAATTGTGCTTTCCTTAGACACACTGCCATGATACAAAATAGGGAATGGGACATCAAATGATACCCGCCACGATATAATATCAAAAATTTGATTTTTCAAAGTGGCCAATCTTAAAAACTGTTTTTCAGATCATGCTGGAAATTGATCTTGACCTGTATTTAATAATACTACACAGCTGTGCAAAATATCATTCAAATCCCTTGACGCACTTTTAAGTTATCAGTCGGAAACTCAAAATTTCATAAAATATGATTTTTCAAAGTTGCTTTTCTCAAAAACTATTTTTCAGATCATGCTGGAAATGAAATTTGACCTGTATTGTATTGTACTCAATAGCTATACAAAATATCATTTGAATCCCTTGACGCGTTTTCAAGTTATTGGTCGGAAACTCAAAATTTCATGAAATTTGATTTTTCAAAGTGGCCCATCTCAAAAACTATTTTTTGGATCGTGCTGGAAATTAAACTTGACCTGTATTTTATTGCACTCAATAGCTGTTCAAAATATCATTCAAATCCTTTGACGCGTTTTTAAGTGATTGGTCAGAAACTCAAAATTTCATGAAATTTGATTTATTTTTCAAAATGGCCTATCTCGAAAACTATGTGAAATAAAACTTGACCTGTATTTTATTCTACTAAACAGCTGTGCAAAATTTCATTTAAATCCTTTGACATGTTTTTAAGTTATTGGTCGGAAACCTTCAGGGGACGGACTGACAGACACCGAAAAAAATCTGAGGGTATAACATAATACCCTGCCATTTCTTGTGGCGGGATATTAAAAGGATTTTATTTCACCAAAGGAATAAATAGCAAAGGATTTCATCAATTTGTGTTGCGAGACTTTGCTGTTTGAATGATAATTAAGGATACTTTCGAATGGAATACAAAGGTCTAACATAGAAAAAGTTTATGGGTAATAATTTTAATATCTTTTCAGATATTGATAATGTGTTCTTAGGTCTTAAGCACATCACAAAAGGCTACAAACGAACACCCCTGACGACCGACAGTTTACTTTACACTGAAAATCCGTTTCTGAACGTAATAACTGGCCATATTGGGCCTAATAAATATTTGGAAATTGGCAGATATATAATTCTTAGTGAAAAACATTTATATATGAAAAATAAAATGGGGTCCCGTACCTCGTTTTTAAAATATGTGAGTTTGGAAATGCAATTTTCGCGGGAAATTATTAAAGGGATGTAAACAAAACACTATTACATCACCATTTACTTTTACTTTTTCGAAACAAAATTGGACTTGCGATGTCCAAATTATGACCAAAAACTAACATAATATTCCTTGAAAATTTTGCAATGCAATGATGACAAATAAAAGATATAACACGGGCTTTGTTTTCAGATACGGTTTTGTAAACACTGCCTATACTTGAAAAAAGCAAACGAATCTAACTAAAACACAAGGTTTTGACACTTGCATCCTATGTAGAACTAACATAGCATATTTGTCACATGCAACCCAATTTATAGAGTGACAATAAATATTTAGCAATATAAATATTGAAGGTTCCTTATGTCTAACAAGAATATAAAAAAAAAACACACAAAATCCGACTAAAACTAAAGTTCCAGTTTTCCCCTTCAATTTGTTCCTTAATTGATAAACAGAGAAGATGGGACCAAGAAGAAAGTTATCCTTCATTTTGTATCTTATATATGACAAAAAATTCAAAATCGGACCATAAATAAAACAAGTTTGGTTTTTGCCCCTTTTGGGTCCCTAATTTCTAAAATAAAAAAGAGGAGACCTAAACAATCATGCCAATCAATTATTAAAAAGTAAGAAACATTATTGTAAAATGCCATAGCAATCAGTCAACCAGAACATAAGTTATTGTGGAAATCAAAAAAGTATAATTTTTAGCCCCTTTTGGGCCCCTCAATTCTATAGTAGTCTTTTCTATAGTTGAAATACTTGTTTTTACAACCAACTTCTATGTTTGTATTTTTGAAAAAATATATATATTAGTTGTCATGAATATATTTAAAGAGTGACGGCTTTATTTTATTCTTTTTTTTGTTGTTGAAAATTTGTATTAAATTCAATGTTCTGAAAATTAATTTTATTAAGGTCTGTCACCGTGAAACAAACTTCAAAATATACAACGTTTTGATAAATAAACTCGTGTTCCTAGTACCAATTTAGTCAGGACCAGTGTCATCATTTTCTCTCATTTATCTTTGTCTTGTTTTATCTTTTGTTCTTGAAAATATGAGATTGAGCATGCAGTTTTGTAGTTTTGTTATTAACTTTATCCAGCCATCAGATATATTGTTGCATGACTTTGTTTCTTGTACACACTAAGACACAGATTAAAAGAGAAGACAAATTATATATAATAGGAAATGTTTTATGAATATTTGCATAATAGTTATAAAGTAAAATGCATAAATGGCAAGGCAAGAAAGAAAAAGGTATTACAATAAAACAAAGTAATTTAAAAATGTACAATAACAAAGAAATTGAGCATTGCACAAAGTTTAAAGTTGTATATATAAAAAAAAAGTTAGGATGACGGATGACTAAGATGAGATAAACAAAGATATAATTAAGTTCGACACAGGATATAAAAGAAAACATATTAATGTTTGACATACTTATATTAGTCATGACAAATTTAACAATTTTCTTCAATAATTGTACTCCACATGGTCAAAATCCTGAAGCTGGCTTCCTTTTCCAAACTTTTTTTTTATTTAAGTACTTTTCTTTCGAGGTTACTACATGTACACCATAACAAAATTAATCGTTTTATTCATTGAGCTTTGTTACTTTGTAAACTTCCTCATCGTTTGATCAACTCCTACCACAACCGATTAACTTACAAATCTATGACATCTGTCATGATCTTGCCTTAGGTTTCCCCTCAAATCCATTTCTACCTTTCAATAGGTCACTCCTTAACATATGTATATACAGTATAACCAAATTAACCATTATTGTTACAACCGCTGTAGTACTTTATTTTAAGTATTAACCTAGGAGTGCAACGAACGAACAAACGAACGAACAGACGGACGGACGCTGATTCCCCCAACCCAAAATATCTGTTCTAAAATGGATGGTACCATATAGCTAGAAAACCACCGTTGCGTAGACAGCTGTTGTCTACATCAAGAATAACAACATTTCTGCCATCAGACTGGGTATGGAATCGATAACATTCTTTATCACTGGAATTTCTCGTACAGTCTTTTCCAGCAGTCTGGTTATCACAAAAGAGCACGAAGTGGAATGTATTTGACTTCAGACTGGTCAGGTCTCCCTGGCACATTCTATTTATGGAAACCCCTGGTCCAAGGCTGCATTCTAAACTGTAGTTCCCAGTTTCCAGAAGCTGACATTTCATGTAGGCCGAAGGAACTTCTCCAGAGCACAAAGGGAACTGACAGATAGCTATAAGAAAGAGGATTGACATAAGAAGAATTGAATTAGGGTAGAGAGAGGTGAAAGTTCATTGCATTTAAGGTTTGCTAATACTAAAACTGTACAATTGAATTAGAGACATGCTATATATACATGTATACTGAGCAAAAAGCTATTAAGGTTCATGCCTATTAAGATTGTTGTTGTATTATGAGCATGAGCAGAGTGCATTGGTAAAATAACTGAGTAGAATGTTAATGGTTTGAATTCAACAAACACATTTCTAAAGTCTTTTTCTCATTTACGATCTCGCTTTCATTTAAATAACATTTTTATCCCCAGTAATTTGCCAAGCTTTAACATATATGGCAAAAGAACAAATTTTCTAGAATTTCAATTTAAAAATTAATAAATAGTGATATGACAACTCGACCCAAACTAAAGTTCAAAAACGTTTTCTCAATTAAAGTCTTTTCATTTTTCATTTTCACAAACAAGACATGCAAGTATGATGGTGGTCAGTTCCTTCTACTCCCAAGCAGAGATTAGTCTCAGGTTTGCATTTTAAACACTGTTCAAGACTTTTGGGATATCGCCAGTCAATAATGAGCCTTGTAGAGACAAAGCACTAGTCGTAAACTGATGCAATACCTTTTTGAAGTAGAAGAAAATGTTAATTGAATAAAATTTGAAATGTTAATTTTTACTGTTAATTTATTTAGTATTTTTCCCTATGTCCTGATTTGGAAGAAAAGTATATATGCATGTGATCACTAGATAACCTTTTGTTGAAAACATAGTGTCTATTGATGCCTTGGAACAGTCAACACACCTTTACCCACATACCCAATTACGAATCAACAAAGTCATGACTCACATTATTATCAATAACTTCAATCCATTGTCGGTAAATTTCTGATAAAATTTGACAAGTTCAAGATAAAACTGAGAATAAATTCAACCCATAGTCAGATCTCTTATGAAAAACCATGACCTTTGGAAATGGTGATTTTCATGAAATTTCACCTTTGTTCTGTCGGCACTATATTTATCTGCATTTCTTGAAAATTTGAACTGTCTACAGATTTTTATGCATGTCCCGATTCTAAACTCGGTTTATTAAATTCTTTTTGACATTTGACCCATCTAACGAAAATTGCAAAAAACCTACAAAATCAGTGGTACAAATTCTGTACAAGAATGACATTTTTGTCACGTTATTTTATCAAATTCTTAAAAAACCAGGTCGGTCATCTGCAATTCAGGATTAGAAGTTACTCGCAATTATATTCAGTTACTCGACTATTTTCTACCTAGGAGTCCTTTGTGTTCAACCGTTTTGTCACGGTTTTTCAAGACAAAAAATATTGAAAAGTCATAGAAAATCATGACTTTCTAAAAGTCATGATTTTTCATGATATTTGAAAATGACCTTGAAAAATGATGATTTTTCATGACATTTAAATAAAACAATTATGAAATCCATAATCTTTTTAATTACATTTTCGTGATGGAAATTCATGACTTGAAGATGTTACAAAGTCATGAAAAATCATCATTTTCCAAGGTCACGGTTTTTCATAAGATATCTGACTGATAAGTGTGGGTTCAAATTTACGATAATTGAAAGTCAGATGTGTATATCATAGAAATAAAACCACCCTTAAAACAAGAGGCTCTCAAGAGCCTGAATCGCTCACCTGAATTACACAGGTACATATATTTGTAGATATTATTGTGCTTAACCATATGCGATTTAAATTTCTGAAATATCTTGACTAGTTTTCAAGATATTGGGCTTAAGAGTAAATGTGGCAAAAATAAGGAAAAAGAACAATAACTCCCACATCAGCAATCATATCTTTTCAGAAATTTCAGGACAGGTAGGTCTTAATATGCTGATCACTTTTGATTCTTGCACAATTTTGATATCTGAAACCATTTTTGAGTTATTGACAAAAAAAATGCAATTTACCCCTATGTTTCTATTTTTAGCTATGGCGGCCATGTTTTTTTACAACTAAAAAAATCTGAACGACAGAGTAGCATATAAGCTATTAAACAAGTGTACCATGTTAAGATGCAGTTGGTTTTACCATGTCAAACAAGTTAATCTTTGAAATTCAGGGGAAAAGTAATGAAAAATGGTATTAAAATTTTGTTGTTTTAAGGAAAAGAAATGGTCCTACAGCTTTGACCTAAATACATTAAATGTAGATCTTGATGTGCTTAATCATATGCAACTTAAATTTTTGAAATATCTTGAATAGTTTTCAAGATATAGGGCTATTAAAGTGCAAAATTTTGAAAAAATCCAGAAAAAGGGCAACAACTCCTACATCGATTGTTGGATCTTCTTGAAATTTTCAGAGCAGGTAGATCTTGAGATGCTGATCACTTTTATCTCCCATCAGAATTTTGATATCTGTAACTATTTTTGAGTAATTAGCAAAAAACTGCAATTTACCCCTATGTTCTATTTTTAGCCATGGCGGCCATATTTTTTGACGAATCAAAAATCCGAACGATAGTTTTGTACACATAATGCCATTAAACAACTGTACTAAGTTTGGTTGCAATTGAACTTATGGTGTCAGACAAGTTAATCTTTGAAATTCAGGGGAAAAGTAATGAAAAATGGTAAAATTTGATGCTTAAAGGGCCATAACTCCTAAAAGAAATGGTTCTACAGCTTTGACATAATTACGTGAAATGTAGATCTTGATGTGCTCAATCATATGCAATTTGAATTTTTAGAATATTTTGCATAGTTTTCAAGATATAGGGCTATTAAAGTGCAAAATTTTGAAAAAATCCAGAAAAAGGGCAATAACTCCTACATCTGTTGTTGGATCTTCTTGAAAATTTCTGGGCAGGTAGATCTTGAGTTGCTGATCACTTTTACCCTTGCCAGAATTTTGATATCTGTGACCGTTTTTGAGTTATTTGCAAAAAACTGTATTTGACCCCCCTGTTCTATTTTTAGCCATGGCGGCCATGTTTTTTTACGAATCAAAAATCCGAACGATAGTTTTGTACACATAATGTCACTAAACAACTATACCAAGTTTAATTGCAATTGGACTTATGGTGTCGGACAAATTAACGTTTGAAAAATTGTTTACAGACGACGACAGACGACGACGGCGACGACGGACGCCAAGTGATGGTAAAAGCTCACATGGACCTTCGGTCCAGGTGAGCTATAAATAGAATAACAAATAATTCATCGAATGCTTACGTTCATGTGACAACGGTGGTGTTTTGTTCCACTGGTTTCCACATACAGTTAAATTTTCCATTGTCTGTTGTTGTTTTGCCATTCCTGTTTCATTCACAGATTCCATTTTTGGCTACACATGTAATTAAGATAGAAAATTATATGATTTTAATTTAATGTTAAAAGCCAGAATTGAAAATAATGATATGAAAATACCAAAAGAACACTGAATTTTACTCATCAAACAATTTTATTAAAATCAAATCCACTGATATTGTTGTCTAAGTACTGTATCTGACATGTTATGGTTCATGTAGATCGAAAAAAACAATTGAGCAAACCTTAACTTCAACTAATGCCATTGCAGTCTTCTTCGTTATCACTCGTCTGGTATCAATTTTCGTTATTTTCGTGTGGATGCCGTTAATCAACGAAATCTGGTACCACACGAAAAGGAAATATAATATTGATCAGGGGCCGTGTTAACGAAGATGTCTTAGGATTAGGACGTGTCTTTGGATGGTCTTTGGACACGTCCATGTCCCAAGTCGTGTTATTGAAAGCATCCTAAGAAAGGACACGTCCCAATTTTCATCCTATATTTAGGATATAAAAATTGGTGTCCTAGGACCATCCTAGGATGATCCTAACTTATAAGTACACCTTGATTTTATTTTTAGTAACAAATCACCTCATCATATTAAAAACATCAACAAATATGGCTGCTGTCTACTTGCACATAAGAAATCGAGTCAACAATATACGACGAAATAGAGTATTTAGGGACAGAGAGAATCCACTAGATTACTTGGATGATGTAGACATAGTACGGAAGTATAGGCTTTCTCGTCCAATGATTTTTGACCTTTGCAGACAATTTGAGAATCATTTGTCAAGGGAAACCAACAGATCCCAAGCATTTTCAGTATCCTTGCAAGTTATGGTAGCTCTTAGGTTCTACGCAACCGGTAGTTTTCAAATAGTAAACGGGGATGTCCACCGTATTTCTAGACCCAGTGTCTCTAATATAGTCCGCGATGTAACGGCTTGCCTGAAAAGAATCGCAAGGAACTACATTCGAATACCTACGGATGATGCTAGTTTACGGGCTATGAAAGAGGGCTTCTATGGATTATCTAATTTCCCTAACGTAGTTGGAGCAGTAGATGGAACCCATGTTCGTATTAGAGCACCGTCTGTTGATGAACATTTGTATGTGAACAGAAAACATTATCACTCTATAAATGTAATGGGAGTTTGTGATTCCAATTTAAAGTTCTTAAATGTTGTTGCCCGATGGCCTGGTAGTACACATGACTCATTTGTGCTAAATGAATCAAAAGTATGCGAGATGTTTGACAACGGAGATATTGCTGAAGGATGGCTTCTAGGTGATAGTGGCTACCCTCTTCGTCCATGGTTGTTAACTCCAGTAATAAATCCTACAACCCCACAGGAACAACGTTATAACGCTGCTCACACGAGAACAAGATGTGTAATAGAAAGAAGTTTTGGTGTTCTGAAGGCTCGATTTAGATGTATTGACACAAGTGCTGGGACCCTCTTATACTCACCATCTAAATGTTGTGACATAATTGTAGCTGTCGTCGTACTTCATAATATTTGTATTGACAACAGAATCCCTCTTTTAAATGGAAATAACAATATGCAAGACTATGGGAACATTGGTCAACCTCAGTATGTAGGAAATCAGAATGATGGTGCCATTGTCAGAGCTAGACTGATAAACCACAGATTTGGCAATTAAATTAAGAGAATTTAGAGAATAAAGCTTTGTGTTTATTTGAATTTGTGCCTAGTTAATAGACCCAAAGTATTTCTTTCATTATCAAAGACATTGTTTTCCCCACAAACTCTTACATGTTTGTTTATTATGTCTCAAGGTTACTTAAACATTAGAACTTTTGACTAGACCTTTGTTATGAGTCTTTTCTTAGATGAAGCGTAGCTTAAAACTTGTCTGGATCTGTTTTGTATTCTGTAAATATGCAGCTCTAAATAAAAAATAAAGTGATATATATTTATATAATTGAAATTAACTACTTTATTCTATACAAAATATGTCTATTGGTTGATATTTGGTTGTTGTGTTGGTAAGTTTAGAGTCATTCCAAGCTGTGCAAGTTGAAATTGAGCTTGTGCTTGTTCCAACATAAGCCTCTGGCGTTCCAAGTCGCGCCTCTCCTTTTCTACTTCCAGTCTTTCTTTCAAAACATTCATCTTATCATTTTCTACCCTATTTCTCTCCTTCAATAAATCAGTCTTAGCTTTCTTCAATTCCAGCACTTCTTTCTCTATTGCCAACCTCTCTTTTTCAACTGCCAGTCTAGATTTTTCGGTGTCCAGTAACTGATTGGTGTATTCATTTGTCCGGTCCTGCTCGGGTGATGCTGTTGTAAGCTTACGTTTACTGCCAAACTGAATATTGGGTGTCGTCGAAGAACTCCTATTCACCACATCAGGCGATACTGCATCACTGTTGTCATCTAAATTCAAGAAAACAAGAAACAAATTGAATATCAACTTGCCTAACATATAACTGGTTTTAGTACTTTAATTGTATTCTATTTGTTGCAACAGCAGGAAGTACAACCCTTAATTTAAGAGTATACACGATTGATCATTCTATGCTTCGTTTAGGTTTAGAAAGGCTTGGTGATACTGTTTTCATTTTAGTTGTGTTGTTGTTTGTGCTTTGGTTATGTTTACTAGAATATACACTGATTTATTGAACATCAGCTACGAATATAAAGAAAGTATACAAAAATACCTGACTCATCTGAAATTTGTTGTAAACTTCTGGAAGTTGAGCACTGTTTAGATATCTGCACATGACTGTCTGCTGTTATGTCTCCAGTGTCTGTGCCACCATCAATACCTTCTATAGGCGTCTCACCAATAATGCCCACCACCTGATCTTCTAATGGTGTCAAGTCTTCATAGACAGAAGGTCCACCTCCAGTCTTCTTGGCCTCTCTACGGTTTCTCGCTGCCTTCTTTTTGGTATTGCTCATGTATGTGGTCCACTTTTTCCTGATTTCATCGACAGTCCTTTTGTGGTCAGCGTTGCCAGCATTGACCTTGTTACAAATGGATTCCCACCGTTTCTTTTTTGCACTGTTTGTAGATACATTTGACAGCTTACTGAATAGAATGTCTTTGTGTTTTTCTACCTCAGAGAGAAGTGTCTGTATTTCAGTTTCAGTAAAATTTGGATTTCTCTTCTGCTTTGCACTCATGGCTTACATCAAAATTTGTATCGAGAATACCTAAACAGGTATTGTTAGTTTCTAAATATAGCACTACTGTACATACATGTACAGTTTGTCCATTTAAAGGGTATATATACTTACCCATTAGCTTTCATTCGGCAGTTGTAATAATGTTTTTGAAATAATATTTGAATGAACCCAGCTTTACTGATAATATATGACTAAATGATAATTTTTATTTGTAAACATTTGTTAAAAAATTAGTTTCGTTCATTAGAACAAAAAAAAAAGGATAACGAATATATGGTTGCATTTCAATAGATTAAATATAATACCACTATAAGCTTAGAATGTTACCATTTTGGAAAAATAATAATCAAAAAGAAATGAATGATGTATATTAGTAATATAGAATAATTTTGGTTAATAAAAAAAAAAGATTCTTGCATGAAAACGAAAATTTCATACATCATATTATGTGTTATAAATAGGACCATCCTAAAATGAAGTTAGGATGGTCCTATGTACGCATATCCTAGGATGGCTTCGTTTTACATCCTAGGACACGTCCAAAGATGATCCTATCGGCATCCTATTTTTGGTCCAAAGACATTCCTTAGGACATACCTTAGGACAGCTTCATTAACCCGGCCCCTGTATGATGGAGACGTCAGAACACACCAATTTAAGAATCAACGAATTAATCGATTTTTATCAAACCACGAAAATTTGTACACACGAAAATAAATGAATCCACAGTATATATCCACAAGGGGGCTTAAGACCTCTCCTTTTAGCGGAAAAAAAATTGTTTTATTCAATTCATATTATTGAACTACATTAATTTTGTCTTATTAAATGAATATTTTTCCAGTAATATAAGTTTTAAATCATTCATTATTTTTATATAATTAATAGGATTGTGACAGAATTTCCTTTTTTTTCACAAAGATTGAGACTCATTGCATTTCACCAAGTATTGAATAAAATATTTAGAAATGTTGGTTTTTAAATTTCTATAAATATATGCTCACAACAACTTCCGTTAAACTATATCAATAACATGAATTAATTAAAAGTAATGTATTAAATCTTACTTGTGTAATTTCTGTGTCTTGGGTTCCAAAGACAATTGCTAAATTCATACTTATAATAAACAGAACAAAAAACACTAACAAAATAACGCAAAATCCACGAGGATGGTTTCTAATCATATCAAATAAGCAAAATTCGTTTGTCCCAGTGTCACTGTTATAATTTCCCGTGTCACCGTTGTTGGATCTATGCTCTAGGAGTTCAATTTGTGCTCCTGGTTCGTCTACATTTTGTGAAAGGTCCATTTCAGCCATTTTAGCTGCCTTTCTATCTAATCTTCGAAGTGAGTAATAAGAACTTGGATTAAATTTGATTTTCAAAAATTATTTACCAAGTGAAAAAAGTTGGATTCCAAGGTCTATATTTAAACTAAAAAACCAAGTCATATTAATAGATGACTAATATAGTAATATTTATTTTAAGTAACAAACAGTGTGTCTTAATCATCTTACCGTTAACGGTAGTATTTATTTTACAGGTTTGTGAAGAAAAAAAAAATATTTCATTTATTGATTAATACGTTTTATCTTTAGTGGTTATATTAGGTAAACATATTTCAATCACCTCGGTCATTTCGATAATGTGATACAAACAGACAAACAAATCATTCAGACTTGATTTAAAAAAAGAACTCAGAGATACATCAGTTTTTAAGACAAAAAGACAAATATTTTTAATTAAAAAAGTTTCACAAAAAATCATATTCATATAAGTTATTACACACATAGAGATGATTGTATAAATAAAGAAGGGATTAAACTAATCCTTGCATTTTGCAAGCATTCTGTCTATGCTGCAAAAGCACAAACATATTGAACTGTCCTATAAATTACTGACAGTTTTCAATATTGTGATTGTAAATCCGACTAATACCTCTGATCATGATAATTTAATTAAAATACTATCTCCTACAAATTTTCGGCAAACTCAGAGCCTTGTCTCCTTCATTAAACAGTCACCAGAACTGAGGATAGGAGTCTCATAGACTTTATTTTGTCGTTTATTTGTACTTCTCTGTTTTTATTTCTGTCACAAATCATGTGTAATATGATTTATATGACAATAAAGTTATTATTTAATTTATTTAAAAGAGAGAGTTACTGAGATGAAACAAAGAAATCCCTTTCTTCAAACAATTTCAAACTAAGGAATAATACCATATACTAGTAAAATATTTCAAGTATATGTTCAAATTCTCCGAAACTCCAACTGGACAAAACCAAATGACATATATCCAATTTAAATCAAAATTAGTAGATATATAGTTCTTAGTGATATACATTCATATATGAAATAAACATGGGGGTCATGCACGGACCTCGTTTTTTTTCATGTAAATGCATTTGAAAACTGCAATTTTGACGGGAAATTAACAGACATATAGACGTTACGTTGGATATTGCTGCTTTGCCGAAAAATATTGTTTTTCTTTTAACTATTGCGTACTTGTTGGGATGCCAAAGTCAGAATATAAAACCTCTATACAAATTCTGAAAGCTCAAAAAGAGGGCTACAGTCTGATATGAATAATAACATCCAGAGAAGGGTCATTTAGAATTATATTGTTAAGATTCTTTAAAGCAACGTCAAATTTTATGCTGTCTTGGTCTCGGAAAATGTGTTGGCCCCAGACAAAACTGCAAAAAAATTACGTAGACTTTTGAAACTTAGTAAATATGATCTATATATTCCCTTTGTTACATTGTCGAAATGGTAGCTTTTTCAAAGCTCTAAATTAGAAGATCTTAGTACGAATGCAGAAATGGTTTGTTTGTCCCACGGCAACCAAACTTAAAAATATTCTGAAACATTTTTCAATTCTAAAATTAATAACAAATTTTTAAAATCAATGACTATATTGTTACTTTGTAATAAGCTTAAACTCTTTGATTACAAATTTTCGTTTATGTTGTATACTATTTTATTCAAAAAATTTTCAAGAAAAGCTTGTCTAGCAGATTTGTCCCCAAGTAGAAAATCGCCTCAAAGATGAAACAAAGCTGAAAACGGACAAAGTTTTATGAAAAAAATGAATTGTTTCAATGACAATCGATAATATAGCCTACAAGTAAAAAGAAACAGAATTCGAATGGTGGGTCGGTTGTGTCATTTGCTTTTATATCTCGAAAAATATACAAATTTGAAAATGTCTTGCAGAAATGTCCCGTCGTTTAGTTTTCAGCGTTGTTTTGTTACGTCAATGCAAACATCAAAACTTGTTGTCATTATATATGATGATCTTAAACAGAGTTTATAATTTTTGTAAAAAGTATACCTTGACCACTAGTATTTTGTATGTAGGTGATCATCAAGACAAAAAAGATTGCAATATTTCGTTAAAAACTATTAAAAAGAGATACTTTTTCAAGATAAAAAATAGCCAAATTTCTTAATTTTTTACGACGCTATAATTGTGTTACGTTATGTGGAAGCAATATCCGACGTAACGTCACAGGAAAAACACCATGCTTCAACACCATTTATTTTTACTTTTTGTACACAAAGTATACTTACAATATCCAAATTATGACCAAAAACGAACAAAATATTCCTTGGAAAATTTACCATGCATTGATGTTAATAAAAGCTATTTCACATACTTCATTTTTAAAATACAGTATTGTAACATTGCTTATACGTGAAAAATGCAATAGAAACTAACTTAATTGACGTTGCGTTTCGCGACGTCCAGAAGGATTTTTCAGTTTAAAGGGAAATTCAATCGGTAACATCGTTTTTAAAGTAACGTCCCACATTAAAGACAGCTACTGGTCACTAACAGGGTTCCAGTAAAACAAACCATTCAGACTTGATTTAAAAAAAGAACTAAGAGATACATCAGTTTTTAAGACAAAAATACAAATATTTTTAATTAAAAAAGTTTCACAAATAAAGAAAGAATGTGTCCATGGGACACGGATGCCCCCGCTGGCCCCAAACAGGAAGTAGATGTCCAACAGGTCTCAAAATCGCTTAGGACGTATAGTTTGTCATACTGAACCATCCTACCAAGTTTCAAATCATTTTCATGTAAGGTTCCTGAGAAAAGCTTGATGGAAATTTTCATAGTCATGTTCACATATTTTAACATTGGCCTAAGTCCCAAACAGGAAGTAGATGTCCGACAGGTCTGAAAATCACTTAGGACATACAGTTTGTCATACTGATCCATCCTACCAAGTTTCAAAACATTCTGGTATACAGTTCCTGAGAAAAGCTTGACGGAAATTTTCATATCATGTTCACATTGGCCTAAGTCCCAAACAGGAAGTAGATGTCCGACAGGTCTCAAAATCGCTTAGGACGTATAGTATGTCATACTGAACCATCCTATCAAGTTTCAAATCATTTTCATGTAAGGTTCCTGAGAAAAGCTTGACGGAAATTTTCATAGTCATGTTTACATATTTTAACATTGGCCTAAGTCCCAAACAGGAAGTAGATATCCGACAGGTCTCAAAATCGCTTAGGACATATAGTTTGTCATACTCAACCATCCTACCAAGTTTCAAATCAATCTCATGTATGGTTCCTGAGAAAAGCTTGACGGAAATTTGTACGGACGTACGGACGGTACGGACGGACGGACGTACGGACGGACGGACATGAGTAAAACTTAATGCCCCCCGACATGTCGTCGCGGGGGCATAAAAATCATATTCATATATATATAAGTTATTACACACTGTAGAGATTATTGCATTAATAAAGAAGGGATTAAACTAATCCCTAATTGATTTTATCACTGTGAATTTTATACAGATGCCATCATATCATTATAAGATAAACAGCTTTAAAAAAATCTTTAGAATTTTCTTTTTTTTTTAAACATCTCAACTAATCTTCACTCTCCTCTGATCTGTTTGGAATTCATTTGGCGATCCACAATGCTATATATTTCTTTTGTATTTCTCTGGCCTGTTTGACACTGTCTGGATCTAATGGATTGGAGCCTCTACAATATTTAATAAAATCATTTCAAATCATTATTAACATACAGTATATATAAAACTAAATACAACAGTAATCTACTCTTTTCAATCAAATTTGTTTTGTGGTCGTGGTCAAATACATTGTCTGTATCTATATCTGTACATGTATTATCATAACATCTAAAAATGTTGAAATCGTAAATCTAAATACTTAGTAGATAAAATATATAAATAGGAGGCCAAATATCTTGGTTAGCCAAGAAATATAAAAATATCAAATGAGCAATGTAGTATATAAAGGTAAGACCAAAAGCACACAACAGGACATTCATGACAACCTATGGATTTCTATCTGTTCAATAAAAGAATAATTTCATAACCGAAAAGGTTATCTTTACAAACAAACCACAGGGGCCTGCTCCTGGCCTTTGGGGTTAAAAGTCAAAGAGCCATCAGCCAGAAAAGTGAATTTTCTAGCTGTTGTCTCTTTGACTCTCAACCCCAAAGTCCGGGAGCTGGCCCCTGTGAACAAAATTAAGACCCTACCTGAGATCTAAGTGATGAGCACCACCTTCTATCATGATTGGTTTAATGTTTGTGTTAGTGCTGTTTATAACCTGAAACAAAGTTAAAAGCACAAACATAACATAAGGGGTACACTATATGTCAAAAGTTGATTCTAAACAGAGGGGGGTAAATAAAACCGATCAAAATAGACATTACATAAAACACTCAGTTTGTTAAAAGGCCTAGAATACTCCCTCACATTTATCAAAGATATCTCGTGTAACAATAACTTTTGATAAGAAATTGCTTAATAAAAGTTTGATGAAAATAAAAATCATCCTTCATTTCCATTGCACAATTTTTACTAACATCAATTGAAACGAAACACTTAAGGGATGGTCCTTCCTACATTTTTTATATCACATTTTCAATTCTCCTGGCATTCTATATATTGTTTTAATATCAAATATGAAATAAGTTTTCCCCCTAAAAATGTAATAAAATTATATATTTTCATAGTTACTCACCCCACCACCAAACCAAGGATCGAGATTACCATTGGCAAAAACAATGTTACTAACTGTTCTCAAACCTAAAAACAATGAAGTTTTAAACTTTTACTCCATAAAGAAGACATATCGACTTTGTATGTATGAATCGGCAAAATTACAGAATCAATATTGAAACAAGCAAAAGCAAAGCAACAGAAGAGAGATTTTAGTGTTGTTCAACTAACTTTCATTGTTACACTGACAAAAACAATGTAAGATATTTATGATACTGCTACATTTAACTTAATTATCAAAAACTGTATAAGTGTCATTGAATTCACATCCTTGGAAAAAGTATTTATAAAGTAAAGAAAATAGATAGTGAATCAAACCTGATCTAAAAAGAATAGCTATTGCTTCAAAAATTTCTGGTCTATAAATTCCCTGCCGACTAATTACTAACTTAAGTGAATCAGTTGAATTCGACCACATGAATCTTTGGGAACAACATCCCTCTTCCAATAGCAATACTACTCTTTCATGTTGGCCTAAATGAAACTGTATTGAAAAGGGGGTCCACATACCTAGATCTATCAATTGAACATGGCCCCATGAATCTTTGGGAACAACACCCAACTTCCAATAGCAATATCACTCTTTCATGCTGGTCTAAATGAAGGGTCACTTACCTAGATCAATCAATTGAACTTGGCCCCATGAATCTCTAGGAACCACACCCCACTTCCACGACTCTTTCATGTTGGCTGAAATGAAACTGTTTTGAAAGGGTCCACATACCTAGATCTATCAATTGAACTTGGCCCCATGAATCTCTTGGAACCACACCCCACTTCCACTACTCTTTCATGTTGGCCGAAATGAAACTGTTTGAAAAGGGGTTCACATACCTAGATCAATCAATTGAACTTGGCCCCATGAATCTCTAGGAACCACACCCCATTTCTTATAACAGTACTCTTCTCTCAAATGGTCTGTGAATGGCAGAACTGGGAACATGTCAGTAACACCATTTGTTCCAGGGGGAAGACGGATTTCTGAACATGCCTTTAAATAAACAAGGGACGTGTTGTTCGCGTCTGATATATTTGACTAAATGAATGGACCATAGACTTTTGACCTATAGCCTTCATTCATATACATCTCTTCTATTCCAAATAACCATTATAGTGTAAAGTTTCAAGATTATAATTATAAATCTAAATATATTAAATGATCAAATATTACTCAAGAAAAATTTTTGCCTATAATCATGCTATGTTATTTTATTAATTTATATGAAACCATATTTTAGAAAATACTTTATATGTATATAAATGTTTATAAATTTTCTTAGAATTAGTTTTCATATTGAATCATAACACAGAAATACATGTATTTTCAATAACTGTTACTGAATAAAAGACAAATTTAGTACCTGAAAGTCCCATGCCATCCCATCAAAACCAGTACCACAGCCTGTAGGATCTGCACATTCCATGTATTCAGCAAATATATCAAAACACTTTAATGATCCAGATGTACCATTATAAAATAGTCCTGAAAAATACAGGTGTTTTCGGTATAAAATTTAGATTTTTATCCATCTATGTAACAAACTTTGTAATACTGATGGGAGGTTTTTTCATACAAAATGATATAGACCTCCTTTTCCCATGGGTAGTCAATTATCTTTCAAAATTCCAAAATAGAAAAAAGGTAAGAATTATGTAATGTTATAAAGTTGTTGTTATTAAGGCAAAAGGTCTAAATCATTCTTACTGAAAAGTAGAGCAGTTATTTCTAATATTTACAAAATATCATTAAATGCTTGAAATGGGACAATGTGTATATTCTTGAGTACTCCCCTTGTTTACTCACCTACTACTTTTGCTAGACCAGACACTGAGTCCTCATTTGATAACATGAACTTACATGCTTCCTACAATATAAAGAAAAATGAGCAAAAGACTCTCTGTGACTAAAAACTGACATATATCCTCTAGAACTATATTAACTCGGGACAAGCTTTACCATTATTGAGGGTCATCATGTATAAACTTTGCCAATAGCAATTGTACAGCCCAACACATAATTTAAAGATGATTTTTTTTTGTGAAATGTACATTAAATCATTGAGTTTTATATCCCTCCAATGATATCAACTGTTATAAAAAAAATTAGTCTTTACCACTTAAACGAGTAATACCAGAGTAAAGTCAAAAGCTAGTGATGTGAGGAAAATAAAACAAGAACATTAGGTCCCTTGCCCGTTGAGTGAGAAATATCTAAGTCGGCTTAATCGTTAAACAGAGAGTAGATGATCGACAGATCTGAAAACCCATCCCACCATATGAGACCCCTATCTAACCTGCATACCAAAAAAACAAAAGCATATGATTAATAGTTGCTGAGTAAACTATAACCCGAAAAAAGCATTTCTATGTTTCTGGTCCGCGTTATGGCAGGGGACCAATTAATCTTAGTCTAGCTTTGCGTAAATGTACAGGGGTAAAGATAGTTCAGATTCAGATTCATCATAAAGTATAAGACGTAGGGGAAAAAGAAGGTAGAAGTTGAAGATGAAGTGAAGAGAAGTAGAAGATTTAGAAGAAAGAATGTAGAAGATGTAGAAGAAAGAAAAAAAGCAGATGTAGAATAAATTAAACCGTAAAAGATTTTTTTGAAAGAAAGTAGAGCATGAAGCAGAAAGTAAAAGATGAAGAAGAAAGTAAGTTAAAGATGAAGATGAATGAAAGTAGATGAAGAGAAAAGTATACGATTTTAAAGAAAGGAACTAGAAGATAAAGATGATTGGAAGAAGGTGATCATGATGAAGAAGAACGAAAAAGGTACCAAATGTAGAAGAAAGGAGAAGGCAAATAATTAGGAAAATAAAAGGTAGAAGATGTTGAAGAAAGAAGGAATAAGATTTCGAAAGAGGCAAAAGATGAAGAAGCTGTAGAAAAAGTAAAAGATACAACATAGGGAAAATAGAAGATAGAAGATGAAAACGAAAGATATTAGAACATAAAGAAGGTGAAGGTGCAAGTAAAGAAGGTAAATGGTAAAGAAATAAGATCGAGATGATAACTAAGGGAGGGGAAGATGTGTAAAGAGGAATGTGTAAGAAGTGAAGGAAGAAGAACAAAAATTTAGAAGATCAAAATGTAGAAGATTCAAGAAAGAAGGTAAAATACAATGAGGAAATATTAAATGTACAAAGCTTGGTAAGGAAACCTTAACTTTACCTTCACTGGATAAGCCGGTAAATTTGCAAGAAAATTGGTTGGGTATGGGTAATCCATCATTGACATAGATCCAAAGGCATTTCTTATCCACAGTAACAGATGGTTGTAGTCATCTAAACTTTGTAGCGGTTTACAAAGACTGAATTTCTTAGATATGGTATTGAAATCTGAAAATACAAAAAAGGCTTGAAATTATAACTGTTCACAAAACTTATTAGCAATGGGTGAAAATATTTCTTTCGAACTTCGAAACGTCTCCAGAGAAAATGAATGAAAACATAAGTGAAAATATACACAAATAGATATATGCTCATGATGCTGATGCATTTCAAATGTTATTGTGGGTAGTAATAAAACACAACCAATGTTTAGTAGAACAATGCAATACTTATAAATGTACTCAAAATTTATCTATTTAATTTTTAAAACACCATAGAGGTTCTTCTTGTGTTTCACGACTACTTGATTTCTGATCCATGTTTAAGTTGATAATTGATGACAATGGTCATTTTTGAGTAATTATTTGATTACCACATGCCCTTTTGATACTTTGATAACCAATTTTCGAAGAATTTGTAAAAATGACACGATTTCTAGCAAATGATTAATGATTACCCAGGCGAAAACTGAATAATTATCTCAATCCTGGATACCTTCCATAAGGAGGCCCATCTTTTATTAGCATATGAATCTTACCTCCTGATTGGGCGGTTTGGTTTATTTTCATAAAAGCTTCTTTAACGTTATTAACACATTGTGGAGATACGTCATTGAAATCCTACAACAGTAAATCAAGATTTAGGCAGGACAGGCACCGTAGGGACTAGCTGTGGGGTCGTACATGTAGCTATATCTTATATTTTATAGCTTTATTTCTTAGATATGGTGTACTTGTACATGAGATTACTTCTCATGTGTACACTTTGTTTATAACCATTATCTAAATTTATGTAAATGTTAAAACTTAGATTTAACTCTTAGTTATCTTTATTTGGATTTCGTTACTATGTTTTGGGTTCTTGTGCTGCTGAGTGGGAATAATTTTCCGAAATGGCCCTACAGCCCATACAAATTAATTGCAATTGGAGTTTAGATATGTGTTGTGGTATCATGTTCATTTACTCCATATCCTTTCATAAATTATATATGACCCCCTTAAAAAAATCTGATTTGGTGATCTCTGCAGTTATTAAAAAGCTATGAACCCTCAGCTACTTCTCCTTAGACAAAAACTTTATTCAAATTTTACACACAATCAGAAAAATACCTCAAATGAAAAGGCAAATCAGTATTTATTACCTTCATAAGAGGAAGTTTGTACTCTCATATAAAAGAGGTGTAAAATTCAAGATTATAATTTTTAAGGTCAAAACATATAAATTCGAAGGATATATATGATATACAATGTATGAGCCTTTACTAAATCCCAAGTGACCAGTCATTTGACGCCGTCGGGAAAACTAAGCACAGCTTAATGATGTATTAGTCAAAACCAAAGAAAAACCCAAAATATCTCCAAGTAATGAAGGTTGATAATGAAAGAAAGGTGGTCAGTGTGGAACTTGTTCCAATGACATAACAAAAACTTGTTCTACTCACCTTGGTTACGGTTTTCCAAAAGAACGACTTATCAAATTTGGGGTCTAAAAGATAAATAGGAGCACTGGATGCAATGCTGCCGGCTATCAGTGCTGGGTATTTATATCTGAAATAAGCACTTAGCATCCCGCCATAGCTGAAAATAAAGCAAAGCCGATGAAGGATTAAAATCAAACCTCGTAGAATAATGGAAAAGGGCATTAAAAAGAAGAATTAATGTTTTGTAGAACAATGGAAAAGGGCATAAAAAAAAAGAATTAAATTTTGTAAAACAATGGAAAAGGAACCTTATAATGCTTCTGACGAGAACATTATAATTTGGCAAACTAGAAGTAGATGTACGCCGAGAAAACGGAGACTGGTCAACTCGTGCAGTTCAGGAAAAAACAACCAAAACTATTAAAAATCTCCACTTTTAAAAACGTTGTCGATGTTAATTAAACCTTAAACAGCCTATAAAAAAGAAAATAGCTTCAAAAAGAGAACAATTAAGTGTGGATTAAAAAAATACCCACAAATATTCAACTTCAAATCTGAAAAAAAAATATGTATGTACCTTCCACCGAAAGCAACAACTGGACAATTAGTAGCGTTCATGTAATCTTTGAGATAGGAGAGTAGAACGGCATAGTCAGCTAGTGCTTGTTCTATTGTTAGCAGTCCAATGTTTTCTTTATTGAAGCTGGCATTTCCAAATGGTAAAGATTTCCCATAAAATCTCTGAAACCGAAGAAGGTTAACAGTTACTTAGACGATTTCGTGTGTTTACAACTACTTGTTAAGTTAAAATTTACGAATTTTCACTGATTCTACCAGAACAAAACTTTGATTTCACCTTAAAATATTTCTTTTATCATTATGTTTTGTTGAAGATATATTTCAAAAATCTTAATGTCAGAAGCAATGATAAAATGTAGAATAGAAGTTGATTATATAAAACTTGGCCTAGTTGAGCATTTTTCAAATATGTTTTAGATTCCTTTTGCTAAGTGATTTGAAATGTTTTAGATTCATTTTGTTATACGTGAAACAATAATCACAGTATAATTATATAAAGTTCTTACGTGCTCAGCAAAAATCACCAAAGCGCCAAATTCTGGAGCAATATCAAAAACAAATCCGGTGTTAGCCCAAAAGGCATCAATGGGTCCTTCATTTCCAGTGTAAAAAAATATTGGACCACTTCCGGGTTTCCACCACTTGTCTACAATAAACCTTCGAGTTTAAATTCCAATAGAAGCAAAGGTACCAATTGGGCATTCGACTGTCAAAAGTCCAAAGGGCGAAGACAAAATCAGTGATACAATCGAAACAAACATGAAGAAACAGGCAACACAAAAACAACCGAACTGCAATCACCAACACGAACCAAAGTCGTAATGTCATTACGAGAGTGAACTTGAGTGCTCTAAAATGGTAAGCAGTTTCTGTTTGGTGCCTTTGCGTCATTTATCGGTCAATCCAGCGTGAAAAATCTGGTATAGCGTGCATTACAAACCAACATCTGTATTCGTATGAGAGACAGATATCCCTTAGCAAATGGTGTCTTCGGTAAAATTTATTGAGTGAAGACAACAACAGAAGAACAACTTATGTCAAGGAAATCATGGCTCTGTAACTGCGAATCGGATGTGATGTTTAATCTCATAAGCTGGAGCGGACAGATTAGGGAAAGCTGACAATTCAATTAAATGTTGAAGTCATGTTTGTAATATATAGATGTTTGTAGAGAGAACTCCTTGAATGTCAATTTTCAGACACGAGTCAAAATGAAGCACACTTTACTGATGAACAAATAGTGTATAGATATATTTGCTGGAGAAGGTATCGTACAGAGTCATTGTCACTGTTGATTTTATTGATATCAAATCAACCATTTTATCATGATTATACTATTTGTCGGACTATTTGTACAACCGTCAGAACAACGAACTGTGACATGGACCCTCAAAATAAACTGATAAAGGGAATATGCCCGGGATATATGCTGTCAAAGCAAGAAAGTCAAGAACATAATGTGGAGGTTGAGATTATTATTTTTTTTTTGGGGGGGGGAGGGGTGGGGATTTTATGAAGTTAACCACAATCATTTAAAATTCGGAGGCTAAAGACCATGACACTACTTAAGATATTCAAAATTCTAAATAAATCCAGCTCACGCGGTTTCTTCATAATATGTTATCTCAAAAAATAATTCTAATAATTTAAGGTAGAGATCTATAAGTTCACAGCTGATGTTCCAAGACCAAGGACTACAAGGTAAAATTAGCCTTGGCTACAAGGTTGCACTCTGAAACTGCTTGCCTAATGAGAAAAAGGGGTACTAGTATATAGCTGTTTTTACCACTTAAAACACCTGTTTCTTTTAAGAAAAATGCTGTTGCAGCTCGATCATGTCGATCTGGTAGGTCTGGGTTGTTTGTTGTTGCTTTTGTGTTTGATTTTTTGTACATTATCCAGCTTTTCAAAAGTTTTTTTTAATATCTGGGTTTCTGTGCATGTTTTATCTAGTGTGCAACCATTTGATTTTTATACGGGGCCGGGACGCTACGGATATTTTTTTTCATCCTGCTGTTTTATTTTCAGAAAACTCGCAGCCCGGATTTTCCGGGGGAGTTAGCGCGCGCAATATTTTTGGTATGTTGACCATATTTTTTCACCCAAAAACTGCATCCTGCATTTTTTATTTCAAAGCAATGTCGTGCCATTTTACTTCCTGTTTCTTGGCAGCCTGCCTTTTTATTTCAAGTTTCACCATAGCCCTTCACCCTCCCTCATAAAAACAGAAGCCAGTCTCTACATAATGCCGTATGCACTTTATACTAATATGACCAATCTAATTAAAATCAGATCTTATCAATTGTTGCCTTCTGTCTCTACCATGCAGAAACAATACGAACGGTAGAGTACGTCCGATTTTTATAATCAGATCATTGTAATAATCAATATCTTGAATAAATCTAATCATCTTTGTTTCTGACACAAATTCTGTTTCATATGGCAGAAGGAACAAGAAATATTGATTAAAAAGGAACAAACTATAAAGGGACAATATTGAACCTATCGTGAAAAACTTCTGTTTTAAAAAGTAAAAGAAACACTGAGAAAGTATAGGCCTACCTTGCACAAGAAATCTCTGTTTGTATGTTTTTATTCCATTGGAGAGAAAGTTAAAATGGTCTACAAACTGGTTGAAATAAAGTTCCTTATACGGGGGTACATTCTGGCTTGATGTCACAGTAAAAACACAAATCAACACAACGATATAACTTTTTAGAAAAAATTCAATGGAGGCTGCCATTTTGTTTTTAACTTTTATCATGTGACATGGATACAAATAAGTCACATGATTATGATTGTACGAAGGGTGTCCTAGATAAATCTTGATTTTTATTATTTGTCTCATTATTCTTCATACTTAAAAGGCATATAATCTCGATTCTGCAAATTTCGGGCTATTATTCCGTTTATTGGTTATTTTTTAAAGGGCGTGCTAAATGTTCAGTTCAGTTGGATTTTCATGAATTTTATCTGTAAGAGCCGATCCGGGTATCTCTACTTTCATGACTTTGTTTCCACTATAGCAAAATGTATAGCTAAGCATTTAAAATACTATCTTGAAAAACAAATTTACAATTCACATATATGTAGTCTCTCTCAAAATTAGTTTTCTCCAAGTAATTATTTTTTTAAAGGCATGACAAACATTAAGGGGCCTTAAATTTTTTGAAGGGTCATCTGACAATATTTTGCAGAAAGTGTCATCTGACAGTTGAGGTATTTTAGAGCTTTTCAATTTAGCAAGTTATATAACATCTTAGAATTAACTGAGATGATAAATCTCAAATGTCAACAAAGAAAAGATAGCAAAAACAGGACAAAAACATACTTTTTAACGGTAATTGAGGAGCTCAAGTTGGCGAAATGCAGATCAGTAATGACACTACATGACTCACAGGACCAGAAGGTGAGAGATGCAGGAGACGAGTTCAGACAATGTCAGGACGGAAATGGCCAGCAGTTACAGCAGCAGAACAAGCAGAGAGTATGTCGGAACTAACGGACAGGATTGGGGATACTTACACAGGAAGACGAAGCAGATAAGACGAAAAAGAGAAACATGGTTCAGGAAGAGGTGAGAATTAGAAGATCCCGAGCTGTAGAACTAGAAAAGCAAGGAGCCTTGATGGGAACTACCGCAGCGCAAGATCATGTGGACAGAACTATGGAGGATGGATCACTTTATAGTGTCATTTCTTCTTCGTTTAGCATAATATCTTAATTACTAACACCTACAAACCGTCATCTTTGGAGGCTTGTCAATGATCAAGCATGTAATTTATGCGGGAAGATTGCTAGGAATCATGGCTCACATCTTATCTGGTTGTGGAGTGGCTTTGAAGCAAGGGAGGTACAGATGGAGACATGGCAGAGTCTTAGAAAAGCTTACTTAGATATAGTCGAAAAAGAGAGAGAAAAGAAGATACAAAAAAAGAAACACCAGGTACTTTAGCCTTCGTCAAGGAAGGCAAGAAAACAGCACTAGACAGAAAAAAATCTGTGCTCGAAACTGCAGTGATTTGGAACTAAGGCTTTTGACTTAAGAAGTTAGTCTTTCCTGACATAGTGGTAACAACGTTGAGACCAGACATCGATCATTCTGTGGTCAGGACTTTTGCATGTCGCGGTAGAGTTAACAATGCTGTGGGAAGAAAACTGTGAGGGGAAGAACTTAAGTATATACAGAACCGATGACTAAATGAAGAGAGAAGGGATGGAAAGTGCTTTTTCTTCGTGCAGAGCTATAGGTTTCCCAGTCCAATCAGTGTGAAAATTGATGACGACATTGGGGATGGTTTCTTCAGTTCGGAAAGCTGCTAGAAGAAGTAGCAGAAAAATCTTTATACTGGGTATGTAGCACAGACGCGATGAGCCGAACTGGACGCCAGGAAGAGAGAAGTGAATTGACCTCCACTGCTGACCCACCTACTGAAATGGAAAAATGTCATGGTTAAGGGTCAAAACATTTGAGGAATGTTGGGTATACCATCTGAAGACAATTCCAGGCAAAGAGTACGGCAGAATCATATGGGCAAGAGCAGGATACCACCACCTGTAAGTTTATTAATTTAAATAATTTTGTTTATTTTATATCTAAATATATAAAAGACTGTTAACGTACAAAACCTCTGACAATGGTCATACATAAATTGGGTTTGAAAATTATTTAAAATGCTTTAATATTACTAACCCAAGAAAAAAGAAAACCTTTTTTGTAAATGTAGAATTTCTGCAAATAGATTACAAATTGAATTAGGTAGGAACCAAAATATTCCAAGAGCAGAGAGATATTGTGAAAATTGTTCTTTAAATGAAGTCGAAAATGAAGTTAATTTTTCATACGGATGTACAAAACGGTTTACTTATTTGAGCTTGTTACAATAAAATTTCTAGGTTTTTGGCGTTTTTGATAATGATAATCATTTAATTTTCCTTTTAAGTAATGATCAAAGACCCTCAGATCTTGTCAGCCACTGCTAAATTCAATATAAACTGTTCAAATTAACAAGCATGGGGTACATTTTATTGTATTCGTATGGTTTTTTTTTACTTATATTGTCATTTTACATGTGAATTCTATTGTTCATTGTCTCATATATAATTGTATCTCTTAATATCTGTCAATCATGGTCTTTTCTCTGATATTTGTAAACCTTCCTTTGCTACATGTTGGCTCCTAATTTGAAAAAAAAATGGTATGTTACAAAATGTGATTGCTGATAAGGACTGATGCATGAGATTCTCTCTTTTATAATACAAAAACTGAGTTCATACTCATGTTTATGGTCATGTTTTGGTTTTCAACCATGCCATTTTGGTAGCAGACATCATGTAAATAGATTGTGCTATGTTTGGGACAATCCATTCAACCTGTCGATATGAGAAGACTAACGACGAGAACAAATGCCAAGCTTTGGTCAGACCAGGTCTAGGCTAGAATGACTATATGGCATACCGAACTCATCAACTCAAAATTGTGACGACTCTAGAGAGTAAAGATTAGTTTAAGAGTTACGTATTGTTATCTGACCTTTATTCATCACTTGTTGTATATCCAGTCCCTAAAAAAATCTTCCTTCGTTATCAGCCACTGGTGGAAAGTTTCAACTTTATGTTGAACGTAATGGTTAATGATTGTTTTGATTAGTGTTTTGCTGATTGTTGTACCGAGAAGATCATCTTATTATCCTACTATGTCTTCAAAACCGAGTGTTGTGTTTTGTTACTACCGGACCCTAAGATCGCAATGGAAGAGGGAGGTTTGGCACCCCATAAAACCTGGTTAAACTCACCATTTCATATGAAATGCCTGTACCAAGTCAGGACCATTCCGATCAATAATTTTTCCGGTGTGTCTTCCATGTTTTGTCTTCTCTTGGATACTGAGATAGATCCTCCGGTAATTTTATTACCTTTCATTACGAATGTAAAGGGGGACTATAGTTATCAGGCCTGTTTGTCTGTCTGTCCGTTCCCCCGTATCAGGTTCACTTTCAGGTTTCAAGTTACCTTTACATAAAGGAAGTATGCTTACAACCATGAAGGACAAATGTTACGAAAGAATTGTACCCAAACCCATCAAACTTACAGAAAATGGCTCGGAAGATTTTATACTTATGTTCACCGCTACATACAGCTTAAAGCCAAAGTATAAGTTGATATTATCATGAAACTTTATACACATATGCATTAGGATACAAACATACAAAAACCATCAAAAAATATATCCCTGAAATAAACGTCATTGCTCAGTGATTGCGAAAAAAAACATAATTGCAAAGTGAGGCAAAATATGTAATTTGGATACATTCCCTTTTTAACATCTATTTTTTTCTTAATTTTCACGAACCAACAACCGTTTGATGAAAAAATGAAACCAGAATATTGTTCTAATAGACTTTCGGTAATTTATCAGAATCTTTAGATGCTAGTGGCATATACACATGGGTCTCATATGCAAAAGATATCCTTTCAGAATCTGAAATCGATATAGAGAGACTGAAAGTTTGCAGAGACCAGAAAAGTCTAAACAAATTAAATATTAAAAGTACATCAAATGCCAAATGCATACATATTACATAAAACTTTTTAAAGATAAATTAAACAGTATAGATGGAAAAAACAAACTTTTTTCTATAAAAAACTAAATATTAACTTTCTAACTAAACCTTATTTATCCATTTCAGATTTTGAATTTAGGAGGTTAATTACTAAATTAAGAATAAGTGATCATGTATTCCCTCTTTTCAGCTTACATAGGTTATCTCCCATAAGCAGGAGTTATCTAACTTTGCAGGAGGTGTAATTTCTTAGCCCCTCTGTTCTATTCATGGAAAATCAAAGAAAAATCTAGAGAGATCTGAAAGAAATTAGGGATTTCCCTAAATTTCACAAGAACTTTACTATATAAAATCTTTTAAAGTTTACATTTTTATTGCAGATTATTTAATAAGTATTTTTGTAAAAGGAAATGTTTTAAAAAGTTACATATCTCAAAATGTTGGGAAATCCCTTTTATTTCTGAACCCCTCAAATTTATCATAGGATTTCAACAATAAATCCAGAGAAAATAAATTTCATACCTGCTGTAAAGTTAGATAACTCATGCATATGGGAGATAACCTATGTAAACTGAAAAGAGGAGGCATTTTAAAATACCCAGGGAAGAAAGACTTTGCCAAAAATGTAAATTATTAGATGATGAGATCCACTTTTTATTACACTGTAATATTAATTCAAACTTAAGAAAAGAATATTTTGAGTTTCTTTCTTTAAATAGCTTTTTTAAAGACCTAAACATCAGTGAAAAAATTATATACATATTAAACCCATCAACACCAACAGAGGTAAATAAATTAGGATCCTTTATTAAAAAGTCTATAGAACTGAGGACAGGGGAACCTTAAACATTTGCTTCATAATGTATATATATATTTTTTCAACTTGTTACATGTGTATTTGTATGTATGTCTGTTTATGTCTATGTTATACTGTCACAAACTGTATATATAGTTTATATGACAATAAAGATTGAATTGAAAAAATTGAATTGAATTGAATTGGTAATTTTTTATAGAATTACAATTTGTAAGCATCCTTCCTATAATGCTGTGCATGGGTAAAATTTCACTTTCATCTTATTTTATTGCGGTAGAATCCATAATCAATAAAGGTTAATCAAGGTAAACTTAAAATAAATGTGAGGTACAGTGAAGGGTTTAAATGGGTTTAAATCTGTGGTATAACTTAACAACATGCACTCGTTGGGTGCTTAAAAGTGATTCTGTTGCAACGATTTTCTCGTACTTTACTTTCTCCCGTCTTATGTTGTATTTAGATAACAACGATACTTAAAAAAAAAGGTCCTATCTTGTGAAGTTTATTGGACTTATGATCTAAAAAGAACAAAGCCGATAATATAACTCCTATGTTTTCTTTCGTAGCATTGTTGGTGTTGCGATATGATAACTACATATCCGTAAACAATTATACCAAATTTTATCAAAATACGTTCAGCAGAGGGGTTGTGTCAAAAAAAAATGCGAGACGGACGAACGGACGGACGGACAAACCGACGAACGAAAACCATTACTAAGTCCCTCCGTCGTGTTGCGGCAGGGGAAATTTCAAGAAACATTCATTGGAAAAGAAAAGATATATGTAGAAAAATTCCCGATAATACGTGTTTTCGCCCAGTCTTCTTAAAAGAATAGGGACCGGGTATACTGGTTTTCTGTCCTACCGTCCGCAACATAACTTTCGGAAATTTTTCTCAGCAACTACTTGTCACATTGACTTGAAAAATTGGATTGAGACTTATATATGAGTATGAGCTAGTTCCTGTTTAGCAAGTACCTACTTGAGGTCTGTCGCATATCTTCTTCTGCTTTACTGATAATATTCTGCATTCACTACAGTGTTAGTCATTGGTTATGTTCTAATTCGACAATCTCAACCGAACATAAAATATTTATCAAATAAAAACAAACACATGTTTCTAGGAACAGCTCGGCTACTGGTGTGCAGCTCAATTGATTTATTTAATAAATATAAAAGAAAGAGTTCATAATCGTCAGCATCAGCATTAGTGTCGTTGTACTCGCCAGTCTACAAAATAATCAAAGTACTGAAAGTACTGGTAGCCGGGGTAATATACAGATTTTAAATTGTTTATGTGTAGCAAAAAATAAAAATAAAAAAACTAATTTTGTGTAAAAATGATTTTCACAAGGAAAAAAAGATGTTGAAAATCGAACCAAAATAAAAAGTTGATTTTATGGGCGTGGCCGGTCTTTGGTTCCATGTAGCAATGTAACATTGCAATATATATGAACACCGTTGACAGAATATAACGAGGAATTCAATGAACAAAAATTTCAAAATTGAATGAATAATAAAATTTCTACAGTCGTTTTGTCAATACGCCCATTTTAGCCCATTTTGGCCACAAAACCCAAATACAACACCGTTCTTTCTTCAGAGGATATAGTATTAAAGCTTCATAACAATTGGCTGGGTCTTGCAAATTCCGACCAGTACCTCCCCGTGGTGCAAGACGGACACTGTTCCAGCGATAACAAAGGATACTCTGGAGCAGCTAACACTGGCGGTGGTGTGTCATGGGCTGGACGACCCATGGCACATAGCGAGTCTTTAAAAAACGTCGCTGCAGACTTATATATAGGTATAGTCACGACGTTAAACTCCCCAGTCAGTCAGTCAATTGGCTGGCCCACTACAACTTAATTTCTTGAGTAAAACTTTTAAAAATTTTGCCTCAACAAACTCTAAAACATTGCGTATTTTGCCCCTTCAACCCTTAATTTCTCAAAACGGTAAGAAATATTTCAAATCTGATTGTAAAAAGTAGGCAGGGATTCCAATGAAAAAAAAAGATTTTGAAAACGGAACTCAAATTAAAAAGTCTATTTAAGGCAGAAGTCCCCTTTTTGACCCCGTGTTGCAATGGCACATTTAAAATAGTCGACAAAATTAAATTAGGAATTCAATTAATAAAAGAGAATTTTAAAATAGAATAAGTAATAAACATTGAACAACAGTTTTGTCAATGTACATGTAACGAAGCATCAAAATAGGAATGTTCGCCGTGATGTAAGTTTGAGGTTATAGCAATACCATAGACCTGGATATTAAATTTAATGTACAGGTCTATGGCAATACTTTGTAAGTGTGACTGCTCTGGTACTGCTTAACAAATTTCGATGAAATTTTGGATTGTTTGTCATTTTAAAGTGATAAATTATACAGGAGTTACAGAACAGATTTTGTTGATGTATTCATCTCAGATGTATGTATAACAATATTATTTTGAGTTTCGAGTTGAACAAAGTCTACATGAGGACATTGGCAACCTTTAGCAATCTTGTTAATTTGTATTCTTTCCTATAGAATGAGAGAAATCTGATGCTTTTTAAATTGTTTTAATTGCTTTATACATCAACAAAAGTTTACAATTCAACATAAAAGTTGTAGTAAACTATATAGAGGAAGTTGTCTGTATGCCTGCAGAATATAAAATCTACCAAATATACAGATAAGCTGTAGCAAATATGCTGTACAGAAGTTATCAATTCAGTTAAACCAATGGGTCAACACAAAAAAAGTAATAGAAACACACGTTCAAGGTTTTTTTATTTGGCCAAAGGGGATTGGCATACTGTATATATATGCGTTCGTCCATATCACCATAAAATACACTTTATTCAGATTCTTTTGGTTCTACCAAATTTAGAAAAAGATCGTTTTTGTAGTGCATCTTGAAAATAAATATGTTCAGTGGTTCTAAAATTCGAAATGTTTGGTTGATTAAAAATTTTCTATGAAAAATTACTTGGTCCAGAAACAATTTTATAGAAAATTTATCTTTAAACCTTATCATTGCTTATTTTCATCATCAATTGTGATAATCATATGAATAAATTCTTCTTCAAAGAACCGTTTACAGAACCATTTTATCTGATCAAATGAAAAAATTATGAGGATTCGAACTTTGGGTAAATTATCCTGTCCATCGATGCTGTTTTGACACTTAATGAGATGCAAATTAGTGAATATGACATCACTAATGAGATCGGCAAACACTCCTATAAACAAAATATCAATCCGCTTTTGTATTCTTTATTAATCAATTAATACTATCGCATCAGTCTCACATACTTGTACAAAATTTGAAAACAAAAAAAAATAAGTTTTATTAAATAATTTTGCGAGTAAAGCGACGAAAAAAAACAGATATGGAAAAGAACTATATTGCAAGCGTGTATTGATATATTTAAATTGGAAGGTTTTTGGTGAACCGCCGGAAAAACCATCTGCAAGCTTTACAGAAAGGCTATCGTAGCTATAGCCGTGGCTAATCGCTAGCGATTACCCCGGCTAAAAATCATAATATGAATATTAGTACAGTAAACATTAAACCCATTCAAACCTTTGGGTGGGTGGGTGGGTGGGTGGGGGTTCAAACTGAACCGCACAAAGTACGAGCTTCGAATAACATATTACTCTATTATACTTTAACAAGAAACTTATTCCCGCTTTCCAAGCACCCGTGCTATTAACATATTCATAAACAACATACCATTTAAAAACCAACCAATCCAAACGGCAGTTCACTTATAACCTATAATACATGTACATATTAATTACCTCAACCTAAACAGAAACACGTGTCTGCTCACCTTTAATAAATATATTTATGTTCTAATTCGACAATCTCAACCGAACATAAAATATTTATCAAATAAAAACAAACACATGTTTCTAGGAACAGCTCGGCTACTGGTGTGCAGCTCAATTGATTTATTTAATAAATATAAAAGAAAGAGTTCATAATCGTCAGCATCAGCATTAGTGTCGTTGTACTCGCCAGTCTACAAAATAAAAATCATAATATGAATATTAGTACAGTAAACATTAAACCCATTCAAACCTTTGGGTGGGTGGGTGGGTGGGTGGGGGTTCAAACTGAACCGCACAAAGTACGAGCTTCGAATAACATATTACTCTATTATACTTTAACAAGAAACTTATTCCCGCTTTCCAAGCACCCGTGCTATTAACATATTCATATTCTAACAACATACCATTTAAAAACCAACCAATCCAAACGGCAGTTCACTTATAACCTATAATACATGTACATATTAATTACCTCAACCTAAACAGAAACACGTGTCTGCTCACCTTTAATAAATATATTTATGTTCTAATTCGACAATCTCAACCGAACATAAAATATTTATCAAATAAAAACAAACACATGTTTCTAGGAACAGCTCGGCTACTGGTGAGCTTTCGACTAACAAAGAAAGGCGAAAAACGTAATGTCTAAATTCCTAGATTTTTCGAAACTGACAATCTATTATTAATACTTTCTTTGACATAACCATCTTTAGCTTTGTCCGTCTTCCAACGACCGTGCTTTTTGAAAAGTCGATCTTCAACCGAAGAAGTAGCGGCGGCAGTAGCACCACCGGATCGTAAACTGTGCAAACCAAAAAGTTGTTTGTCTAAACCTGAGAAAAATAAAACTTTAGTTTCATTATCTCAGTCTAAACCAATAGACTCTAACGCATTTAACAAAATTTCTCTAGCGGTAGTATAAGAAAGGGACCCATTTCTTAATTTGTACTCGTTTTTCGACTTACAAAAGCAAAGAGGCCGAAATATGAAGTCGCAACTGTCGGACTTTATATTTGCCAACGCAAGATACCGTTGCAACATTGAAACAGGACATGTACTCTTACCAGTCTTAGAAATTAGTACTTCTCTTCCCTCTCTGTATGTGTCCGTTTTGCTACGTTCCAAAAAGATTTTAACATGAGCATCAGAGAAAGAAATATGATTTCTCTTAATGTTAGCTAACTCAGAATATCTCAAAAACCCTGCATAACCTAATAAACATAAGCATGCAACGCGAACGTTCTTAAGATTACAAGTTTCATTTCCAAATTTCAAAACGATTTGACATAAAATATCAGGTGTTATAGGCTCTTTTTTAACTACAGCGTGACCAACTGATCTCAAAGATCCTTCTTTGATCATTAAAACCAAATCCGACTGACACGGATTTTCTACTCCTGCTAGTTTATGAGCCCAACTTATAGCATAAAAAGCCTCATTTATACTACTATAACTCTTACCCGAATTATTTAAGTAAATTAAATAAGCAGAAACTGACGTATCTGAGGCTGGTAAAGTATTATAAACATTGTGTCTTAAACACCATCTTGAAAAAGCATTAAATGCATACCTGTAATTACGATGTGTACTACTCGCCCTTGAGGCTAAACAAAAAGCTGGCATCTGGTCCACATAATGCTGAAGCTGCCCACATTGCTACCCAACCGTCAACCATCTCCCAGTATTGAAGACAGCTGAAAAATGTATAAAAATAAAACATTCATAAACTTCGGTTCTATAAAAACCAATAACATAATAAAATAATGACCGTGTCAACTACAATATCACACCTGTCTTGTGCGATACTAGGACCATGTCACAACATCAAAACAAATATTATCTATTTACACCACGTCTCTGCAATATCAACGATATCAGGACCATGTGTCAAAACAAAGCAGCATCAAGTTGTACTGCTAAAACAGTCGAAACGAACTTTTCTGTACCGAAAATACATTTTGGGCTACTGCCTTTCACGTAAATTCTATCACTGTCTTTAAATTCCAAAACATCTTTAACATACTCTTTGTAACTTAAATCTTCATTGAAAATAAAGGACCAATATGGTGCCGAGACCCACCTAGGTACTATCAAAGTACCTTTTGCTTTGCATGAAATTTTAAATGTTTTATAACTTTGATCACTAAATAAATAGGGGGGACAAGCCAATTATTATCAATAGACCAATCTTGAGTAAATGCATCTACAGCAAAGTAAATGGACCCCACATATCATTGATAAATTCAAAAATTCAATTGAAATTTGCCAGTCTTCATGATCAATCATTTTACTAATATAATCTGCCCTAGAATTTTCAAGTCGTGGTATCCATTGTACGTCAATATTAATGCAATTTTCTTTGCATATGGAAAAAATGGAAAAGGCTAACTTTCGTAATTCTTCTTTTATGCTCCCTGCTCGAATAATCCGAATACAATTTTGATTATCCGTGAACCATTTTAAACTTTTCCCTGTTAAAGAGGAACTAAATGAAAAAAGACTTAATTCTATTGCTTTCATTTCTCTCCAAGTTGAACTTTTATTCTTTTCAGTTAAATTCCACATTTCATGAAAAACTTTACAGCCTAATTCTACAGTATAAGCACCACAAGCAATATTGCTAGCATCAGAATAAACTAAAACTTCACTAGGACAATAAGGAACTAATTTTTTTGAATTTAAACTAACAGTATTATTTTTCCAAAAAAGTAGTTCTTTTTTAACTTTATCAGGGTACACAACTGTCAATACCTGACCAAGTTAATCTTTGTTCAATAACGAGTCATCAATCGGGTTAAATCCCCGAATACAGGTGACAAAGAAGTTATCCTACCTGTTACCTGAGCTAATTTTCTTGCTGTAAAGATAGGGAAAATCTCTAAAATATGATCAATGGTTTGTAATAGATCTATTATTCTTCTCTCCGGAATACAAATAGTAAAATTAGTAGAATCCCATATCATTCCTAACTATTCAAGTGCTTGAACTGGGTTGAAAACTGACTTTTCTATATTTATTAAAAATCCTGCGTCAGTTAAGGACTTTTTAACAAAATCAGAATGTAGTAAACAAGTATCTAACGACTTTGACATGCTAAAACTATCATATAAGTACAGAACTATGTCTATGGCATTCTTCCGCCAATATTTAACCATCGTTCTCAAACATTTTGAAAATATGTAAGGGCTAGAAGATAAACCAAAAACTAAAACTGAAAAACAATAAAACTTGTTATTCCATTTAAATCCTAAAAAAGTTTGTTGTTGGGGACAAATATCAAAATGATGATAACCCGATTTTAGGTCAAATTTAAACAAAAAAGAATGTTTATCAAACATCTGAATAGCTACTTTCCAATCTTCAAATTTGAATCTTTCTTTCTTCACATACTTGTTTAAAACTGAGAGATCTAAAATAAGTCTTTTCTTAGATTTATTATTAGCAACAGATAACGGATTTACTATGTACGGCTGAAAAGGTACCTCATAGGCACAACCCCAATGAACTAATTCATTTACTGCCTGATGAACAAAATATACATTAGACAAAGCAGATTTATTATTTTTCAAAAACATAGGAGGTGGTGGATCTAAAAAAGGAATTACATACCCATTTTTGATAGTGTCTAAAACCAATTCATTAGCACCAATATTTACCCAATAATCATAATGTTTTGCTAATCTACCTTTCACCCCTTTAAAACTTAAAGAAACATCTAATTGTTCGAAATAATGAACTTGAGCAAGAAATTCTGATAACTCATCCGAGTTGTGATCATTATCAATATTCAAAATAGATAAATCAAAATACTTATCATTTGCATCATTGCTTGGGTGGAGGTTGTGGTTGAGTGATGGTTGAGGTTGCTGTGCTGTTCTTGAAGTTGAGAGGACAGTCCTTTCTCCAGTGTCCGTACTGTTTGCAGAGATGGCAGATGTCCATGGGGCACGGCTCACGTCGTGCGGCGCCGAAACGAAAGGGCGGACGAAAGTTGGTATCATAAGTAGGCATAGGAACAACAGGAGCGGCAACAGCCGGAAGTGGTGCAGTAGCAGTAGAAGATCTGAGGACGTACTTTCTTATCCTTGAAAGAACGGAGAGCTCGAGATTCTGCTTGACGGATGCGCTTTTCATCCTCCTCATTATCGGCGATATCATTGGTTTCATATTCCTTAACGGTCGCCCATCCAGCGGCTGAACTATCAGCGATCCTAATATGCTTATTACGTTCTTTAATCTTAAGAAGAAGGTCATGTGCCAAAGGAGCAAAAGAAGACCTTTTCGAATCCAAATGACTATAAATTTTGCTAAGGCCATCGTTAATCTCGTCATTAAACCTAAATTGTATACGGTTGCCTTCAGACTTGAACTTAATGGAGGCTTCGTCCCTAAACTTCTTCGAAAGAACATCTTGTTCTGATAATAGATCTGATTTTAACGTAGCAAGTTTATTGTCAAAGTAAGTTCTAAAAAACTCAAAACCATCAATGAAATCTGGTTGATTAGCGCGACTGACCTGTGTATTTGGATGAACAGAAACCTGAGGATTACTTGGAACCGTGCCCTGATTACGATTTGACGTATCTTGAAGTAAGGCGTCTTCATTCAACTCTAAGTCGGACATATCGAACTGAACCGCACAAAGTACGAGCTTCGAATAACATATTACTCTATTATACTTTAACAAGAAACTTATTCCCGCTTTCCAAGCACCCGTGCTATTAACATATTCATATTCTAACAACATACCCAATCCCTACAAAGTGCGACACGACAAAAATGTTTTTGCGTGACAACAGTAAGGTTTTTGCGGTGATAGGTCAATTTTACATACGACAAAAATGAAAACCTATCAATTATCAGTGTCTTTATGAACGAAATAGGTCTTTAAAAAGTATTGACATTTAACCCTGTATTCTAACGAATCGCTAGGTATATTTTTTTAGATAAAAATGTTTAATAAAGAAGAAAAATATAAGATACCCATCTTGTAAGCCTTGTTTTTCAACCTTCAGACGATTTATGACAAGGAACCTCGCCGTAATGTAAGTTTATATATACCTATATAGACTTTACTTATTTGCCAAAACTCATGACTTGGAATCAGTCTTCTGTCACAAAGCAAAAGAACAAAAATGCCAACCAAAATATTTTATTTTGGTAAGGTTTTTTCGTGTGTTACCTTTTGCTATATAAGGTTTTTTAGTGTGTAGGCGACGGTTTTCGATGAACGAAGCAACGGTTTTTTCGGGTTAAAGTTGATTTTTTGAGGGTTTTAAATTGGACTTGAAAATACAATTTAAGAGCTTTTGGTTGGTTTTTTTATTAAATAAAGAAACTACAGACTGATAAATGGGTATTTTACTGTCGATTTATATAAAACTTAAGAAATTACTGTAATAACAATAGAAGCGGAAATACAATTTTATATAGGAAATCTTATCTTACATTTTCATTTCACAACCTCATGCATCTACATATTCAACAATATAAAAGAAGCACGGGTACCAATGGGAAATCCGTATTTATACATCCTAAATATAAATGTATAGACGTTGGGTCACATTGGTACACGCAGGTACATTTAAGAATTAACTGTAATTAATTTTTGGTTTATTGAACCATAAACTTAATTTTTCGTGGTGCACATTGAATAATCCGCGAAGCGGATTATGTTAAATGTGCACCACGAAAAATTCAGTTTATGGTTCTATAAACCAAAAATTTATTACAGTTAATTCTTATAAATAAATTTTAAAATACATTCCGCGTAAAAAAATTGAAATTAAATTTTTAGTCAAACATATTTTAAAATCAGTTAATCAATCTAGCGCATTAATATTTTCACCTATCAATCAAAAAGCACGCGGAGTCCGTGCAACTGCAAAGTCAAAATTCTATAGGTTGTATTCCGGTTTAATCTGGATTTGACATTTAGATTTTGGGCTTTCATTGCACGATAAAAAATATCCAATAAATTTTTCTGGTTTTTGTCTAAAGTTCATGAGAATATTTTTCTTCTAACGTAAATGCAACTAATGATTTTTTAATCATTATTATATCTTTGGTTAAGAGGGAATTTTGCCAAATGATAAAGTTGTGTATTTGATGTACTTGTAAGATTCGGAAACCGGTTTAACTGGTTTGACAGAAGATTCATTTGGGCGGAGTTTCCCATCAATTATCAACCAGTTATATTTTTAGTGGGCGTATATTAAAAGCTGTATAAACCAATCGAATTTGTTGCATGTTTTTTTGGTTCATTGGAAAATGGTCTAAATTTCTGAACAACGCAAAAGACACAAAAAATACTCTTAAATTTATTTATTTAAAATTATAAATAAAACATTAGGTTAGTTTCACAATGAATGTAGTGAATTCGCTAATAATAGTTGCTTTACTCCAAATCAACACAACTTCGGCTATCATGAAGATGAACATAAATGGCGGTGATAAAATGAGCATAAAAGGACAGTGAAGTGGAGGATCGCAAAAATGCCGGGGGAAAGACCATTCGGGATGAGACTTTTCTCTGTTACTTCAAAAAGTTTACCATAGGCGGATCAAGGGGTTTAGGAGGAGTTGCGGATAAGAGATGGGTACCCTGAAGTGTAACGGAAGGACGGACGGATGGACGGACGGAAGGACGGACACCCCTATCACTATATACCCCCCACTTTCAAAGTGGGGGGTAATAAAATCTATGGACGACTTTTTCAACTTGTATATTTGGAAGTGATCGTCCACAGATTTTTTGTATTATTACATAAAAAGCCCAAATTTGCTGAGCCTGGAGCCCAATATATATTCAGTTGACAACAACATACATGTCTGCTATAAACTGTTATGAATAAATGATATAAGAAAAGTTTGACATCTACCGTCATTTTGACAATTTTAGATTGCTCCATGAAAACTGTATTGCTCCGTACTCGCTGTATCGGGAGACCCGGTGTGGACCCCGGCTTTCATTATGACAGGGCTGTTCTATTTAACCACCTGAGGCCCACGTCTCAGCCATTTTGAGGGCAAGACAGACTTCCCACATGTCAGGTTTCTGTGCGCTCATAAGTGGACTTTTTCCGCGCTGCTACAGGGCTATTCGCCACCAGGAACTTGCACGGAGGGATAAATTATTAGTTTAAGATTGAAATTGTTTAAAATTTTAAGATATAAGTATATATTAAGCATAAATTAATACAATTTCAAAGGCATTCATTGTTTTTGTTTTAGTGTAAAAGTTAAAGGGCGTACTTTCGATTTTTGTAAAAAATACATTGAGGTCATTGTTGTCCTTAATAAAAAAATCTAAGAACATTAACTGAATTCTTGGTCAGTAATAAAACAGGTACTAGCGGTAGGTGTATATATTTTTTTTTTAATCGTTTTCTCCGAAGGAAAATATTTGACAAGGACATATTTGATTTTTACCCCCTTTTGGCCCCAAATTTCTTAACAAAAAAGAGGGGACACACAAAATCAAGCCTACCCTTTCTTTTATGGCAAGTGACTTTACTGTAAAGTTTCATAGCATTTGATCAACCACAACAAAAGTAATTGTAGAAACTTATTAAAAAATCGGTTTTTGGTCAATTTGGGGCCCCTTATTTTTAATCGGAATTATAAAATGACCCATAATGAGAGGTGCACATCTTCAATATATCAGTAATCACTGTGTAATATTTCAAAAAAGATCCAGTGTTTAGCTTTGAGATTCTGATTACACAAGATAGTCAAGATAGGCACTCCTACATTGCGACGGACGGACGGAGGGAGACGGATGGACATATAGACGGACGGAGTGACCCGATTACTACACATGTTTTCTCATTCGGCGACGCAGGTAAAAACTTAATTATAAGGAGGAAACCGTCGCAGTCTTAGGCTGTGTCACTCAAAAACCGTCACAGGTTCCCGAACAAACCTTACAGTATTCACGAAAAAACCGTAACGTGTTTGGAGGAAAATGTAAATTACTTCAAGGTATCTTTTTAACTATTTGTAAGAAAGATGCTAAACGTTTAAGATTTGACAAAAGAGTACAAAAGAGTCACACAAACTTTTTTTTGTTAATTTTTACAATTGTTTTTTGACGAAATAATGATATTTTTGAAAATGGTAACAATGTTTAATTTTGACAATTAAATGAATTTGAATTGTGTCGATATTCATTAAGTATATGTTCGGTATATTTTTAAAAACACTTGACATATTTTTTACAAATTAATTAGTCTATAAACTAAACTGACCTTGAAAAAGTCAATATCGTCTTAATTTTCCTCTGTTTTTCCCACAATGCATTTAGGAGATCAGCAAAAACCTTACTGTTGTCACGCAAAAACAAATTTATCGTGTCGCACTTTGTAGGGATTGATACCATTTAAAAACCAACCAATCCAAACGGCAGTTCACTTATAACCTATAATACATGTACATATTAATTACCTCAACCTAAACAGAAACACGTGTCTGCTCACCTTTAATAAATATATTTAAAAATGTTCATTACGGCTAGTTTTCAATCCAATTACTTGTCACACTTTAAATTTGAAGTTTTCTTCATAATAAGGTTCTATACTAGTCTTTGCAAAGTCGAATATCTACTCTCTGTTTAGCGACGCAGTTTTTTGTTTGTTTTTTTTTTTTTTTTTGGGGGGGGGGGGGTGGCATGTTATACTGAATGACTGCAGTATCTCACAGATTTCTTGTTCAGCTGGTGGATATTATTGGTATTTCAACTGGTTACATACATTCAACAAGACAGTTTATATAAGATACTTTAAGTATTTCCAATTTTTGCTCCGTGACTAGAGGGACTTTAAACTGTCTACTGATGATAAATGTATATGGTAAACTAGCAATGAAGATTTGCTTATATTAAAAAACTTGGATAAATTCATAATTAAAGGGTTTGAATTAAGACAAAACTGATCAACTGCTGAGGGAAATACCACCATTATTGTTTCACAAGTTTAACACTGTATATGTTTGTAAGTTTTTTTTTACTGTGACAGCCTCTGATGCTCTGATTCTGTGACAACAAATTAAAGAACAACATTATCATTGTTATGTCTGTGTACATGTTGTTTACTGTTAGATCGATGTATAAACAAGTGTGGCCACTAAAAGTATGTCTCGCCTGCCGGCACCATCGCTAAAATCAACTACCTAAGTATTCATTTCTTGATATAAACACAAAAAGTGTCAGTATACCTAACAACAGATGCCTAGTTATTATACTATTCAAGCAATCCATTGTCCACACAAGTATTACAAAAAGTTTTCTGTCTGAAAAAAGACCTAAGTTCACAGAGTCACTGGAGCGTAGAAATGGGGTCATGGTCACATGGCATGGTGACAGTTGCGTTGTCCATAACCGCAACTGTCTGTTTACCCAATATCAGATGCCTAGCTATTATAACTTTCCAGCAATTCATCTTCCATAAAAGTCTTACAAAAAAGTTTTTCGGCCTGAAAAAGACCTAAGTTCACAGAGTCACTGGAGCGTGAAAATGGGGTCAGGGTCACACGGCATGGTGACAGTTGCATGGACCATAACCTAAACTGTCTGTATACTAAATATCAGATGCCTAGCTATTATACTTTTCAAGCAATTCATCGTCCACAAAAGTCTTACAAAAAAGTTTACGGCCTGAAAAAAGACCTAAGTTCACAGAGTCACTGGAGCGTGAAAATGGGGTCTAGGGTCAAACGGCATGGGGACAGTTGCGTAGACCATAACCTGAACTGTCTGTATTCTAAATATCAGATGCCTAGCTATTATACTTTTCAAGCAATTCATCGTCCACAAAAGTCTTACAAAAAAGTTTACGGCCTGAAAAAAGACCTAAGTTCACAGAATCACTGGAGCGTGAAAATGGGGTCAGGGTCAAACGGCATGGCGACAGTTGCGTAGACCATACCCTCAACTGTCTGTATACCAAATATCAGATGCCTAGCTATTATACTTTTCAAGCAATTGATCGTCCACAAAAGTCTTACAAAAATGTTTATGGCCTGAAAAAAAACCTAAGTTCACAGAATCACTGGAGCGTGAAAATGGGGTCAGGGTCAAACGGCATGGCGACAGTTGCGTAGACCATACCCTCAACTGTCTGTATACCAAATATCAGATGCCTAGCTATTATACTTTTCAAGCAATTCATCGTCCATAAAAGTCTTACAAAAAAGTTTACGCCGCCGCCGTCGCCGTCGCCGCCGCCGTCGCCGGAAAGTAATACCTATGTCTCGCCTTCCGCGACTATTCGTCGCAGGCGAGACAAAAACAATAACATTTGCCTTAATTGGGCCCATGCACTGGTTAATAAAAGTATTCTATTCAATTAATAACCCCCCACTTTTTATGCTTCGTAAACCCCCCCCCCCCCCGACCCCCCCCCAAGATAAAACCACATCATTTAAGAAATGGACAAGTTACATTTTAAAGATATATAGGCCGATTATACAAATAAATACATGTAGTAACTTTAGTTATTTCTGTCATACCCTATTTTCAGCTCTATTGATGAATATTTTTGTTCTTTCAGCCTTTCCCTTGGTGTTCCTCATTCTTGACGTGAATTCGGACACATGACCTTAGTTGACCAATACACTGTTTAAAAGTACTAAGAAAGGGCACGCTTTATTCACTGAATATTTTTCCTTTGCTCATAGAAAACAACCGGCTAGCTAACTCTGTTTTGCTAAAGCAAGTTTGGCTCATTTATCATACCTTTTAACAATTGGACTCGTCTAAAGGGCATAATAGGTCAAAATAAGTACCGTATGTTTACTATAGAAAGTTTTTAAAAGTTGAGAAAACTTCTTATAAGTCTAAATTTGCAAAAAGCGTTTAAAATAAATTACCGAAGATACCCGTTTTCACTTTCATAAAAGAGATTCGCCGCTAAACACCCAATGAGGAAAGAGATTTATGAAAACGCGAGAGACTGTCCTTTTTGCAATGGACTTTACTTAACTTGACTTTGTTTAACCTATCTATAAAAGTATACCATATTTAACCTCTATTCAATGTTTATCCCAGAAATATCATAATAGTTATAGACTATAGGCGTGCAGTCTAAATTGAATGAAGTGCTTGTACCATACACATGTGACAGTGGAATCTTTGGACTTTCAAAATTAAATTAAATTCGTAGACTTTATTAAATACATTGAAATTTATTTGGACCTTATAATATGTATAATGTGCTATGATTTTGTTATAAACTTTATTGAGTATTTTGCAATTAATCGAAAAGTCAATTATTTTAATTTTAGTATTTACAAATTATTTTCTCATGAAAAAGTGTGAAAAAGTTTTAAAGGATTATCTTTCAAAATTCTTATTAATCGGAAGTGTCGTTTTATCATTTATTTAATCCGTTAGTCGCTTTATTTTGATTGAGACATTTTAAGTAATTTCTTGTTTCGTATCCGGTCTTGTTCGAACGTAAAAAAGTCTATAATCCTCTTTTGTCAATTTAGTGCTATTTGTATGTTTAATTAATCTATTGTCAAATTCTAATGTAATCTATGTTTAAATGTTGTAACTGAAGTCTTGTACTTCAGTTGGAGTCAGGCTGTTAAACTGACAACACCCAGCTAGTCGAAAATAAAGTTAAAGTCATCCTGAAAATCGTCTTTGTTTTGCGAGAAAAAGTGGTTCAGCCAAAGTTGATTATTAGTTGCATTAACTGTGTTTCTGGCAAAAGATCCAGGGTTCAGCAACGGGAAAAGTTGCAAAGTAAAAATAGAAAGTTGTGCAGTAACCAGGAAGGTTGGGTATCGGGTCCGTTCGCCCCTGTCCTACGTTCGCCCTGGGTCCGTTCGCCTGAGTTCGTTCGCCCTATATTATATAATAATAGTAAACGTAAACTTATGAGACTAGGATATTAATACAAGATGTTTTCGAAAAAAGTTAAAATTAGTGATATAAATTTTTAAAATACATATGCATTTGAGATAGATTGAACATTGAATCCCCTGACTTGAGAAGGAATATAACATTTTTTAATAAATAACTAATAATGCAAAGTATGTGTGCTTATATACATGTAAAAATGTATTTGCATTTATATGCAGATGGGTTTCAAAATAAGGTTAACCAAAAAAAAAAACACAAAAAAACAGACAAACGAAAAGCGATGATCAACATCTAACTTTTTGTGCAAAGTTCTTAAGGACATTTCATAGATGAAGTGTACCAAGTTTCAAAACAATTTCATCCGAGATTTCAACAGTGGTTTCAGAGAAAATATTTTTTAAGAAAGATAATGATAATGACGAGGGACGTATTTCTTAGTGTCTAATTTTACCATCAAATGAGGAATTACATGATACACCAACAAGTTTACTTTAAAAAGTGCCCAACTAAAAAATATTTTTAGAGTTGCTAAAACCAAATAAGAAAATTCACTCTGAGTTATCTTTCTTAGATCAGAAAAACAGCAATCACATTTGGAGGAACAAATTGACATTCCAATAGGCACAAACTGTGTCCCACTTCTTGACCACTTGCTTTTAAACTCTTTTGACTTTGACTCAATTGGCATCTCAGTACACAAATATACGAAAAAGAGTTGGACTTTAATTTTCAAATTATTAGCTTATCTAACCTGGAAAGTAGCATACCTGCCTCACCTGCATAGGGCATTAATAATTTCACAATATGCCAGTGCCTGTACAAAAGTTTCAGATTTTTGTATCAGTCACCATTGTTTCTGTGATCAGTTATAAGACAAAGTGTATAAGAAAATACCTCTCATACAGTCCTTAAATGGTAGAAAAATTCAAAATGATATCTATGAAATAATTTGTGATTGCTCTAATAAGTGTTTGGCTGATTGTTGTACTGAAATGAACACCTCTATATCCCTTTTATGTCTTAAAGCCATTGTGTTTTGTGTTATAATTGGACCTAAGATTGAAATGGAATAGGAAGGGTAAGTTCCATAAAACATGGTTTAACGAAATGCCTGTTCCAAGTCAGGACCATTGCAATCTTCAATTTTTCTTTTACTTTTCTTTTAAAAATTTGAGTTTGAATATTGTCAGAATGATAAACCTTATGCATTTGACCTACCGGTAGCAGCAGACAGCTAGACAATTAAAGAAAGAGTGTGGAACAATAATAAATTCAGCCTGTGTTATTTTATGATTCATTTTTGTAATCAGTTCATAACAAAACAAATATATATTTCAATGCTGATATTACAACAAACAACAATATAACATATAGTACTTAAAGCATACATTCATATTCAAACTTGCTTTCAGGTACAACCAAGCTATAAAAACACAAATCAAGATATGTGTTGGATAAATTGAATAATACATGTTGTCCAAAAAGCCATGCCCAATATTGGCATTTAATGTGATGTTATTGATAAAATTTTAAAAGTGAATCGTTTTTAATTTTGCCAAAATTCAGACTCAAAATTCAATGGAAGGAAACTTTACACATAATGGATCAATATATTCTATTTCTTAAGAAAGTCTAAGTATCAATATGGATTATAAGAGACCTGTTAACCCTTTCAGGGCGAATGTATCCTGTAGGATACACAATGCGCTGGGCGAATGTATCCTGTAGGATACACGGTGCGCAGGGCGAGTGTATCCCTCAGGATACATAGAACACGTGATTTTTTCAATTCGATTTTTGAACCACTTAATAGCTTCTGATATACCTTTTGATTATAAAATATGTTTGTCATATATCTGAAGTTTCATCGATAGCAATTTTATCCCATTCTAGCCGTAAACAAAGCAAAAATTTAATTATAAACTTCGGATTTTTGTGTGTTCTAAAATTAGAACGGAAGTGTCGGAAATCATGTGATCGCAAAATGGCGACAGAAAGTTGAAGAACGAGTATCGTAATAAAATGTGTGTTTAACTCTTTTATTTACCTAGAAACGAAACAAAAATGAATAAATACTTAAGGCATTATTGTAGAATTTCCGTTTTTGTAAATAATACCGCGCCAGGTGGGGTGTTACTAAAACGCGGAAACGGAACGCGGAACGGAAACGGAATACGGAACGGAAAACGGAAAATTGTTTTATTCGTGTTATGAAATAAGCAATGGCTAAAAATAAAGTTATTTCGACCTTATCAACATGACTGTCTTCGTTGATGGTGTACTAGGTAACGCTACATCTCAGCTATTAGGAGATACCCAGTTGAACGATATATTACTTATACATGTATGGTTTAATTTTAGCACATCATACGGCGAGCGCACTTGAAAATTCTAGGTCGTCATTTTTGATATGCATTTTCAGTTTTACTACTAGGATTGCATGATAATTGAGTAAGCATATTCTATTCTATTGAGTTTTTTTTGTATTTTTGTTTTGTTTTGTTTTTGTTTTTGTTTTTATTTCATTTCATGCAAACTGGACTTGGACATGCTCTGTTTTTACCTTCAACTTTGACATATACGTATTGATATCGAATTTTGACATCTCATTCAAGCAGAAATAATGCTTTGCTTCTCTGACGGAGGATAGTATTGATTTTTGCTTTGTGTTGGTTGTTTTTGTTTTGTTTTGTTTTGTTTTGATTTTTTTTTTGGGGTGGGGGGGTATTTTTTGCATAAATTATTATTTGTCATTATACCAAATCATTGTTTAACTCTTTACATTGGTCAGAAATAGTTTTCAAGTTACAGCGTTCACGGACTGACGAAAAGACGGACGAATGGACAGAAACACAAACATAAAGTCAAGGATAATACCTTACATTTGCAACTGGTCTTAGAATGAATGTATACATTGTTTGTACGACTTTACCCCCCACAGAGCTATTCAATTTCAGTCCTTTAACGGGTGTTACCGGCCTCTTTTATTTTTAGAACTTACACGGCCTATTTATCCACAGGTCAACTTAGTTCATGCGTACTTTACGAAGTCGAAGTTGTTTAATTTTGATGAAAGGTAGAATTATTCATCATATTAAAGTTTTTACTTTGTAAGACATTTTGCTTATGCATTTTAAGTTAAAATCTTCTCGAAAAAATCCCTGTCCTGAACGGGGTTTGAACCATCATTCCTTGTCATACTAGACTTCAATCTTACCCCACGACTACTGAGGACTACATAAAAATTTGTCCTTTAAATATATATGAACACCAACTATTACGACAATCAATTCATATATTGAATTAATTTGACCATTAAAAGACACCTTCTGGATCATTTGTAAATTTTGCGAACATGTGAACAATAAAGTTTGTACAAAATTAACGCCCAAAAACGGTCAGCCAGTAAAAAAATAAACTTAAATAAGTTCTGGGTGAGATTAGAACTGATTCTGGGACTCCACTTCATGCTATACTCCTGTCGTCAATTATTCCACCCCATAACGGAGGCTTTCCTTTACTAAACACAATTTTAAAGTTTCTGCTTGTGTTGAAAAAAATATCTAATATAGAGCTTGATGCCATAACAACTTCTCTGTGAATTACCAAAAAAATAAGAAGTATTTGTATATCCATTAAAGATATTAAAATTGGATTTTTTTAAATTTATGTCCATGAAGAGATAACAAAAAAGATAATTGTACGACTTTACCCCCCATAGAGCTATTCAATTTCAGTCCTTTAACGGGTGTTACCGGCCTCTTTTATTTTTAGAACTTACACGGCCTATTTATCCACAGGTCAACTTAGTTCATGCGTACTTTACGAAGTCGAAGTTGTTTAATTTTGATGAAAGGTAGAATTATTCATCATATTAAAGTTTTTACTTTGTAAGACATTTTGCTTATGCATTTTAAGTTAAAATCTTCTCGAAAAAATCCCTGTCCTGAACGGGGTTTGAACCATCATTCCTTGTCATACTAGACTTCAATCTTACCACACGACTACTGAGGACTACATAAAAATTTGTCCTTTAAATATATATGAACACCAACTATTACGACAATCAATTCATATATTGAATTAATTTGACCATTAAAAGACACCTTCTGGATCATTTGTAAATTTTGCGAACATGTGAACAATAAAGTTTGTACAAAATTAACGCCCAAAAACGGTCAGCCAGTAAAAAATAAACTTAAATAAGTTCTGGGTGAGATTAGAACTGATTCTGGGACTCCACTTCATGCTATACTCCTGTCGTCAATTATTCCACCCCATAACGGAGGCTTTCCTTTACTAAACACAATTTTAAAGTTTCTGCTTGTGTTGAAAAAAATATCTAATATAGAGCTTGATGCCATAACAACTTCTCTGTGAATTACCAAAAAAATAAGAAGTATTTGTATATCCATTAAAGATATTAAAATTGGATTTTTTAAATTTATGTCCATGAAGAGATAACAAAAAAGATAAATACTTATCAAAAATTGAATATCAATAGTTGTGCGTTTTGAATAAATAAGTGGATTGAACAAGGTTTGCTTAAAACGATTGAGATGTATAATTTGTTGAAAATAAAACTATGACGGGTTAAAAGATACATTTGCTAACAATTTAGTTTTTTTTTCTAAAACCAAAAAAAAACAACCAATTGATATGATGATGATGTACAACAAGGAAAACCTTACGCTTGTTAATTTTGGTTTTAATTGTGTTGAATGTAAAACGTTTCACAAAAAAAACCCTGAACCAATCCGTTCAATTACGACAAACAACTTATCAGTAGTACATTTTTATGTCCTACATATCTTCCCTTAACGTCAAAAGTTTGCTTAATCGATATATTATTATTTAAGTTTGTTAAAATTTGGAAAAGCTAGATAGCCAGCTGTATATATGTTTTCAATAACTTTAGATGAAGACAAAATTCTTTTTTTTTTCATTCAGAAACTAAGTCATATTTTCATTTCGTTCGCGTTGTTAATTTCTGTTCGGTTTAATTTGTGGGGATTTTTTGTGTGTATTCTGGTGTTGTACTTGTTCGTGTTTGCCGGTTTTGTAGTTGCCCTTTTTGATCGACTTTTGACGCTGAAATACCCCATTGGCGCCTTTTTGCTTCTTTTATATATATTTTTTTTCAAATAGATTTCATTTAAAAATTTGTTTAAATATGTTTCTTTAAAGCTTTTGGTAATCTTAGTGTGTTTCTAGGCTAGAAAAAAAACTGACGTTCAAACAATGATTCCGAACGGGGTTTGAACCACAATACGATGTCATACTAAACTTTCATCTTCCCTCTAGACCACATTGGCTGAGCAATGTGTTTGGTGGTTTAAATGTATATAAACACAACTTTTACAGTAATCAATTCATACAATAAATAAATTATTACACAATTTTAATATATATTTTTCGACGTCGTACAAGTCAGATACAAAACATTTGTAACAGAAAAACAAGCCGGTAAACCCATTACCGAACACTTTTTCCGCCTCGGAATCAGGCAAAATCCTCGGTGCAAGCGCCTCGGACTTTGACCTGATTCCTCGAGCGGAAAAACTGTACGGTAACGGGTGTTACCGGCTTGTTTTTCTGTTACATATGTATTGTATCTAATACATACTTATCAAAAATTGAATATCAATAGTTGTGCGTTTTGAATAAATAAGTGGATTGAACAAGGTTTGCTTAAAACGATTGAGATGTATAATTTGTTGAAAATAAAACTATGACGGGTTAAAAGATACATTTGCTAACAATTTAGTTTTTTTTTCTAAAACCAAAAAAAAACAACCAATTGATATGATGATGATGTACAACAAGGAAAACCTTACGCTTGTTAATTTTGGTTTTAATTGTGTTGAATGTAAAACGTTTCACAAAAAAAACCCTGAACCAATCCGTTCAATTACGACAAACAACTTATCAGTAGTACATTTTTATGTCCTACATATCTTCCCTTAACGTCAAAAGTTTGCTTAATCGATATATTATTATTTAAGTTTGTTAAAATTTGGAAAAGCTAGATAGCCAGCTGTATATATGTTTTCAATAACTTTAGATGAAGACAAAATTCTTTTTTTTTTCATTCAGAAACTAAGTCATATTTTCATTTCGTTCGCGTTGTTAATTTCTGTTCGGTTTAATTTGTGGGGATTTTTTGTGTGTATTCTGGTGTTGTACTTGTTCGTGTTTGCCGGTTTTGTAGTTGCCCTTTTTGATCGACTTTTGACGCTGAAATACCCCATTGGCGCCTTTTTGCTTCTTTTATATATATTTTTTTTCAAATAGATTTCATTTAAAAATTTGTTTAAATATGTTTCTTTAAAGCTTTTGGTAATCTTAGTGTGTTTCTAGGCTAGAAAAAAAACTGACGTTCAAACAATGATTCCGAACGGGGTTTGAACCACAATACGATGTCATACTAAACTTTCATCTTCCCTCTAGACCACATTGGCTGAGCAATGTGTTTGGTGGTTTAAATGTATATAAACACAACTTTTACAGTAATCAATTCATACAATAAATAAATTATTACACAATTTTAATATATATTTTTCGACGTCGTACAAGTCAGATACAAAACATTTGTAACAGAAAAACAAGCCGGTAAACCCATTACCGAACACTTTTTCCGCCTCGGAATCAGGCAAAATCCTCGGCGCAAGCGCCTCGGACTTTGACCTGATTCCTCGAGCGGAAAAACTGTACGGTAACGGGTGTTACCGGCTTGTTTTTCTGTTACATATGTATTGTATCTAATACATAATTAATATACCAAGTACTTATAGTAAAACTATAACCATTTGATAGCAGCTAAATAAATTAATTTTTATACAGAATGATTCACTACGGCCTTGCATGGTAAAGGATAAAGCAACTATAGTATAAGGAACGTTAAATGTTTTCTCTCATACTAAACAGTGTTAAGCATTACTTTGGAAAAAGCAATGGAAGCTATAAACAAGGAATCTGTGAGCTACTGATCACTCAGTATATCCCCGCTACTCCCAAAATTAACTATACTCGCGATTTATGACATCATACTGATTACAAGTCAGTGTGATATGTAGTTGCTGAAAAAAATAACTGTAACCGAAATTTTCAACAATTAACCAGTAATATGTTAAAGTTGACTAAGTCGGTAAACAGGAAGTAGATATCTGACAGACCTAATTTCCATACTCGTGATGAAGGACCTCATACATAAGCCATACACAAAATTACAAGTCATTATGATATGTAGTTGCTGAAAAAAAAATTGTTACTGAAATTTTCAACAATTGACCAGCAATGTTGAAAATTGACCAAGTCGGTAAACAGGAACTAGATATTTGACAGACTTGATTTTGGTACTCGCAATAAAGACCCCCATACTGAACTCATATACTAGATTTCAAGTCATTGTGATAATTATGTACTTGGTGAGAAAACTGTTTCGTAAGTAAAAGCGGATGGACTGACGGACTGACAGAGGTAAACCAGTATACCTCCCTCTTCTCCGAAGCGGGGGTATTATTAGAAACCGAATGAAGACAACAAAGAAACACACAAAACACCTGAAGAATAATTGTGATCCGCAACGCATTAAAGTCTGACTCGGCATAATTTCTTTGTGAAATAGGTAATAAATATTAAAACTCCTTTAAGCGGACGAGCTAGATTGGTATACAGTTTCTATGGCAATAAAAATGATTGGTACGTGGATTTTTTAATTTACTTTCATACGCTTCGTATTTTGGCAAAATTAACTGAGACTTAACTTAGTTTGTAATTTCCTTGTTCAGAAAGAAACTTTCTTATCTACCAAGCTTCACTTCCATGAAAATAGTTTAATAAAACTGAAAAATTACTGGTTTGGACATGTTTTGCATTATCAATACACATATAGAAAAGGCCAACTTCTCAGACGAACTATGCACGGTCATTAAAGTTGATCACAATCATGTATAAAAGAGACTTTAAATCATGACTTGAGCTTTAAAAGTTTTTGTTGCTGAATAATTAAATATCATTTAGTCAATCTAGATTAGAATTAAAGGCAGGTGCCTTCTTACACATGTATAAAGAAAGGGCGATATCTACCGTATCTTTAAAGAACTAGAATGGCGATCTTCCATAGAAGATGTATGTCGCCTACGTCTTATAATATTCGGTAAACAGGAAGTAGATGAATTACGGGCATTAAATCGCTAAACATCAGTACATTATATATATAGGAGGAAGCTACATGCATTATATAGTCTTTCACACTTTTGGCTGAGGCGCACTCTGTCGCCAGAAAAAGTTTTTCATCTTCTTTTATTAAATACTTAAGAATGAACGTATTTCAAGTAAAAAATGTTGGCAAAAGGATGCCCCACCTCTAAATCCTCAAAACACTATGTCCAATTTTGTGAATTTTGATGATTTTCATCAAATTGTGCTCCGGCTATGACTACTTTTGGGATCAAATTGAACAACAATTTTTATGGGTTTTTTAAGGACATAAATATTCAAAATAGGAGGATTAAAATCCTTTTTATCATAAAACTGTTCAGGTATAAACCAAATTTTAAATATTGAGGAATTTAGGGCCAAATAAGGTAGTTGGTGAGCCATGTCCTTTCAAGAGGCTGACATGTAGTTGCACGGATAAATACGACGAAAATTTTTGTGACGCCGCAGGAAGACGGATAATGTCAATGTAACCCCTATATGTGGCTGTGCAACACGTTGAAGGCGACATAATAAATCGTGTCCAAAGTTTGCACGTGACTGTCTTAGGTTTGATTATGAATTTCGATTTGTAATAGAATTTTTGTATTTAAACTAGATACTGTTGGTTCAAAACGTGATAGAAATATCAAAGATACTCGCATATAGTGCCGGTACTTCAACAAGTTTAACTTCATCTTCTCTAAATTATGATTTTGATATCATGGAGATCCGAATAAAATGAATTTTTATACCCTCGCTTCGAATAAGAGGGGGTATACTGTTTTACCCTGTCCGCTGTTTCGTTCGTTCGTTCGTTCGTTATTTCGTCCTTTCTTTCGTCTGTCCGAAACAAATTTTTCGTCGCAGTTTTCTTAGCAACTGCTTGACATAGATTATAAGCATACATTGCTTTATCCTATAGTGCCATCATATGGTGTATAGCGATTTTATGCATCTTGACCATCTACTTCCTGTTTTAATTTCCGAATATTTGTTTGTATACACACAGTGTATATAGATGCAAAATGTACATGATAGTTTTCTAAGTCTTTCGTTGATGATTTAGGGATTGGTTTTGATACTTTTGTATTGTATTATAAGTCTTGGGCCAATGCAAGATGGTAAGCAGTGACCTATAGTCATGTTGAAGACTGCTTGCTGTTTTCCGTTGTGATTTTTTGAATTGCTGTTTGTTTATGTTTGTTGTGTCGCGTACACTTATTCCACATCTCAATAACGTATACATAGCATAGAGGTCGAAGAAAGGGTACGAAACATGCTTTAAGTATGTTCAAATTAAAATAGTACATGATATTAATCTTATAATAAAAAGCTTTGTCGAGCGTAGCATATAACGACCGCTAACGGTATGTTTGAGGCCCAATATGGATAGTCGATTTGCTCTGGGCGCATGCAAATCAATGTGACCAATATTTGGTTTAGGTTGAATTTCATTAGGTATCTAGAACTGGTGTTAAAACGTAGAAACTTATATGGATATTTTGTAAAATAGTAGCAAGCACACTTATGTACCTTACAAATAAAGGTAATAACAAAACTACCGAACTTGAATGATCAATCTCATAGTCCAGAGAAAATGACAAAAACGAATCAGTCATACCGGAGTATTGGTGGATCGCAATGGTCCTGACTTGGTACAGGCATTTCAAACGAAATGGTGGGTTAAACCAGGTTTTATGGCACCAAACCTCCCTCTTCCATTGCGATCTTAGGATCCGGTAAGGACCATAGAACACAACATTGCTGTGAGACACAATCGGGATATTTAGATGCAGTTCATCTTCAAGGCTGATCATGAGTGAGGTTAAATACTGGTGATCAATAGGGCGTTTAAAGTCGTGGCTCTAGGCTAGATGCCTCTACAGCGACTGTTACACTAGACACGCAATGTGCCATGGGTCGCCCTGACCAGCCCATGACACACCATCATTAGAATGGGCTGCAACAGTTAAACCGGAGACAAGAGTCGTCTCCCACCACGTGTAGGTTCTTTTTGGAATTCGGGAGACGAAATAAAGCTGGTGTCCGAGCTATAGCTTTATATTCCAAAAGCTAATCTGACATGTCATAAATCTTAACTTAACTTTGCTATATTTGCTGAAAAGATTATTTTGATCAAGCTACGGTTAGATCGTACTTAACTTCTGAAACTTTTAAAGAATAATTGTCTTCTTCATTGTCTTTTTGCAAAGTAGCTGCTAAGCCAAAAGTTGAACTTATTTTTTTTGTTCATTTTTATAACAAACCCCCGCTTCTGAGTTAAGGTAGCCCGTGCGGGGCCCGGGTGGCGAATAGGCCCGCAGCAGAGCTTAGCCTGTCGTAAGAAGCGACTAAGGGTCTTGGGATTCTGATGTCGGGTCAGTGCTCAGCCCACAGAGTGACCAAGTGTGTACCCTAGGTGGCTGAATAGGGTGGCCCTCGTCCGCGGGGGTTGTCAAATCTATAATACGGAAACCCTGACCGCCGACCATAGTGGGCCAACGTGTGTGGAGAGTGCCACACTTCATGCACGTAAAAGATCCCTTTGTTGACCACCAAGTATTGCACCACATAGGCTAAATTTCCGGTCCCTACCCGCCTCTCCCCTTTTCCTGTGGTTCTTCTTAATTTACCGATCCTTTGTTTCCCAACCCACCCCCATATTTCATTTATCATCATCATTTCATGTTCATTTTATCATCCTTTTCATGTTCATCGCCTGAGTTAAGGTTCCAAATGTCCATGTTTAACACCATTTCCTACAATCAATTGTACCTGTGTAATAAAGTTGGAAAATGGTGTAAAGCGGGATGGCCAGAGGTCAGAAAATTGGAAAAAGGAGAGGAGGTGATGGTAAACTATTTCAGAAAATCTGCAAGATTACTACAAGGACTAGGCTTGATAAAAGCTAAATTTGGCCTGATGGGAACACAGAAATGCATGTTACTGTGCTTAAGCAAAAATAGAAATAAAAATGTTAGGGTAGGCATGAAAAATTAGGTTGGGTCGGTAACGGAAACACACATATTTTTTTTAAAATTCATTTTAAAAATATGTAGGACAAATAAAACACTCATTCCGCTTTCCGTTCCGTTTTCCGTTTCCGTTCCGTATTCCGTTTCCGCGTTTTAGTAACACCCGCGCCAGGTGAGTCCTTTTCGACACGGCAGCTTCTTTTCAGTGTAAGAAATTTGTTTTTGTCATGCGCTATCAATGTTTTTGGGTTCTGGAAGTTCATGAAACGTCTGCTAAAGTTATAAAAATGTCTTCCGATGAGTCTGAGAGTGAATTTGAAGGTTTCAGTGAATCAGATGTTGTAAATGCCGATCGGGAGTTGATTGCTGCTGAGGAAAGGTTAAGAAATGTCTTGAATGGTCAGGGTATAGGTGATGATGATGAATTTGATGTTGAGGGCTCTGATGGTGATGATGATGATAATGATATTGTATTAAATGAAGCAGGTGACAACAATGATGGTTGGCATTCCAATTTTGATATCAGAGAAAGGGGGTTACCTCATATCTTCACTCCTAGTGGAATAACTGGCCCACAGACAAGGATGGATCCCTCAAAAGAGGCTGTAGATTTCTGGAAGCTCTTTGTTGATGATGGTTTTATTGGAAATCTTATCGAACAAACTGACAGTTACGCAAACTATCAAATATTGAACTTGCCTAATAGTAACAAAATGCCATGGACCACCCCAACCCTACCAGAAATGAAGGCTTTCCTAGGTCTGACCTACCAAATGGGTATTGTCCAGAAGCCAAGCACCAAAATGTACTGGTCTTCAGATCCCCTCATGTCCACGCCCATTTTCTCCTCAACCATGAGCAGGGACCGCTACACACAGATTCTTAGGTATCTTCATTTCTCTGACCACTTAGCTGAACCTGGACGTGAAGACCCAAATTATGATCCGCTGTACAAAATTCGACCAGTTGTTAATCATCTAAATACAAAGTTTGGTTCTGAATATGTACCTAAGAGAAATGTGAGCATTGACGAATGTATGGTTCCTTTTAAAGGCCGCACCAATTTGAAGCAGTATGTACCTAGTAAACCAAACAAATGGGGAGTTAAAGTATGGATGCTAGCAAGCTCAGATAACAGTTACATTCAATACATTGATATATATCCTGGTAAAACAAATCGAACCGAAGGAAGCTTAGCGTCTTCTGTAGTTAAAAACTGCATTGAAAGTGGTGGGATCCGAGGACAGGGTTATCATGTGTATACTGATAATTTTTTCACCTCACCAAGTCTTTTGACAGAACTGTGGGATGATTATGGCACTGCAGCCTGTGGTACTGTACGAATTAATAGGACAGGACTACCCAGAGACATTATGTGTAAACCTCCTATACCCATGGTGAACAACAGAGGAGATTTCCAGCTACGTCAAAAAGGGCCCCTTCTCGCAACTGTATGGAAAGATAAGAGGAATGTCTCTGCCTTGTCAACCATCCATGATAACAGCGTTGGTCAAGTTAGTCGGCTGGTAAATGAAAATGGTACCTTTGTTCGAAAGGAATTAAACTGTCCCAAGGCCATAGTTGATTATACTGCAAACATGGGAGGTGTTGACAAAGCTGACCAGTACATACAGTATTACAGCTACAATCAGAAAACCTTAAAATGGCGAAAGAAAGTCTTCTTCAGAATTCTTGAGATGGTGAAATTTAATGCCTTTCGTCTTTTTACTCTCAGCCCTCACCATTCATCCGCAATTACCTTCTTAGATTTCTCGTTAATGCTTATCAAAGGACTTCTGTCTGGCTATGTTCAGGATGTTCGTCGAGGTAGACCCACAGCTATTCTCCCTGACCTACGGCTTGTACAGAGACGTATGCCTGCTGCTTTTGAAACAAAGTCGAGGTGTCATGTTTGCTACTTGAGATGTAGAAATGGAAAACAGGACAAAGTCAGACAAACAAACTATGGATGCCAGGATTGCGGTAAACACTTGTGCCTCCCAGCTTGTTTCACCAAGTACCATACAGAGAAAAACTATTGTTGATTTGACAGTTGTTAGAATGTTTACTAAAACTTTCCTAATTTGTTCTTGTTACCAGTTTTTGGAATTTTGGATTTTTGACTTGATGTTATTTAGTGTTTCTTAAACTTTTCAATTGAACTTTGATGGACATGTGTGGAGAGTTTAGTCATGAATGATGGATTGAACAAGAGCAAAATTTCTGGAGGTAGAGCGCACATTGTTGATGTATCTTTCAAGGCTTTGGGGTGAGTTTTCAGTTTGTAGTATGTTCTCTTGTTTTTCAACTTGTTTGGTTAAGTTTTTTCTTTATTTTCATTAGTTATTGGTAATCTATTGTTTTGATTGTTACAAGTTTGGACTTAATTCATTATGCAAAATGACCACTATAGACCTAAGATCTGTACCTTCAGGGTAATATGAATGCACATGGGACATTTGCAATGTAGATGCATCAGTTGAGTAAAATATATAACTCCTGGAGATTATTTTTATTTAAAGTTTCAATTTGAAAGTTGTTTTTTTTTCCTATGTGAACATAGACTAGTTTGATTTTGTTAAACTGATAACCCACCACCCACCCAACCCTAAAAAACAACAACAACAAAAACCCAACTTCCTACTATTTTGCAAGTTATCCTTGAAAAATTTTAAGTATTGGTGGTTCACCATCAAAAGGAGGAAATTATATAAAAATCAATTCTAAGAAAGGTAACTCATGTATGCAAATATGGCGGATCGATAAAAATTTGATGTCAACAATCCTAATGTTTTGTCGCATAGCGTATCGGTTTGAACAAAAATCACCGAGCTGACACACTAAATTCAATCTTATTATGCCAACTGACACTCGGTTAACGCTTGAAACTAAATTTAATAAATATTCGAGATGGTATTTAACAAAAACGTTCGTGTCACAAATCGGAAAAATGGAAAAAGTTGGAAAACTCGAAAATAAAGCACTGCTTGCATAAAAACGGTTAGTAATATTTAATTATCGAACACATTAAGCGAAAACATATTTATTGAACTTAAATTGAGTGAAATATTAACAAAATCTGTCCAATAATAACTGAGATATTGCCGATTTTACAGCTGGTCACGATGATCATCGTCCAATTAGCAAACTTAATTCAGGCCAGAGAAGAACGCCGCGAAAATAAATATGGGCCGTGGAAACTCGCGGAAAAAATTAATTCAGTACTGAAAGTGTTAAAAGTTAAAACTCTGTTTATTTGATAACAGCTTAAGCAAATTTTAGTAAGTTAAGTAGGGCAGGAATTCTGCTATAAAAAAAAATTTAACAGTAACAAATATAATTTTCACTTGTCATTGCTAATTCATTGAATCAAGAAGAATTATACCAATCCCTGCTCAAGAATTATATGTACATATACATATGTATATGTACATGTTTCAAAATGGTGGTCAGACAACTAAACTGATTTCTTAAACTATGTAAAAATCTTGTTATATTAATACTAAAACTGCATTTATGAACCGTTTATTTTGACTTTCTTGCTGTAAGAACATATATATGTAACAATAACACAACAAATAAATATATATTTCATTATACTGCTGTCCCATCGTCATCTGGACTTTCTGTCCGATTCGACAAAACTGTCAACAACTGCTCAAATTTCATCTGTCTTTCTTCTCTTCCAACAACCACTCCTTTGGCACCCCAGCAAATCCTCATGTGAAATTCAGTTCTAAAAATATCACACGTCTTAATATCCTCAGTGAAATTTTTCAACACTGACTGTCCATGTAGTTTGTAATTGTTCCTTTGAGCAGTCACTAACCTTGCAGTGTCTAAATGAGTAAGTAAAATATCGAGTCCTGAATTTGGATCAGATGTTTCCCATGGCAAAATCATGTTTGTGTCGTCAAGGGTCCTTTCTAGAAGAACAACCAGAGGTGCAATATCAGGAATGCAAATGTTTTGTGAAGAAACTAATCCACTTCCATCGTTAAGCGTTTTGAATGCTGTTTTGAGTTTTGTGTCATATGTAAAGGCACTGTTTGTATGATTTTGCCGTAGTACTATCCAAGTATCTTTCAACCTGCTTATCTGTAAAAACAAAATAAAAGAATGATACATTTGAGCATTTCAAGAAAGAAGCATTATATGTGTTTATAGACTATTAAAGGTAGCAAGGTACCAAATAGGTACGTGTTTGAAGTCATCGCCTGTGAAGGGAAGATACATTACAGAAGTAAATACATGGCTTTTTTAGGTGTGGTTATAAATAAAAAATGATTTTTGGTAGAAATATTGCACAGTGAGTTACGTCTTTATTCCACATATAAAACGTAATTTAATCATGTTAATATTATTGTTAAAACGCATTTTATTTTTCCGAATTTCTATAGAAAAAAACGTGAATTTTCAGGTACATACTAAAACATAAATTTTTGTCCCGTAAAAGCCACGGGACCATATAGTTTCCTACCTGGTAAAAATGTCAATATATATTTTACTTTCTTCTGAATAGAAATTAAAACCAAAAATTTTAATTTTGAGACATACAGAAAATTATGATTTTTGACAAGAAAGCATTGTTTTCAATGGGAAAATCTTTGGTACTTTGCACTCTATAGCATGGTTTAAGGTTACAATTGCGCATTAGCAAATCCCGGTCACCGGTAAGTTTTTGAACCCAATGTAAAGCGTAGGAGAAAATACAGAAATGATTTCCATTGGTTGATATATTTGTTGTTTCTAAATATAGCACCAAGCAAGCTTTTGGGTAATACTGGCAAAGAAATTCTGAAGTCACCTATGCGCTCATAATAATGTAAAAATGCGCAATTAAAATAACGTTAAAAAAGCACCCCCCTTTTTTCGACCAAAAATTACGCCCATAAACGCTGCACGAACCCCAATTTTTTATTGGCTAAAAATAAACATATGCATGTCAACACAAAGGTTCTGTGCCAAAGAAATGAAAATTCGGGTAAGATCTATTTTTAAAAAAATCGAAAACCAGGGTACCCCCCTATGGAAAATGCATTGTAAATCAATACGCTATTGTAACCTAGACGAAAAGTGATTTTTTACAATGCACCCTTTGGTTTGAAACTTTAATCGTTTTGAAAGTGAAAGTTCTATATAAAAACAAGTATTATGACACTCGATCTAAATTTAGACCCAAAAAACCAGACTATAGTCTGTTTCTTTTTTCTACATTAATGAAAATGAAGTGAAAATCGGATGGACACTAAGAATATTTGATAAATCATTATTGCTTCAATAAATGTCGGATCTGTTTTTTGTTTTATTTTGCATATACAAATACCAAACTTTTAAACACTTTTAAAAATTTAAAATTGGATTTGAAGTAAGAACATGACTGAAATTTTGGTTCGTGAAAATTGTCATTTTTACGAAAAATGGGTGTAACACAAAGAATGCAAGCAAAAATATTAATCATGCTGTAAAGTATCACAAACTGTAACCAAGGTCTTGTTTAGACAGAGAAGTAATTATAAATGCCAAAATTGGTCGAATTTTGGGTGATTTTACTAGGTTATAGTCTGTTTCAAAATATGCCATTTTTAAAATTGCAAAAAATGATATTTATTTTTTTATTCAAACCAGTGTTTTGAAGTAAACACTAAAAAGCAGAATTCAAACTATGCCCGTTCTTTTGAGTACATATATATCTTCCAAAAAATCGGCAACATTTTTTACGGCAAGTTAAAACATCTTTGTGAAATACCGTATTTCCTCAAACAACCCTCCAAATTTTTTCGACCTTTTCAAGAAGGGGGTACCTCTCTTTGATCAGCTCCCCTTGGCGTAAAAGAAAAGATTATTTTCTGTCATTTGTAATATAAACTCAAATTATAATAAGGTATCTTTTAATGAAGTAAAATATTTTCTCGTATTCATATGTCCAGCGTATAGGTTACAATTGCGCATTAGCAAATCCCGGTCACCGGTAAGTTTTTGAACCCAATGTAAAGCGTAGGAGAAAATACAGAAATGATTTCCATTGGTTGATATATTTGTTGTTTCTAAATATAGCACCAAGCAAGCTTTTGGGTAATACTGGCAAAGAAATTCTGAAGTCACCTATGCGCTCATAATAATGTAAAAATGCGCAATTAAAATAACGTTAAAAAAGCACCCCCCTTTTTTCGACCAAAAATTACGCCCATAAACGCTGCACGAACCCCAATTTTTTATTGGCTAAAAATAAACATATGCATGTCAACACAAAGGTTCTGTGCCAAAGAAATGAAAATTCGGGTAAGATCTATTTTTAAAAAAATCGAAAACCAGGGTACCCCCCTATGGAAAATGCATTGTAAATCAATACGCTATTGTAACCTTTAATGAATGAAATTTTAAAAAATGAGTTATCCCCCCTTTAACTGTTTAAAACCAAAGTCTTTTTTTTCTAATATGAACTTCTGGTTGTGCATGGTTTTTTTTTCTTATAGGGTGTGGTTATGCTTTGTGATTTTAAAATTTTGCTTTAGATTTTCAAATAATTCTTGACTGTTTTTTTTGGTTGTTTTATGCTTTATGAATTAAATTTTCAAATAATTCTTGTTGTTTTTTGGGGGGTTGTATTCTGCTTTATGAATGAAATAATTTGCTTTAAATTTTCAATTAATTATTGATTGTGTTTTTTATAAAGAAAATACTATCAAGAATATTAAACAAGTGTGGCCACTAAAAGTATGTCTCGCCTACCGGCACCATCGCTAAAATCAACTACCTAAGCTTTCATTTCTTGATATAAACACAAAAAGTGTCAGTATACCTAATAACAGATGCCTAGTTATTATACTATTCAAGCAATCCATTGTCCACACAAGTATTACAAAAAGTTTTCTGTCTGAAAAAAAAACCTAATTTCACAGAGTCACTGAAGCATAAAAATGGGGTCATGGTCACATGGCATGGTGACAGTTGCGTTGTCCATAACGGCAACTGTCTGTTTACCCAATATCAGATGCCTAGCTATTATAACTTTCCAGCAATTCATCTTCCATAAAAGTCTTACAAAAAAGTTTTTCGGCCTGAAAAAGACCTAAGTTCACAGAGTCACTGGAGCGTGAAAATGGGGTCAGGGTCACACGGCATGGGGACAGTTGCATGGACCATAACCTAAACTGTCTGTATACTAAATATCAGATGCCTAGCTAATATACTTTTCAAGCAATTCATCGTCCACAAAAGTCTTACAAAAAAGTTTACGGCCTGAAAAAAGACCTAAGTTCACAGAGTCACTGGAGCGTGAAAATGGGGTCAGGGTCAAACGGCATGGTGACAGTTGCGTAGACCATAACCTGAACTGTCTGTATACCAAATATCAGATGCCTAGCTATTATACTTTTCAAGCAATTCATCGTCCACAAAAGTCTTACAAAAAAGTTTACGGCCTGAAAAAAGACCTAAGTTCACAGAGTCACTGGAGCGTGAAAATGGGGTCAGGGTCAAACAGCATGGTGACAGTTGCGTAGACCATAACCTGAACTGTCTGTATACCAAATATCAGATGCCTAGCTATTATACTTTTCAAGCAATTCATCGTCCACAAAAGTCTTACAAAAAAGTTTACGGCCTGAAAAAAGACCTAAGTTCACAGAGTCACTGGAGCGTGAAAATGGGGTCAGGGTCAAACGGCATGGTGACAGTTGCGTAGACCATAACCTGAACTGTCTGTATACCAAATATCAGATGCCTAGCTATTATACTTTTCAAGCAATTCATTGTCCACAAAAGTCTTACAAAAAAGTTTACGTCGCCGCCGTCGCCGCCGTCGCCGGAAAGTAATACCTATGTCTCGCCTTCCGCGACTATTCGTCGCAGGCGAGACAAAAATGAAAGAACCTTAGTGAGCACGCTCACATACCCCACGCGTTCTGCTATTTGCCTATATAAATTAACCTGGAGCTCGTAAACTTTTTGCGAATTAAAAATATGATATAACATACACAGTAGTTACATATGTTATGTTTCTTGCAAACTACGTTTTGTTTACGGTAATTCTTTTCAGTAGTTTCAGAGGAGTTGCGATCACAAACTGTAATCATGATTTTCTGCAAATTTCTAAGTCCAAAGGTCCATAACTCCAACAACAATTTGCGAATAAAAAATTCCAGATAAAATGCACAACTACATATGGTGTTTTTCTCGCATACCAAGTTTCGTTAAATTCTGTTCAGTAGTTTAAGAGGAGTTGCGATTACAAACTGTAATCATGATTTTCTGCTAATTTCTAAGTCCAAAGGGCCATAACTCCCACAAAAATTTGCGAATCAAAAATTCCCAGTAATATGCACAACTACATATGGTGTTCTTCTCGCATACCAAGTTTCATTAAATTCTGTTCAGTAGTTTAAGAGGAGTTGCGATTACAAACTGTAGTCATGATTTTCTGCAAATTTCTAAGTCCAAAGGGCCATAACTCCCACAAAAATTTGCGAATCAAAAATTCCCGGTAACATGCACAACTACATATGGTGTTCTTCTCGCATACCAAGTTTTGTTAAATTCTGAACAGTAGTTTAAGAGGAGTTGCGATTACAAACTGTAATCATGATTTTCTGCAAATTTCTAAGACCAAAGGGCTATAACTCCCACAAAAATTTGTGAATCAAAAATTCCCGATAATATGCACAACTACATATGGTGTTCTTCTTGCATACCAAGTTTCATTTAATTCGGTTCAGTAGTTTAAGAGGAGTTGCGATTACAAACTGTAATCATGATTTTCTGCAAATTTCTAAGTCCAAAGGGCCATTACTCCCACAAAAATTTGCGAATCAAAAATTCCCGGTAATATGCACAACTACATATGGTGTTCTTCTTGCATACCAAGTTTCATTTAATTCTGTTCAGTAGTTTAAGAGGAGTTGCGATTACAAACTTTGATCACAGACTGACGGACGGACGGACGGACGGACGGACAGACGGACTAGTCAAAAACATTATACCCTTCGCAACTTCGTTGCGTGGGGTATAATAAACTGATTTGCTTCCTCTAAAGTCTTTGAATTACATTGAAATGAAACTGAATATGACTTTGTAAAGAAAAAGGACAACAACATCAACTGGATTTGCAAGTCTATCATGTCTATGTCTTTATTTCTGTTTGAAGGACTAGTTTCAGTGCCTAATTCTTTTCATTTTAATGTTGATAGAGACAACCCAGCATACAAAGAGGTATCCTCACCTGGATTTCTGATGAACCCAAAGAAAGTGGCGTTGGTTCACTTTTCCGTATAATTGACTTTGTACAACTTGTATGGTTAGCTTCAGTAGTTTCAGTACATGCTTTTTTGTTCTATGTTTTTGTTTTGATAAGTTTAGATTTTATTTGGATGTTAGTATTTTGAGCTAAATACCATTTTAGTGGTCAATAATGTTCACATACCTGTGGACTTGTAAGCCCTTCCATCACATTAGCGAACCCCAGAAAATTTCCCAGAGATCTGAGGTGTATTGCTATCTGTATCCACTGACTCAACATGGCCCCTCTCTCCACTAACTTTGGACAAGTCAGTATTGTCACCATACTAAAAATCTTAAGGCAGTAACATCTGTGGAATAAACAATATGAAAAATGACATTTAAGGTTTCTGCATTCAACATGTCATGCATGTATTTACATGATTTAAGCAAGTTTTCTTCTAGAACATGTAGAAGAACAGAAATTTGTTCTCATATTTTCATAGCTTTTAGCCATCAATTGCATTTACATGTAACACAATATACATGTAGAATTTTTTTTGTTACTAAAAAAATTGTCAATGTTTATTGAATTATTGAATTTAATAACTTGTAAAAAAAAAACATTTTCTAAAACTGGTCCCATTTTTTCTAGGGTATTAATGCATTCCAAGAGTGTTTTTAATCATATTTTTTGCAAAAGGGGGTTGGAAAGGGTAGGATCCCACCCAACGCATCCCTATATCCCTGCTCCAACAGCCTATGTAAGTGTATCAACTTCCATATGACATTTTCTTTGACAGGTACATGTAAACTGTACCACACAGATTATCCCTTTGTATGTATTTTTTATCATTACCTCAAGATTTACTTTGCATAAATTATATTCATAAATTAGAAGAAAATCTGTGAGCTAAAGCTCACCAGAGATACCCCCACTCCCCAAACTATGCCATGCATACAAAATCAAATACTGAGTATAAACAGGAAGTAGTTGACCTAGGAACATAAAATTGCTATACACAATGTGAAACTATAGGATAAAGCTGTATGCAAGATATCAGACCTCTATCTCTTGTAGTTGCTGAGAACACTTTGATGAAAATTTTGCATTCATGTTCACTATGTGCAAAAATCAAAGTATTTGTTAAATGGGAAGTAGTTGACCTAGGCACATAAAATTGCTATCCACTATATTGGACTGTACTCAGGCTGTAGGATAAACATGGTAAAGCTATATGCAAAATATCAAACCTCTATCTCTAGTAGTTGCTGAGAAAACAGTGACAAAGATTTTTGTTACGAACAAACGGACGGACAAGGGTAAAACAGTATACCCCCCTTCTTCTTCGAAGGGGGGTATAATTATCATATCAACCATTTCATCTAAGTTTTTGAACTTTTTTAGTGACAGTTTGCAAAAACAATGCAAAAGATTTTAAAATCTTTCTGGTCATTATTTCTTCTCATTAGAGATCTATCTTTTTGTATCTGGCATCTTTTCTCATTTTCTTACCTTTCAATAATATCTTGTCTGAGTTGACTCCCCTGAGGTAAGGTCAATAGTTCAAGTCCTGACATTACACCCATCCCAAGGTCATGTTCCTCAACAACCTTGCAAAGGTCAAGGTCAAGTTTTGTTATATGATGAGCTAGTGTTTTAGCTTCAGAATTCAACAATATACTTTTGACTTCCACAAGAACACTTGGTTCTAAAGGCTTATTTTCTTCAGATAATAAAGAACATGAAAACATTTTCGGATAAAAACTTGATTGCATGTCCAGTTCAGGAATAGAAATTTGACGATCATAAGTTTTTGGCGCATCGTAATCCTGATAACTGTTCCTATTGCTATCGCTGATAGAATTATCATCTTCAATAACAGGCACAGGGATATCGGGAATTTCTGAGTAATCTCTCTGGTCGAGAAAATGAAATCTTGTGTCAGAACTCTTCCTAGATTTATTGTCTATTATCTTATAATGATCTGATCCACTATCAGAGTTACTTCCCTTTTCAAAATTATTGTCATAATCCTCTTCAGAGTTTTTAATGAAATTGTCATTGGAGTCAGGTGTATGATTTTTGCTTACAAGATCTGGATTTTTGAGCCAAGATGGTGGTTGTTTCACCTGAGAATAGTCTGTGTAATCTCGATCATTCTCTTCTTCAAAGTCATTTCTTTTAACCACCATTGGTTTCTGTTTGTATTTGATTGATGGAATTCTACTTGGTTTGGGTGGAGCCTGTTTATTTAAGTCACTGTCTGATGTTGATGAGGATAATTTTTGAGGCGGTGCTAAAAGTTTATTTTGATTGGTATTTTGTATAGAACTATACCCATGCATAGGTGTCAGCACTGGGTCACTTCCTCCTCGGAAATGGTGATGGGGTAGAACCACTTGCGGAATGTTTTGTCTTGGAGGAGTTTGTTCCCTTCCAGGAATAAGGGGCAAACTGTCAGATCTATCAATTTGTGGCACACGATGAGTGAATGTTTCACTGTCCACAGGGAGAATGGGTTGACTCCCTGATCTTGTTGGGTGTTTCCTCCTAGAATTCGGACTAGTGTTGGGTGTAGCAGCAGGAGTGTTGAAAGGACTAGGTTTGGGAGTTACTCCCCCTGTTGGCGTGTAATGTCCAGTGCTATTCAAGCTACTCATAAATCCATACTTTGTATCATAATAACTAAGGGGCATTGTCCGAGCAATTGGATTGCTTATCACAGCCCCTGACGATTTTGTTATCTTTTTCCTATGAGCCATATAAAACTGAATTAAATCTTGAATAGAACTAAAAAGCTCGTCCTCAAATCTGTATGAAATTAATGGAATATGACTTGATGTAGTCTGAACTTCCGAATTTATCATAAAATGTAACGGTACTCCTCTTGTGCAACAAGTCAGTACAAAATCTCCAGGGCATGAACTACTATCACGTACAAGAAAATCACCGTCTCTGGTGGTCAGTTGTTCTGCCCTCTGACGTGAAATACTCCCATGATACCACGGCCAATGTTTCAACTCTGTCGGCTCGCTCTGTAACTCAGCAATCAAATCATGCTCCAAACGTTCGTGAGATACATTTACGACTTGGTAATCTGGTGTATATAAAGGTGGTGTCGGTGGAGACGCGGACAACCTGAAACAAAATTATCATAACAAGATTTAAAAATGTATTTGTTATGCAATGGAGCAGAAATATAATGAATAGGGTCGAACAGATAAATATTACTTAATCTTCCCCTTCAAGCTAATTTTAAAAGATTTAACTGGCAGTAAATACACCTTAGTCACGAAATGTAATTAATTTTATGAAAACTAAAATGAAAATATTAACAAATGTCTTTAAAATCTTCAAGATTTAAAATAACAATTTGAATGGCTCGTTAAGTTGTGATCTTGTCTGTTAATTTTTAAAATTCCTCTTATAGTAAAGTATTTACAGTTTAAAAACTGGCAATTTCCTTTAAGAATTATTACTATATTTTATGTTATGGCCCCAAGCCATTATGTTCACTTAAGATTTAAGATGCATTTGATAAATCTATGTATTAAAAGTTCAAGGGTAAACCATGCAGGGTCATTTTTTGCTTTCTTTATTTAATTTAAATATTTTGAGGCCATCAATGTAACCTACATATGCATAAAATAATGACTCATAGGTAACAATTGCTGTTTTTGGTATTTTTCAATTATATCTTAATTTTTTTAAACTTTTTTTCATATAAACTTTTAAGTTCAATACAAAACCTTGCTTAAATGATTTACTATGTTATAAACAATTTACTATATCACTAAAGCACAAAAATTATATTTAAAACGTAAAAGAGCAAAAAATAATTTTTTCTTAGCTTCATGTCTAATTTTCAAATTAAGCTAGCTTTACCAAACAATTTTAATTTCAAAACCTTAAAAAACAACTTTCAGAACTTACTTCCACTTCTCGTACTTCCCCCTAGGAATGTGTTAAATGTGTATTCCCTCAAATTACATGTCACATATTACATTGATCTGTATATTATAACATGATTTATGCTAGGGGACAGCAGCTTGACGTTTAAATGTAAACATTTTCCTAACCAGTTACATTCTTATCATATTTTACCGTCACATTTAAAAAGATTCGATATTTGGCAGCCATTTCGAATTGTGAGCTGCATTTAAAAAGTATATGATCCCAACATTCCTAAATAGTCGTATTTCTTGATAACATGGATAAATAAAGGTGGAGTATGTTATCTAAAATCTTTACTCCCTTTACTATTGTTTTTTTAATGTCTTATGTCATTTACAAACAAAGGGACAATCCTACTATTAAAATAATTTATATGGATAAAGAATATCATTAGAGAAAACAATTAGTTGTACTAGAAAGACAAGAAACCTGTACTGAATGTATCTTATACATCTATGATGGCACGAGCAGATCCAGAAGGGGGCACAAAGCTAGGGCTCATCCCCCACTGTTTTTGGCGAAAAAACTTGGTTGGATATATAGGAAATCTTTGAGGCATGATGAAAGTCAGGACCACACCCATCCCCCACCACCCCCCCCTTTTATAAAAATTCTAGGTTAACTACTGGTTGAATCTTGATTGTAAACAAAAAAACAAAATTTAAAGAAATTGCAGTAAATTGCAGTACAGGCTAATATCAAAATGTTACAGTCATCTTATTACTGAAATTAAATTCTATCCAACATTCAATTTTTTTTTATCAAAGCAAAGCACAGAAATAGGGGGAAGCATGCAACTTTAATTCTTTATTTTTTCATTTAAACAATTTTATATACATTTTAATATTTTTTTCTAGTAAATTTCAAAAATTATTTTCCACCCTTACAAGGTACAATCTTATATGGTCCTACCTTTGTCCATGTATCCAATGATCTACCCACATCGAGATAAAGTTTTAACTGAAGTGGTTGGGATTGAATAGTGTCATATATCATTAAACCATTAGGATTGTTCTCAAGTGGATGTCAACCATAAGGGGTTATAAATACATTAGACAGCGGACATTTTATTATCATATTTAAATGAGCAACCTGCCATGGACTTGAATTCAATTAATGTGGTTGATACATATTTAAGTTGGAAGGTTTGGCTTCATAAAACCTGATTCATTCCCCACAATTTGTTTTTTGAAATATATATACCGGCAAGTCAAGACCATTGCGATATTCAGTTTCCCCAGTATGTCTATGTCTTGTTTTGTCTTTTCTTTTTGGATGTGGAAATCAATCCTCCATTTTTGTTTTTTTATTATACTTTTATTGCACCATCTTTATTTTCTAACTTTAAAAAAATTCTTCAAATATTTTGTAGTAAAGTTAAAGTTAAAATCAACAACATCAAACAAGCTTCTAGTCTTTCATAATATCATAAATTCAAAAACACATTTAAAAGAAACCTATTTATTTGCTACCAAAACACAGAAATTTTTTTTCTAATACAAGATGAAACAGAGCATCAAATTTATCAATGAATGACACATTTTAACAAGGATGATATGATGTGTCATGGAGCGTAACCACAAATTCTCCCAGGCTTGTCAGAAGTAGGAAATAGATCTAACCACAAAGATCTCCAGCTAGCATCATCAACTAACCACTTCTTAATAATAGTATTATTAATAATCTATTAAAAGGTGTAAATCTGACCACAAAGTATGCTATTGTCATCTGAGGGCCTGTACTTCTTTCTTTTAGTGTCTTAATATATTTTAATTGGGGAAATAGTATAGTGTTATGGTCAGCCTTAAAATATTTTTGTATTGTGCTACCTTAAATGGTGCTTCCGACAAGTTAATTATAGATAACACAGCAGAGATGTAGTAAGGCAAGGCCCTCAGATGACAAAACCCTAGTTTGTGGTCAAATTTACAACCTTTATACAGATTATTAAAAGACGCTGAAAAAAACTCAAGCAGGACCGAAGTTTACACATTCAATACTTCTAAAATCTAAACGATTTTCTTATTTAGAAATGGCTTGATTTCATTAAACAGGAAGTAGGTGAGTGACAGACCTAAAATGGGATCCCATTCTGATGTTTAATATAAAATATCAATAGGTGCAGAGAAAAATGTTATGCCTGCGACCAAACATTCATCATTGTACATGTTAAGTTTGGAAATATATATTCTATCACCTTATTTAATTGGCCTAAGAAAATATTATAGTTTAAGCCTTAACTCACATGTTTTAGCTTCTAAATTATGTCTTTGTGGTTTAACTAGTCCATGAGGGAAAATAAATCACGACATCATGTGACACATGTCATGTGACATAACTGAACAAGGATGTAATGGACATTAGGACAGGTAATTAACGAGGTCAACACAGGTTATGCGACAGATGACAGAACTCATTAGCAAACAGGTGTTAAAAAAAAAAACAGAAGAAAAAAAATATTAAAAAGAGAGAGTTTTAATAAGATGTCCAAATTTTTACAATTCCCCAAATATCAAATGCTAAAATATGCAAAAAGTTAGCAAATGAAAATTTTTGAAATCCTATTATTTTATAATTTTTGTATTGTTTTTAATTAACTTTTTATAGGAGTCTAAGTTTACCTTATTTTTTTTTGTTTACTTTCAGCTTTGGAGAGGATGAGGGGGGTCAATAAACACTTCTTGATGATGTTTTTTTTTCAACCCCTAAACTATATAAAAATGCAAATGTGTTAAGTTTGCTTTTACCACGACCATGTTTACATAATTTCATCTTAAACCCTATTCTAATTGTTGTAAAAGATGAGAAACACTTACTGTGCAGATGCACTGTTACTTCTGTGGATAACTGGAGCAGCTTTGTATCCTAAAACAAACATGATATACAACATGTACAAATGTAATTTGAGTTATAAATGCCTAATAGCTTTTAAAATGTAATTTGTCATAAAAAAGTACAAAATGTATTTCTAACTTTTAACTTTATATGTAAACATTCATTTTTTTCAACTATTTATATCTTGGTGTGCTGCATGCAAGTGAATATAATCTAAATGTTAAACATGTTTCCATTGTGGATTTTTAAATTATCTAATATATGCCACATATCTAGGTTGTTTTTTTCCAAATATGCTAAGAAGTCCACCCTAAAACACCTAGGACTGCTTGCGTGAGATTTGCCAAAAAAATTATCAAAGAAAAAAAAATTAATCAAAGAAATTTGCTGTCTAGTTGCCTTCTAGATTCATGAGTCTCACAGGAGTTGGGTGACCCTTGACAGGTCTTAAAGCCTCTTGATTTCACATCATTTTTTACCCTGCAAGAAATCCATAAAAAAGCTTTAAATAGAGTACCTCTCTCATATCTATCTTTAAGAAGTCTAAGACTTGATACCACTTTAGCTCTGTGAGCTCCATTTTTCAGCCCTAAGTCTCTTATATCTGCCTCAGTCAGATAAATCAGATCCTAAAATAAATAGAAGAATGGTTAGATAAGGCATTAATGTCGGGAAATGTGTTCAAAAGGATTTTTATATCTGTCTTTTAGAAGTCTGAGACTTGGTACAACCTTAGCTCTGTGAGCTCCTTATTCAGCCCTAAGGCTCTAATATCTGCCTCTGTCAAGTAAATAAGATCCAGAAATACCATATTCAGTTTTAATGCTTCCAGCCATGGTAGTATGGCCTAGTGTTTGTGTGCTTACCTCAACTCCATTGTATTCATGGAACAGATTATTGTATTCTGACATCCCTAGAGCTTCCAGCCATGTTGGTATGGCTATGTGTTTGTGTACTTACCTCAACTCCATTGTATTCATGGAACAGATTATTGTATTCTGACATCCCTAGAGCCTCAAGCCATGTTGGTATGGCTATGTGTTTGTGTGCTTACCTCAACTCCATTGTATTGGTGGAACAGATTATTGTATTCTGACATCCCTAGAGCTTCCAGCCATGTTGGTATGGCTATGTGTTTGTGTGCTTACCTCAACTCCATTGTATTCGTGGAACAGATTATTGTATTCTGACATCCCTAGAGCCTCCAGACATGTTGGTATGGCTATGTGTTTGTGTGCTTACCTCAACTCCATTGTATTCATGGAACAGATTATTGTATTCTGACATCCCTAGAGCTTCCAGCCATGTTGGTATGGCTATGTGTTTGTGTGCTTACCTCAACTCCATTGTATTCGTGGAACAGATTATTGTATTCTGACATCCCTAGAGCCTCAAGCCATGTTGGTATGGCTATGTGTTTGTGTGCTTACCTCAACTCCATTGTATTGGTGGAACAGATTATTGTATTCTGACATCCCTAGAGCTTCCAGCCATGTTGGTATGGCTATGTGTTTGTGTGCTTACCTCAACTCCATTGTATTCATGGAACAGATTATTGTATTCTGACATCCCTAGAGCTTCCAGCCATGTTGGTATGGCTATGTGTTTGTGTGCTTACCTCAACTCCATTGTATTCGTGGAACAGATTATTGTATTCTGACATCCCTAGAGCCTCCAGACATGTTGGTATGGCTATGTGTTTGTGTGCTTACCTCAACTCCATTGTATTGATGGAACAGATTATTGTATTCTGACATCCCTAGAGCCTCCAGAAATGTTGGTATGGCTATGTGTTTGTGTACTTACTTCAACTCCATTGTATTGGTGGAACAGATTATTGTATTCTGACATCCCTAGAGCCTCAAGCCATGTTGGTATGGCTATGTGTTTGTGTGCTTACCTCAACTCCATTGTATTGGTGGAACAGATTATTGTATTCTGACATCCCTAGAGCCTCAAGCCATGTTGGTATGGCTATGTGTTTGTGTGCTTACCTCAACTCCATTGTATTGGTGGAACAGATTATTGTATTCTGACATCCCTAGAGCTTCCAGCCATGTTGGTATGGCTATGTGTTTGTGTGCTTACCTCAACTCCATTGTACTCATGGAACAGATTATTGTATTCTGACATCCCTAGAGCTTCCAGCCATGTTGGTATGGCTATGTGTTTGTGTACTTACTTCAACTCCATTGTATTCATGGAACAGATTATTGTATTCTGACATCCCTAGAGCCTCTAGCCATGTTGGTATGGCTATGTGTTTGTGTGCTTACCTCAACTCCATTGTATTCATGGAACAGATTATTGTATTCTGACATCCCTAGAGCCTCCAGCCATGTTGGTATGGCTATGTGTTTGTGTACTTACCTCAACTCCATTGTATTCATGGAACAGATTATTGTATTCTGACATCCCTAGAGCCTCAAGCCATGTTGGTATGGCTATGTGTTTGTGTGCTTACCTCAACTCCATTGTATTGGTGGAACAGATTATTGTATTCTGACATCCCTAGAGCTTCCAGCCATGTTGGTATGGCTATGTGTTTGTGTGCTTACCTCAACTCCATTGTACTCATGGAACAGATTATTGTATTCTGACATCCCTAGAGCCTCAAGCCATGTTGGTATGGCTATGTGTTTGTGTGCTTACCTCAACTCCATTGTATTGGTGGAACAGATTATTGTATTCTGACATCCCTAGAGCCTCAAGCCATGTTGGTATGGCTATGTGTTTGTGTGCTTACCTCAACTCCATTGTATTCATGGAACAGATTATTGTATTCTGACATCCCTAGAGCTTCCAGCCATGTTGGTATGGCTATGTGTTTGTGTACTTACTTCAACTCCATTGTATTCATGGAACAGATTATTGTATTCTGACATCCCTAGAGCCTCTAGCCATGTTGGTATGGCTATGTGTTTGTGTGTTTACCTCAACTCCATTGTATTGATGGAACAGATTATTGTATTCTGACATCCCTAGAGCCTCTAGCCATGTTGGTATGGCTATGTGTTTGTGTGCTTACCTCAACTCCATTGTATTGGTGGAACAGATTATTGTATTCTGACATCCCTAGAGCCTCCAGCCATGTTGGTATGGCTATGTGTTTGTGTGCCATCACCTGTTGTCTCTCCAACACAATTCTGAAAAGATAAAGAAATTTAACTGAATATATGAATTACAGGTTACAAAATATTATTGCCTGAAAATCCTACATTTGAACCATTTTCCCAAAACTTGCAATATGTTTCATCAATAAGACGAAAACTGGAAGAGGACAAATAATGTAGTAAAAAGCTGATGCAGAAAAAAACTCTAACAGTGCATATATTCTGTGGTTTCAATATTTTTCATGGGATATTAATGTGTGTGGTTTCCGTAGAGGGTGCCATGCCGATCAATGGAAATTGGTTCCCAACGGAAAGAAAATCTTTCATTACTTTGTATACTGTGGACTTCTGAAACACGAATTCAAGAACCCAAAGAACTGATCATTTTTCATCAATCTTTGAAAATTGGTACCAACGAAAACAAATGAATCCACAGTATATATTTGTATTTTCAAGTTTGGCATAGGACATTGACAGAGGCAGGTCCAGAGATTCTGAAAAGAGGGGGCCCACTGACTGGCCTAAGAGGGGGCCCACTGACTGGCCTAAGAGGGGGCCCGCTTTGGTCATGCTCATTGATTTCCTGTATATTCAACCAAATTTTTAAGCCAATAGGGGGGGGGCTGGATCCGCCTATGATTTGTGCATGGGGTTTCTTTGAGTTTTTATAAAAATTTATGGGCATCATGTACCCCACATGTACCAATAGTATTTCATTTGCACAGGCCATAAGACCTAACATCAACAACTTACGCAATACAAAAAAAAGATTATATATCTCTGCAAGCACTAAAATATAAAGTGAAGTAAGATGTCACATTCCAAGGAGAATTAATGATCATTATATAAATACAGGGTCATCTGAGGTTATCTTAAAAATTATGTTTATACCATACACCCAAGAGTACAAATAGTGGATACAAACATAAGGCATTAGATTTGTTTTAACCTTACAAATGCTTTCAACTCATATTTTTTTCTTAATCTAACTTATTCCATGTATTCTCATTGCAATGTTTTTGATATTTAAGAGATGCTTTCACCACAATGTTATATTTTGATTAATAGTGATTAAAAGATTGGTCAATATAATCATGATAATGCATGTTGAAACTCAGGGCACACATGCTGATAAACCGCCTGGCCATCTCATTACCTGGACAGGTGTGAATCAAATTTAATGAGCTTATTACTTCAGGAAGTGGGTATCTTCATCACCTTATCTCCTCAGTGCAATGTGAGTAGGTAAGCAATGATAAACCAAACAATAAACTTGTTTACTAACAGATTTTCCAAGGATACATAGCATCAGGGATGTCAGGTTTGTTTTGATAAAAGAGCATTAATTGACATCTTTTGTAAAATAAACCTAATTTAAAGCTAAAATGTGTAATATTTATTCAATGGAAATTTTAGAGACAATAAACTTGTTTATTAACAGATTTCCAAGGATGCATAGCATCAGGGGTGTTGTCAGGATTGTTTTGATAAGGAACATATTAATTTTATTATAAAGGTTTAAGGGAGATAACTCAAATAATTTTAATTCATTGATTTTTTTTTTTGTGCAAAGAAAGAGGATCCAACATCACCAAATTTTAAGCAGTTTTGTTTACAAAAAAAAAATTCTAAGGATACATAGCATTAGAGGTGTAATGTCATGGATGTTTTGATTATATGCTTATTTTATTTCTTCATATTGCAGTCTTTTCAATCTTAAATGTAAAAAAATATTCCAATTTACTATGGGTGTAAAGGGAGCTAACTCAGATAGACACACTAAATTTAAATTTCATTTAATCTGTCATACTATTTTACCATACATGTTTACAGTTCTTAGGCTTCGTTCTTTAATATGTTTTCAAACAAGTTTTTCAAGGATCTTTGGGTGTGACGTCATTAGTTCAAATGGTAACAAGCCTATTTTAGCACTTTTCAATGATATTTTATGGTGCATTCGACAACACTGCTCTTTTTTTTGTTTGATTTAAATCATGGATGAAGGTAGAATATTCAATTATCATAAAGAGATTCCTGGATTAAAGAGAGAACTTGTAAAATATACTTCTCAAAAAAGCCTTCAGAAATATATCAATTAATCAAAATTGGCATTGTCTTACTGTTGTTTAACCTTTAGAAATTATACCATTTTTAAGTCTAAAATCAACAAAATAGATAATATCAAGTTCTAAAAGACAATATATTGCAAAGCTTTGTTTCAGATCTCAAAATATATATTTTAAACATTTCAATTAAAATCTGATACATGTAGTTGAATTCTACAACAACCCCCTCCCCATCTCCCTTTACTAAGGCTACTTCAATTTCCAATAATTTGCTTTACCTGCATAAATCATTAGACAGCTCATCAAGTCTTTGTCTTCCTGTGCTTAATTGTCTCGTTAATTCCATATCGAATCAATTATTTCTACTTGTCAACAAAATCGAAGCCCAGCTTAGTTATCTCAAAAGATTTCACATTTACTAACTCAAAGACCATATTACAATATTTCTCAAAAGATATCACTGTTACAACTTCTTAAAGTTTTCACATTCAAATAATTTATTGGGTTTCACAGGAAATTAAAGTTGTTTTTTCCTGTAAGTTGATATTCAAACCATGAAATAAACCCACAAATAGCATCAAGTCTCTATTTTCATGTAGAATATTTTCAATCGGCAGGATAAATTCACAAATAGATCAAGTCATAATTTTCAAACAGTAAGTCTCCAGCATGATATTCCTCTATCAGGGAGCTATTCCTCAAAAATAGATTCCAATAAAAAATATGTTCATCAAATCTCTTTTTTTCTTCAGAATCACCAGCATCTAAATCTGATAAGACTTTTATCCTCTGATTAGTTACCACCCTCTAAAGTTATATAATATTTCTATTGATAAAAAAGAACAATTTCAGTAAATGAAGCCATTTAACTCCTAATCAACTTGTTGCTGAGATTATTTGATCCATAAACAATTGATGGTAATTATTGGAATCGGTATGAAAATATTATCTTTTAACAGATTTCCATTTGTAACTATATCAGTTTGGCATCTTTGAATTTTTTTTACTTCGAAACCCTCAAAAACCTGCATCAATCAAAAGTTAATCATTCTCAAATTCCACTCCAAAGCTCAGGTACAAGAACTCAGAAAAAAATCAACGATATACTGAAAATTTTAATACATGTGCAAATGCAAATGTGTATCCATAAAAAATTTAGCATTCTTTAATTCCACTCCAAAAACATCACCGACTACAAGAATTTTTAAAATACTGTGAAATTTTATAGTCCTAATAAAATTTTAATGCACCTGCAGTTATCATATGGAAAGCTAATTTTAAATCAAATTGAGCCACTTGTTGAAAAATGACTTTAACCTTGCAAAGAACAGTTGTCTTCGATTGAATGTGAATACAAAAATAGATGTTTTTTATGTTTTATCACCAAATCATCAACTGATCAAGAAAATAGTCTATCACCAATTTCCGCTCATCTTTTGATAACTCACATTAGAATTACATCAGTGCAGTTAAAATCAAGATAATATAAAACTTTATCAATGGATTTTTTTCTAAGAAGATAATGTTGAAATTTGAAAAGGTGTCTGCATCATATTTACTGCTGCCAAAATGATTAAAAAGTTTTAAAATTGATGCTTTTTCTAATTGGACTGATACAATGTCATTTTTAATTTTGAAGACAAAATAAATAAAAAAATTTAAAAATCAGAAATGTCAAAGTCTTGAATTTTTTTGTCATTTATACTAATAAGGGAAATCAGTTTCAGGGAAAAAACAAATTTGGTTGGTTAAAAGTATCAATCTATATCTATGGAGTGGTTTTCACAATAAACATGATAAAACAGGAATTGGTTTCCAAAGATTGCATGGAAAACCCAGAATTGATAACAATTTTGATGGATGTCCAAATAAATGCAGATGTAATGTTTTATGGAACCCTAGTAACTTTATGTTGATCCTATGACAGTGAATCAACGCTGTTGGATGTCCCGACAAATTGAGATGCAATGTTTTTTATGAAGCTCCAGCAACTAAACACTGATCTCACTTATGGATGTTCCAATAAATAGCTTGAGCAACAGAAAGCAATTCACTGCTGGATCATGTGGATGTTCAAATATAACAGATGTAAGGTTTTATATGCTATAACATGATCAACAGTTTATCCTTTTTTCTGTCAATATTTTGAATATTAGTCATAACATATCCAGATGCAGAAAGACCAAGGTTAAATATTAGTAGACTGTCATATTTTCCATAACTACTCAAAGAACACAACTGGAGATTAATGGAGAATAGCAGCAGAATAAAACAATAAAATTTTTATACCACTACAATATCTTTGAATGTAAAAGCTTGGCTAATTTTCCTTTGAGACTCGATCAAGATATCCTCCTACAGTCACCTTCTAAAACATAAATAAAATCACTGTCGCCATACATATCCATGAGGCAACACCACAGACCTTTGCAGCTTTTTAGCACTAAATCGTCCATTTCAATCAAAACACAGAATCTTATATTAAATGATTTCACATAAACAACTTAAAATAGATTGATTTTAATCTAAAACTTCTTCAAATTAACCACACCACTTAAAAGCACTTGAACTACTTGCATACAAACACTTGTCAGGTCATTTAAGAAATAAATTTTCTCATTGAACTGGTTTTGAAAATTTTCATTATTCCAACAAATTTAATCAAGAATCCTTTAATTCTCTATTATCTATGATTAATCACTGAATTGGAGGTATAGTGCATCTATAATTAACTTGAAAGACCAGCATCAAATACCATCCATGATCTTTTAGATAACTTTGAGCTTCATATCAAGATTCCATAAGTATCTGCTCTTTTTTTTTAATCAAGTCAGTGAACTAGATTCATTCCTTGCATCATAATAATTAATTTCTATGAGACATTGACCCACATAAAGCAAAGATTAGCTCTACCTCCTTATAAACTAAACTTCAAAAGATTTCTACTCAAAAATGTGCTATCTGCTCTTGTGGAAATCTCCCAAAATCACATTCTTCGAAACATTAATTTACATCTGAAAATTTGCGAGTGACCTATTGAAGCAAAGAGTAAACACTAGTTATAAATCAGCATTCTCCAAAAATTAAACATTCATCCAAGAGTTTAGGAAGCATATCCTATGAAAAAGTTCTCATTCTCTCCAGTTCTAACTTCTTATAACAAATTCCTTAAATTTGTAGAAACTTAGTTCTATAAGAGATCCACTTTTATCCAAATGAGTACAAGTCTTTCCCTAATCCATTACAAATCCCAGAGCTAACATACGATGAAAATTTAACTTTCAACTAAAACGTTTAAAAGCATGTAACATTTGAAATGAAGGAATTCCGTGTTTGTCTTTTCAATCCATATAAATCCTTTACATTAAACATTTAGTTTTGTCGCTATCCTGGTAACATTTGAATTTCTTTTTATTTCGTTTAATGTGACCGAACTTTTATTTTCATAGGTCACATATAAATACTGTAAACTTTGGGCACTTTTCCGTCTTTACGTCAAGAATTTTATGTTTTGTAAAAGAAACAAAACTTGAGTTCTATTATCACTTCACACATTACAATGAGATACAAAGCATGAGAAAAAAACGGGTAAATTCCACAGTTTCTTCATAAAAAAAGATAAATGAAAGTTTAAAATTTCATTACGTTAGATTGAAAAGAAGTATATTAAAATATGAACAAAGAGTTTGTCGAGAAAAAGGCTAATAAAATCTATAATGATAGACAAACAGTGTCACTTTGACAAAAGGAAAAGGTTATAGCGCTTAATATTTAATAAATGATGCAGTTAACAACATAATGGGTTCCTCACATCAATTTGAAAAACCATCTGTGAAAATACAATACTTAAATTGAAGGGTCCAACAGTCCAACAAAATTAAGTATCCTTTAAAACAGAATCAATCCACATCTAACATGTCTAAACATTGAAACAACATCTGTGAAAAATACCGGGATCGAATGAATATCCATGTACCAATACAACTAAATCCATTAAATTACATGAATCAACATTAAAAAACTTTGCAAACCACAATTTTTTAATCCTCAGTGACAAAATGAGCCAAGTATTTTAGGGCGATATGCATTAAGTTATGTTTAAAATCACCTTGAACAAGTTGAATTGCCATGTGGGTCCCTGAGCAATATTATATTTTGAAAAGAGTAACCTTGCCCGTAAATCAAAATATTAGAATCATAGATGAAAACAAGCCATCAAATTTCTTGTAGCTACAATAATTCCAAATAAATCTGATCTTTAAAATTCAAAGAATTAACTGAAATTACAATATTTCACATCCCACAAAACAAAATCACTAAAGACACCTACAGCACAAAAAAAACATGTCAAACTTTCCATTTCTCATAAAGCAATAAAACTCCTACAATCATTGCAATAAATTTGAATATGAAGCTGACTTCTTAAAAACTCCTTAGATAAAAATTTGAAAGTCATCCAAAAATTAACTATCATTAAAAACCTTCCAACATTATATCAACTATTAGGCCAAATAAAAAAAAATATGTGTGTTTGTGGTTTCCCTACCTATCTAGTTTTTCCTGCGGCCTCTACCTTTTTATTGCCATTTTTTATTAAGCACAGTTAAACTTGAAATCTACTCCCCATTGAGTCAATGGCATTGACTGAAAGTAAAAAATAAAACTGAAAAAAAGATAATGCTGTACGTCTACCAACCCTATTTTTTTTCAGGCATGAAACCAGAACCACATATACTTTTTAACTGGCCTTATTAAAATCCTGTATGCATATTCTAATTCAATACCTATTTTAAGTTATGCTAATTCAAATTTCGTTAATAACTTTTAAATCAACTTCAAAGGCTTGTTTATTCTGTCAACAAAAATTATATAACCTGTAAATTGCATACAAAAGATTCTGAATTAGTTCAGTCAGAAAATTTGATCTTTAATTTTCTTTGCACAAGGATCTCTGCCAAGGGTGAATGTTTTATATCAGATTTTTAATGATATGGAAAACTAATCCATCTGGTTTGTTTTTTACTAATATTTTGTAATGTTAGGTTCAATTATAATAGCCATCATGGTCTTTGACCTTCAGAATATTGGCAATATTTTCATTTTAGCTTAAAAGTTATATGTAAATATATAATATATAATATATATAATACATATAGTTTAGACCTTGTTATAAAATTGGCAATATTTTCTTTTTATGTGTAAATATTTGCATACATGTACATGTTTACTTACTTCATATATCAAACAAGAAAATAGGTCAAAAACTTAAATGGCCCCATTTTTTAAACAAGAAGTAGGTAAGCAACAGAACTGAAACCAAATCTAGCAAATCATGGAACTGACCATGCTGATGCTCAGAAATCCTGAGAAAACTATTTAAAATGTTACAAAAATATTTTCCCCAACTGCTTCCTGCCTGGCATTTATTTCAATACCCCAATTTTTTCTCTGTGAATCCAGCCAAAAATAAGCATGTCTTTTTGTCTATAATTTTGGGCTGTCTATTGATCAAACTACAATTCAAAATCATTATAAAGAAGTTTAGAAATTTTTGTCAAAATTTGAAATTGAGTTATCCTTCTTAGTACTTGGAACATGTAGGTCTAATAGGTCGCATAACAATTTAGATTTATATCAAATATTACAAACAGAGATAAAAACATTTTTTCAAAAGGGGAATGTAATGCAAAGTGTCAGATAATAATTATTCACATTTCAAAGCCTTTAAGCTCTTTAACTTCATAAAGCTTTGGTTATCTTTCTACAATTGCATCATATTCCACATCATCTTTTGTGAAAATCTAAATGTGAAAATCTACAGTTCAAATCTTAAATGATAAAAAATTATGAAAAAACACAAAAATTACGTCCAGACATACAGACAAAATCTTGAAAATAACAAACAAAGCCTCACCTTTGTACAGTACAAATTATCTAATTCCAGACTAGGTGTACTTGAATGAGCACAGTCAATTTATTTTAGTGTCAAATTAAACGCCCAACTTACTTACAATATAAGGTTTAAATACAATGTTATAGAAATGGACACCATAGTTATTCGGATGAATTATGCCCTTCTATTCAACTTAATTTGGACGATTTCTTTTTGACATTGTTAATATTGGGTTAAGGGGAAGAAATTAAAATGTTTTATTATTGAATGTCGAGACAGGAAAAGGAAAAAAATCTAAAGAGATTATTAGGAAAAAAGTATTATGGAGGGCATTATGACATTTTAAATTGTGTCTTGTAAATTTTGTAATGCCAAAAATTGCCTCAGATGAGAGAACATATCATACTTATATCTACATGTTCTAAAACCTTTTATTTTGCAAGCTTTATTTTAGTATTTATTTACACATAAATTGCTTCAAACTTGAACACATGCTAATAGATTTGCATGGCAGAACAGATCACACTTTACCAAAGAATTTCTAAAATCTTCAGTTTGACAAGTTTTATGAGTATTATATTTACATATAAATATCTTTAAACCCAAACAATACTACCTATAGATTTTCATAGACATTAAAAAGACTGTTCACCCAATTTAAAATAAGATAAAACTGTCATCCTGTCTTTGGAAGGAAATAAATAATTTCAACAACAAAAAAAACCTACATAAAATTACATAATCGTTATACAATGTTTAAGAGAGGTTCTTTCTTAATTTTTTTTACCCTTCTAAAATTAGACCAACGTACAGTTTCATTGTTATCTAGGGACGAGATAATGCAATAAAAACTTTAATATAATTGGATTTCTAACTGACATTAATTTTTTTCAACTGAAATGTTTATTTTCAACAGGTAGACAAGAAATAGATCAAAATCTAATGTAAACACATTTATCAGGCTAAATTGGCCAATATACTGAATTATCCGCCTTTAATATAATAAGTGGCAGATTTGCAGTTTTTGATGAGTTGCAAAACTTTGAATTCAAGTGACATAATCTTTAACTCAGGTCTTGATTTAAAGGGGGCGTGCACCCCCCTTCAACTGGCAAAAACTATGTTTTTTGCATAAAATTCATATAAAAAAACACTAAAAAAAAATTGGGCCTTGCTTTGCTCAGCAAAAATTTTTTTCGCCCCCCTCTAACCTAAAATCCTGGATCCGCCCTGAAACTAATCACTTATATAACTAAACCAATGAGGGCCAAAATTTTTTCAAGAAAAGAAGAAGCAAGCTAAACAGACATTGTAGAAGCAAAGTTTATTAGTTCACCAACCCTAATTCTCTAGCAGCTTATAAACAAATGAAGAGCTTGATTACATTTGGTAAACATTATTTGTATAATGTATACTATAATTTCTGTATAAATTACCTTGTCATTATAAGTTTAACAAATCATCAAAATAATCAATCTGATCAATATCCAGCTGTAGGCTGGGAAAGGGGGGTAGAGACTTTTGTGAGGAGGGAAAATTAAAATTACTTATTTGTAGTTGGTATCCTCAAGTTTTTGACCAAAAATCCCCCCTTAATATACTCCTTCTTAAAAATAAAACTAGAATACTGACAAAGTCAGAAAGGGCCCCGTGGCAAAATATCTAAGTGTTTTCAAAATCATCAAACTTTAATTATAACCACTAAGGCATGTTCCATGGAATGCATATGAAACTACAGATCTGTATTGTTAATAGCATTTGAGTTTTATTGTTCACAAAGTCCAATTCTCAAAATCTGTGATTTTCGATAAAAAATGAAGTTTTTTCCAAAAATATTAATCAGATTTGCACGAAATTTTAATATGCAAATCAGGACACGCTACTTAGCAGCTGAACAAAGTTTCAGAACTGTTTTGTTAACAGTTTTTGAGTTTTAGTGTTCACAAAGTCCAATTCTCAAAAAATCTGTGATTTTTCGATAAAAAATAAAGTTTTTTCCAAAAATATTAAACAGATTTGCACGAAATTTTAATATGCACATCATGACATGCTACTTAGCAGCTGTGCAAAGTTTCAGAACTGTATTGTTAACAGTTTTTGAGTTTTAGTGTTCACAAAGTCCAATTCTCAAAATCTGTGATTTTCGATAAAAAATGAAGATTTTTTCCAAAAATATTAATCAGATTTGCACGAAATTTTAATATGCAAATCAGGACATGCTACTTAGCAGCTGAACAAAGTTTCAGAACTGTTTCGTTAACAGTTTTTGAGTTTTAGTGTTCACAAAGTCCAATTCTCAAAATCTGTGATTTTCGTTAAAAAATGAAGTTTTTTCCAAAAATATTAATCAGATTTGCACGAAATTTTAATATGCACATCATGACATGCTACTTAGCAGCTGTGCAAAGTTTCAGAACTGTATTGTTAACAGTTTTTGAGTTTTAGTGTTCACAAAGTCCAATTCTCAAAATCTGTGATTCTCGATAAAAAATGAAGATTTTTTACAAAAATTTTAATCAGATTTGCACAAAATTTTAATATGCACATCATGACATGCTACTTAGCAGCTGTGCAAAGTTTCAAAACTGTGGTGTTAATAGTTTTTGAGTTTTAGTGTTCACAAGAATTGTTGACGGACGGACAGACGGACGGACGGACGGACGGACGGACGGACAGACGGACAAAGTGAAAACTATAGGGCGTCCGCATCTTCGATGCGGGGCCCTAATTAATCCAGCTACAGATAAACATTTTACTAAGGTCAATCCTTCATAACATTCAATTGAAATTACTACATATGTAATTAAAATTCTAGAGACATGTTGACAAAATATTCATATATATGTAAGCAACATTATGAAAGCATAAATCACATCCCACTCAACAACAACAAAAATTGTGCATCAGAATAATTCATGAAAATATCAAATATTTTATATATTAATTGTTGAACTTTTCAATCTTTATGCTATATCTGTATTTCACAACTGAAAATTTTACAAATAAAATAAAAATATTATAATTTAGAACATATTTACCCTTTTTACTTATTCACTAATACTTACAGGTAAAAATAACATATAAATCAAGACAATAATTACAGGTAATAAATATTCCACTAAGGTGTAACCTGTATGTCGCTTGTGACCCTTATAGACCCCTGCTTACCTCCCCTTGGTGTAGATATCTCAAAGATTTATGTCTGTACACAAATTATGTCACCGATCGTCTAATTTTGATAACATTGTAACGGGGGACATCAACTCAAGTCAACCTTGGTTAAAGATCTATACTGAAGTCTGAGCCTGAGGGACAATTTTCACAAAGTTCACAATTGATTTAATAATAATAATATAATAATAATAAATGCTTTATTTAAAGAGGGTTACACAGTTAGTTTACAAAACTAATCTTCCCTGAGGCCCTCATTGAGATAACAAATACAAACATCAACACAATAATGAATACAATCATGACAATGCATACATATGATAATGATACATGTAATTTGAATTATTGACAGTGTAAAAATAATTATAATAATCATAATAATAATAATAATAATACCATCTAGCTACAGATCTCATTACTTAAAAATTTCTTTATTTTTGTTTTAAAGAGATTATTGTTTTTTACTTGATTCAAACTCAGGGGTAAATTGTTCCACAATAGTGAGCCAGAATATAAAAATGATTGTTTATAGAATTCAGATTTAGGTTTAGGAACAAGTAATTTTCTTGACACATTATTTCGTAGTTGGTAAGGATTTGGGGAATTTTTGAACATATTTTTTAGATAAATGGGTGCATCACCGTTTATAATTTTATGCATCAGCAGATATTTGTGGTATTTTATTCTCATATCGACAGTCATCCATCCTAGCTGTTTAAATAAAGGTTCTGATGGTGCTAATGGGTCAGCATCTAGGGTGACTCGAGCTGCTCTCTTTTGCAGTCTTACTATCCTAGCCAATTGGTCAGTTCCACAACCTCCCCACACAATACAACAGTAATCAATTAATGGAAGTATATAACCATTATAATATGCATTTCTTGTATCATGGTTTAAAAATTTCTTTATTTTAGTAAAAAGATGTATTCTGGAAGAGATGCTTTTACATACATGATCTATTTGGATCTTCCAAGAAAGGTTATTATCAATTCTTACACCTAATAGTTTTTCACATTCAGAGTTTTGTAATTCAGAAGAATTTATGAACAGGGATAGTTGACCGTTTATTGTCTGAAGTCTTTGTTTAGTTCCAATTGTCATACATTTTGTTTTATCAATATTTATAAACATGTTGTTATGTTTACACCATTGTTCAACATTCTTTAAATCATTTTGGACTTCAGCCTGAATCTCATTGATATCTTTTCCTGACATGTGCAAGGTAGTGTCATCTGCATATAAATCTGTTTTACAACTTTTTATTGATAATGGTAAGTCATTAATATAAATAACGAATAAAAGAGGTCCAATTATAGAACCTTGTGGAACACCATATTCAATTACTTTTTGACTAGAATAAGCACTACCAATCTTTACTTGTTGTGTTCTGTCATTCAAATAAGATTCAAAAAACTTAATACAATGATGACTGAAACCATAAAGTTGTAATTTATGACATAACAGTTTGTGATCTACAACATCAAATGCTTTTTTGAAATCAAGAAGTACAGCTAAATTAATGTTTCCATTATTCATTTCATGTAGCCATTTGTCTACAATATTTAAAAGTGCAGTTTGACAAGAATGGTTTGGCCTGAAACCTGATTGATCAGGATGCAATAATTTATTTTCGTTAAGGTATTTATATATATGGTTTGAGACATGTCTTTCCAATATCTTTGATATAGTTGGTAAAACAGATATTGGCCTGTAGTTGGTTGGAAGGTTTTTGTCACCACTTTTGTAAACTGGAGTTACTTTAGCATTTTTTAAAGAAGAGGGGTAAATACCTGTGTCAATTATTCTGTTAAAAATATATGTTAGCGGGGAAGCAATATGAGAAGCACATAATTTTAATATTTTAGGTCCAATATTGTCTGTCCCAGAGGACTTGTTGATATTTAATTTAGTTAATTCACAAAAAACTTCATTAATCCTAATAGCTGGAATCCTAAATTTATTATGGTTACTTAGATTTAACCTTGTATTTACAAACAGTTCAAGATTTTCATGTCTTTGTGAGCTTCCTGAGTTGTTTATATTTATTCTCAGGTTTTCAACACATGATGTGAAGAAGTCATTAAAAGTATTTGCTATATCAATTTCATTAGTTATTCTTTCATTTTTATCATTGATGAGCTCAGTGGGTGATTCCTTATTTTGAAGATTTAAACTTTTTATGCATTTCCAAAGAGTTTTTGAGTCCTTTGAGTTTTTTACCATGTTGTCATAGTAATGCCTTTTGGATTTATCAATGATCAAGTTTGTTTTGTTTCTCCAAAATTTATATTCCGCCCATAGACCAAGGGCTTTAAATTTATCCCTTTTTTTCCTAGCATTTGTGATATCAGCATTGTACCATTCAGGCTGTTTATCTGTCTTAACTCTTTTATTTACTAAAGGGGCATGTTTATCCAGTAGCTTATTTATCAAATCATAAAATATCTCAAGACATTTTGAGGGGTCATTATCATAAGAATGCTCTACAGTGTAGAAAGGGGTACATTTAAGATCATTAATAAAGTCATCTTCATGAAAATTCCTAAAATTTCTGTATGTTATTTCAATATGGGCATATTTTTTTCCAACAACCTGTTCTTTTCTTGTAAGACAAATAGGATAGTGGTCACTAATTGAGTAAAGACTGACATGTGATTCACAGATCATGTTTTGGTTTGTGACATAGATGTGATCTATTAGTGTCCTAGAATCTTTAGTTACTCTGGTTACATCATTTATAAGTTGCTTAAGAGCATATGTGTCTATCAAGTCAAACCATTTTTGTGGTAGACTACTAGGGTTTAACAAATTCATATTAAAATCTCCAAGGATAACAATATCTGGATTATAAGCTATTGCTAATTTTATTTCATCATCAAAGTCATTTATCCACTCAATTAGTGAACTTGGAGGTCTGTATGCAAAGCATACTAGAAATGGCTTTTTGTGTTTAGGCTTAATTTCTAGCCATATGGTTTCAATTTTTTCGAATTCAAAGCCAGTTTTTCTAGAGAAAATTAAGTTATCATTAATGTATATAATTTGTCCTCCGCCATGTGACTTTCTATCTTTTCTTTCTATTTTATATCCTGGTATTAGTAGTTCATTATCATTTGTATTTTCAGTTAAAAATGTTTCACAAAACCCTAATATATCAGGGGCATTTTCAGTTATTACAGTGTTCTTGATTTCTTCAAATTTATGTTCTATTCTATTTATATTGTGTGAAACAATCTTAATCCCTTTACTTTTTTCAAAACCATAAGCTTTAAGTTCTTTAACTCCGTTTAGTTTGTAAAAAATGTTGTAAATACATGACAGAGATACAATTAAGAGACTAAAAAATGTAGCTAAATGGTTGTCAACATTTACATAATTAGCATTAATGCATTCTTTTACATCTGACAAATTAGCCTCAGGAAAGGTACCAGCTTTTTCTATAATCTTATTATAAGACTTCACTTGAGTTAATGTACCAAAAGAAATAGGATTAATATCATTTTTTCCAGAGCCCTTATTATTTTTCATATTTACTAATCCCTTAATTGACTTCCTAGGATTAATCGGTTTGGCAGTATCTACTCTAGTTACATAACATGTATTTAAAGATGCATTAGAGAAATTTGTATCAATTAAAGGATTACAAAAAGTGCAAATACATGTAAGATTATTACAGTCCTGACATATTTCATCTAACACATTGAATTTAGAAAAATAAAAGCTTTGATCGGCACCTTTGTCCTTGCCTATCTCCTAGAAATAATTTAGACAAAATTTTGCTTTGTGTCCAACATGGCCACAGGCAAAGCATACAACTTTTTGTCCAAATCTACAGTTTCTTGCACTGTGACCTCTTTCTGAGCAGTTGAAGCATTTGTCAGATCTATTCACTGTAGGCTTTAGAATTTTCACAATACTGTCATAAATTTGTAACAGCTTGGCTGTCCCTTTGTCACTTAGATGTTTACCATCTCGCCAGAATAATTGTCTTCTGTTGGAGTTGAAACTATATACAGTTTTGATTATTTCTGGGCTAAAGTTATCACAGATGTAGCGGATGACTTTATTTATTCCACTGACATCACAGTCTATTCTCGGTGTTGTTTCAGATATAAAAATTTTTGTTGATGGTGAACGCCTTTCTATGTTCCTAACTAGTTTGTATAGGTCCTCCTGGACAAGCTCAGGATCTCTCCTTTGATGAGCATCGTTTCCCCCTGCTTGGATTATTATATGGCTGTAATTAGAAACACTTGTTGTTTCCAGTTTTAGACGAATATCCCTGAAGTTTGCCCCACGATTTGTAGATACCTCTACGTTTTTGTCTAATCCTCTTTTGTTTACTCTTTGCAAGATAGAACTTCCAATGAGAAGCTTTTTCTTGGATTTTCCCTCACTTTGTATTGTTTTTGTTTCTTTTTCTGCAGGTTTGTTAGGGACATTTTTATCTTCTGTTATTTCTATTTCTGAAGGTTTGCACTTTTCACTTTGGATTGTCTCATTTTTCTTAGATTTGTTGACCTCTTGCATGTACATTTGTGTTGCAATGGACCTTCTCTCCACTTTTTGGGTTTCGGTGTGTCGACTCACAGTCCTTGGACTTTTTTGAGAAATGGTTGTAGATTGACACCCTATAGATTTCTTTTCAGCAGTACACTGGGAATGTTTGTGTTCTGTTAACTTTGTGAGATAACATTGAGTCTCTTGTTCTACTGTCTGTGGTTTGGTAATAGTTAATGTGCTTATTAAGCTTTTAAGCTCTCTTATTTCCTGATGTAACTTTGCCACATAGTTGGACGATACATAGGGAGTAGATGTTACAATGTTGGGTTGCTCATTCTGATCATAGTTGAACGAGATTTCTGGTAATGTTGAATTACATATAGAGGTTGATTGGTCCATATTTAGAGCACATTTTAGATTTGTTTCAGACGTATCTGCTGTATTAGATTCACTGGGTTCACTTTCAATTTTGTGATCTACATTTATAACATTAATGTTCATTTCATGGATGTTCTTAATTTTCCTTCCTATGATATTGATATGGGATTTAACCCACAATTTGCATCCTTAACCTTGAATATGGAAGGTTGCTGTGGTGGTGTGCAGATGAAGAACAATCTTTTCATTGTTGATATATGTAGTTAAAACATATCCATTTTCTCCTCTATTTTCAAAAAGTTCTTCATTAAATGAATCAAATAGAACAGTCTTAAATATTTCAAAATACTGCTGACTCTTAAATGTCAAAACATAAGAGCATGTTTTCTCAGTACAGTCTTTAAATTCATAATACTCACAGTCTTTTGCATAATGTTCTTCATTTTGAGATATAAATCCACTAAAGTCACCCAAAAAAGATGATATATTCCTAAAGAAAGTATTTGTTAAATTCATGTTTGGGTATATTAATCCTTTTCATAATCATATAATATCAATCAAGTTAATCCCCAGGAGCTCAAGAAAACACAACCTTTCACTTCAACAGTCACACATCTGGGGTGCATGTATTTAAATTTTGAATTTTAAGAAATAAATGGCTATGGTGTTTAAATTGATGAAATCTTTATAACTCTAAGTAAAAAGATACAAACCAAGTAAACATATAAATAATTTAGATAAAAAAAAAATTATCTTCATTTCTCCTATATTTTGGTATTTTGTATAACTTGACAGAATCTTTAAAAAAGATGAAATTGTGAAATATAATTATTTTCTTGATAAATAGTTTTCCTCAGGGAATAAAACCCTATATATATATAGGCTCAATAGAGCCGTAATAAATAATATATATACAATTATTTTGTTTCCTCTTGGTTCGTTTCTTATTGTACATATTTATATTTTAAAATAATTTACATCATTTAAAGAACAAGTTTATGTTTAAATAAAACAAAAAAAAACTTATATTTAATAAAAAATAAACATATATTATACTTAATTATCCTTACCTTTTTTGATTGATACTCCTGTAAGCCATAAAAATTAATAAAATAACGAAACACAATATTATACACTCCAAAAACCTAACACGTAATTCCCAAACCAAACTCATCCGTCATCTGACCCTTCCTAAGTCATCTCCGCACCTACATGTAACTGATTTAACGTGGGTTAAAAGATACACACAAAAAATCATATTTCACAGTATTCTACGCCACATAGTCATGTGACAAAATGCCCAATCCCAATAAAAGACTTTAGATATTTTTTTTTCAAAAATCATTAACAAATACATCAATTTAAAAAAATTGTTTAATCTATCCTAGATTTCAGTATTTTTCAAAATTTATAAGGTCCAGGTCATAGCATTGTAAAAATCCAATCAAACCCACTAAAGGGTTTTTGGACTTAATATGCCCAAATTTAACATAGAGCTCTGATGCCTTAATCATGTGGCAATTAGTTCAAACGCCTGTCATTATAAGGTATATTCTTACCTGTGCCAGATCTCCCCTTTGATCTATGACAGGTATCCAATTAAATACATGTTGTTTTTTGTTGGAACCTGTGATGTATTGGGTTGTATATCAAATACACTAGCTTTAAGTACATAAGTAGTGTATCGGGGTTTGACAAAATTTACAGACAGACATGTATAGTTGTCAAACTAGGTGTCTCCAAATAAAATGGCAGGTACTAATTAATGGTCTGGATAATAAATCAAGATAAAGTCACCGTGGATAATGTGAGACAATGACATTCCAATTCACTATATTTGTTCCTTTTTATTTTCTTGGGAACCTTCTTTTATATCCCCTGTAGAGCCCTGTCAAGTTTTCTACATCCATCCAATTGCTCGAGATGTAACAATAAAATTGCTTTTAATTATTATTTTTAAGGTGAAAGATTGTCAAAAGATTGGTCTCAAACAAACACTATAACCCTATGGAATTTCCTTTGCCTTTTCAATCTATTTTCACATTTAAAGGAATATTCAACAGTTATTTTGATTTTTATACATGTGACGTCTGTTGCGAATCCAGAAATTTCAAACAGGAGGGCATCCAATTAAAAAAAAAATCTTCTGGAACCTCTTGTATTATTTAATTCCTAACCAAATTTTCCTGACAAACAGGAGGGTGTGTGCCCGGCACGCCAGACCTAAATCCATCTTTGCACCTTAAACTAATAGTTATCACACTCCAATAATATAAGTATTTTTTCCAATTCAACTTTCATTGATCCATTCCATACCTCATTTTCCTGTTTGCCACCACAATAGGTAGGACAGAACCACAAAAGGGAAACCTAAAACCAATATTTACTAAAAAAAAACATAATATGTTGACCTGGTTATGCAATATTAACAGAATTATTTCACAATTACATAACCCATTAAACAGTCAGATATCTTATGAAAAACCATGACCTTTGAAAATGATGATTTTACATGACATTTCACCGTTTTTCTGTCAGCACTATATTTGTGTGATTTAATGAAAATTTGCACTGTCTTTACAGATTATTTAGTATCACCCGATTCTAATCTCAGTTTAGTTACTTCTTTTTGACATTTTACCCATTTGTTGTCGTCTGAAATAACGAAAATCTCAAAAACTTAAAAAATCAGAGGTAAAAATTATGTACAAGAATGACATTTGTTCGCTTTATTTTACCAAATTCGTACAAAACCAAATCAATAAAGATGTTTTGAAATTATTCAAGAACACATCTACAATTTCGGATTTGAAGTTACTTGCAATTATATTGAGTTTCTTGCCCATTTTCTACTCCGGAGTCTTTCATGTTTACACGTTTTGTCATGGTTTTTCATGACAAAAATAGCGAAAAGTCATGGAAAATCATGACTTTCTAATAGTCAAGATTTTTCATGATCTTTTAAAATGATGATTTTTCATGACTTCGTACCATCTTCAGGTCATGAATTTCCATCACAAAAATGTAATTAAAAGATCATAGATTTTCATGACCTTGTTGTACTTTATATGAAGTCATGGTTTTCCATTACAATTCTTTTATTCTAATGTCATGAAAAATCATCATTTTCAAAGGTCATGGATTTTCATAAGATATCTGACTGTTAAAACAGAGTTATAAATTCAATCTTTAAGTATGAGTGGGTTCAAGAAATTTAAATAGAAAAGATTGTTCATATTAGATAAGATTTTTCGTGAAGTCATGTTAGGCAAGTGTGACAGACAGATCTTCATTAGAACAGATAAGCACCCAGAAACAGTTAGGCAGACAATGTAATTGCAATATAACCCTCTCTCTTTTCAAATTAAGGGTATAGTAACATCATTTCAGACATTTTGGACAGACAGACATATGGTAACTGCAATCTTAACTTAGAATCAAGACAACAGAGCACCCACTCTATAATAATTATCATCCATCACCATTAGCACTTTTTAAAATCAATTCACAATCAATCAAATTTTTATGTCATATTGTTAATTGTTTCTCTACTTCTGTATTGCCTTCAAACAGATATAGCCCCTTATCATATTGCGACAGGGGTAAAATATCATATTAGCATAGGTACAACCCATGAACAGACACTCAAAAAGACAAACAGACAGCCACTTCATGGACAAACAATCAGACATAGCCCGTATAAATAAAAGTATCATCATGATCATTAGCATACTTTAAACAAGCCAATATCTCCATCTTGAGAATCTGATAGGTTGTTTAATGTTTCTCTATTTCATGTTACAGACACTCAACAGACAGACAGACACAGCCCAGGTATCATCTACTTCATCATTAAAATATTTTTTAAACAAGCCAATTTTCCCCATAGGTTTATTGTTTCTCTATTTCATGTATAATAGACGATAAAGAGATGTGGAATAAGTGTATGCAACATGACCGAGGTCAATGCTTGCAATGCTGTCTTGCATTGGCCCAAGACTAAAAATACAATACATAAGATTCAAACATAAATGAACCGACAAAAAGACCAACACTCAACAGACAGACAGACAGACAGACAGACTGACGGGCCCAGGTATCATCTACATCATCATTAACATATTTTTTTAAAAAGCCAATTTTCCCTTTTTAAGAATCTGATTAGTTTATTGTCTTGATTAAATGTATAAGCCATGAACAGATAAACAGACAAACACACAATGGATAGACAGACAGACAGACAGACACAGCCCAGGTATCATCTACATCATCATTAACATATTTTTTAAACAAGTCAATTTTCTCCTCTTGAGAATCTGATAGGTTGTTTATTGTTTTTCTATTTCATGTATAACCAGGTTTTCAGTCAAGTGTAGTAGAAATTAATTAGACATCTGGTTCATGGTAAACCATCAAAAAACATCAGAGGTGCTGTATAACATAGAGATACTCAAAGGGTCAAGACTTGATGGAGATATTGTTTAAGAATATATTTCAAATGGTCCATATCATATAAACAATGCAAATGTAAATAGAAAGAGAATTCCTCAGCAGTTGCAATGCCAATCAAATGCAATCCAAACTACAGAACAATACTGCCCCTAGACTTGCTACAAGTCCCTTTCTTTTTTTAAAATATGTATTTTTTTTATTATTTCTCAATCAAAGATAATTGTTCTAATAGGTACTAATTTACTGATTGCTGCGGGAGAAAGGGACTTGTGAAGTCTGATTTTACTAGTTTAGTTAAATAATAATTGTAGTAATTAAGATTGACAGCCACTTTATTAACTGCTGTGATTTCAACCAAGTGTTGAAACATTATACAGATGATACAGTCCTGTTATCTTGCACATTTGTTTACACATCAATGATGGGTTCAATGACCAGAACATGTTCATAACTTTTTTGCATTTGTCTTGAAAGCATATGGCTGAACACACACCAGAAAATACCCCAAGAAAATATTTTAGATTTATAAAATTCTCTGTCTGCAGCAGTAAGAATGTGTTATCAGTAGAGGTTAATTAAGGATAGAACAAATAATACAGAGGGACTTGTAGCAAGTCTATACTGCCCCATCTCACAACATTTACGACAGATGGATGAACAAATGGGAACACTACACGCCCACTTCTTTGTAGATGGGGACTAAAAATACATGTACAACTTAGTTGTCACCCATAGGACTGGCACAGATGCTATTGAATAGGAGTAGAATATGGCAGAGGTGAAAAAAGAAAAGACATGATTTGAATCAGTTGTGACCATTGTTCAATTAAATCCAGCTTGATTTTTCTTTTAAAACATACAACTGAATTCAGTAAACAAAAAATATTTACATTCACAAAATATCAGTATACACCTAAGTTCACATCTTAGTTCAAAATAAGATATATCAGTTCACAACTGAAATTAGTATAAGAATATCTTAAATCATAACTGAATCAATTCTAAGTTAAGTTAATTAAGTTATTTAGTAAGTTCACAAGTGAGTTCTGAATTTGGTATGAGATATCTGCTTTACAACTGAATTCAGTTTAAGATATCTTTACTTTACAACTGTATTCAGTTTAGGATATCTTTAATTTACAACTGAACTCAGTACAAGATGTCTTTGCTTTACAACTGAATTCAGTATAAGATATTTTTGATTTACAACTGAATTTGGAATAAGATACTTTTGCTTTACAACTGAATTCAGTATAAGATATCTTTCATTTACAACTGAATTCAGTATAAGATAGTTTTGATTTACAACTGAATTCAGTATAAGATATCTTTCATTTACAACTGAATTCAGTATAAGATATTTTTGCTTTATATCTGAATTCAGACAGTATAAGATATTTTTGCTTTACAACTGAATCAGGTATAAGATAGTTTTGCTTTACAACTGAATTTGGTATAAGATATTTTTGCTTTACAACTGAATTCAGTAAAAGATATTTTTGCTTTATAACTGAATTTGGTATAAGATATTTTTGCTTTACAACTAAATTAGATATAAGATATTTTTGCTCTACAACTGAATTCAGTATAAGCTATATTTGCCTTATAACCGACTTTGGAAAAAGATATCTCTTACATTACAACTGAAATAGTTAATGGACATATTCTTTAGTTCTTATCTGAATTCATTAATACATATCAAATTGACATAAGCATAAGTGTTAAACCAAATTTTCTGAATTTGGTATGGTATTCTTCAAAGTGGTATTGGTATAGTGTAAAAAAAGTTTTATAGTTTATCTAAACCATCTTGTAAAAAGATAGCCAAAATTGGAACTTTTCTAAAATCTGGCTTTTTGATTAGCTAACCCTGAATCTGTTATTCGGATTCCTATGATATAAATTTCTTTGGGTCCCTGCTAAAACAGTTGTAACTAATCAAGAAAATGACTAAGAAACCAGTTGATGGATTTAACAGGGAATAAGTTGTCAAACAAAGGGAGGCAATTAACTAATGAGTTATGTAATGCCAGCTAAAATAGTGCATATGATATGGGTGTATATAGCTAAAACAACTGTCTTATTAAAGGTTGCATATCTACTGTTTTCTGTACATCTGCAAAAATCTTAAATCAAAAGGCTTTTGGAAATTATTGCATTTTTGGTCTTAATTAAAAGACAATTAATTTGATTTAGGTCCAAAATTGAAGCAGACCTCATTGACAGACCTCCTAAGAAATCCCCAAGTCTACTCTTGCATACATGTACTATGAACATAAAAATAATTTGAGTCATTAATTGTATCATCTTAGCAGCTGGGGTAGTTGTAGTTGCATGGTTTTCTCTCTATTTGGTCTTGGCATTGTAATTTTTTTACACTATAATTGGTAAAACCCAAACTTCAATAGTATACATTTATTTTATAGAACTCAAAAGTCTTTAAAAATCTTTAAAATGGAATGTGGCTAGAAGATATAAAACAGCACAAGGTATGCTTTGTAAGTTATTAGTTTTCATCAAATGTTTGCAAAACATTACTTGAGCTTTAAGATTTTGATTTCAATATTCATGCCTTAAACATTTTCTATGCATTAATAAACATAACTCACCCATAACCACCTCCCCAATCGAAGATGAAGGTGTCCATCTCCTCTTTATCAAGTTTGGTCCAGAAAAAATATCAATCTTATGGATGAGTAAAAACTATAAAAGAGCCAATGTCCTCCTCACTGCATAAAATATTCAGGCCTCTCTTCCAAAATATTCTTTGCTCAAGTTCCTTATATTTACTAAGCTCACTGCCTAAAGGTTGAGCCAGAGCCAAATTATGATCAAGCTTTACTTAGTTGATCCTTGGAAGAAATGCAAAGATAGCTGCAGTCCCTTGTGCTTATTTTCCATATATACTGATCTTGTCCCAATTATACAGTGTAGTTCATTGCTCCAATGTTTTTTTCACCAACATAAACCATATGCTTTTGAGCTATTACACATCCTCCTTCTCCAAAAGTTCCCATAGAGCTGACTTCAATGGCTTTTTTCAAGGTTAAAAATAAGTATTCTACTTCTAATTAACAAAATGTTTGAAAGTTTCAATTAAGAAACAGTAATGTTATTTGCTTAAGAGTGGAAGTTCCTCAATAAAAATGTTAATAACAATTGCAATCAACCATCGCTTGTCAATCAGTCAATTTTTTCGGTCTGTTGTCTGTCGACAATTTTTACTGTGTTTGACTGATCAAAGCCTATCACACATCATTTCATCAAATTATCCTTGAATTTTATAAGAAGTTAAAACTTCACAAGATTTTATCATGCATTGATAAGTTTGTCAACTTTCAAAAGTTTCAGAGATATGGTATAATTGCAATATCCACAACGATGTCTTTATAAAAGTGAAAATGATCTTCTATGAATTAATATTTACAAAACAGTTCTGTGTTTCTACAAAAATTTCAATTTTCTACGCACTTTTTCAGCAAATCCTGAAAGTTTAATCTAACAAGCAAAACTATACTTTTTTAACACAATTTTCTGTGCACTTTTCATATCACAAAAGTTTGGAAGTTTGATACAACAAGCAAAGTTGTCTAACTTTTCTTGCAATAATTAGCTAATTTAATGCTCAAATTCTTCTTCTGTCTGTTAGCGCCTATGTAATACCTCCAATGTGTAACTTGTAGCTTCCAACATCAATAACTGCATTTTACATTGCAACTTCTTTACAAATAGAGGCGTCAAACTGCTGCAAAAAATCCTCTAGATTTTTAATCCAGAAACATTAAATGTTGCTTTCATTTGAATTGTGTTACAACTTTATCATTTAATGAATGGCATCGCAACTTCTTTACAAAAAGAGACGTCAAATTGCTGCAAAAATTTCTTTCAAACAAAAAGTTTCAATGTAACTACATGTAGATACATGTATAAATTGGTATCACTCCTTCATAAAAACAAGCATCAAATCGCTGCAAAAATCCCTCAATATTTTTTTCAAAACCAACAAATGTTAAATGTTTCTTTCAACTTAATCTTGTAGAGGGTGGCATTGCATCTAAGCTATACAAAGAGGCGTCAAATTGCTGCAAAAATCTTTCAGTAAGTTTTTCTTTCAACAAAAACCTATTAGATTTTGTATAAACATTGACTTCCTCTAAACTATTCATCACTTAAAATCTTGTTTAAAAGAAACTAGAAAATGTTTAGAAAAGAACAAGATGTTTTTGTTCGTTTCTATAATATGGTTTCATTTGTAAGATGTTTATTTTAAGTTGGGGCTGTGTCAATATTCTTAAAAATTCTTAATGGTTCTTGGTAAATTTTAAGAGTTAAATTTAGTTAATTAAGGGAGTACGAGCCTGAGATTTTTTGTAATTAAAAGTTATTTAAAATAGAAAATTTGGAAAGAATAGCTCAAAATAGCTAGACTTCATGAAAAAAGTTTTCAAAACCATGGAGCCGTTTTTAAGATATAAGCACCGAAAAATATGGCGGGAAAAAATCTTCTCTGGGTTTTTCATAGGAAATACATTGAAAATTCTTTTTCTGAAATAATAATTAGAATTGGTAGAAAATTTCAAAAGGAGTTTATAAGGACCTTCTCTAATTAGTAATGAACAAATATTAGGAAACCATGTTGGAAAATTTTTAATGCATTTGAATGGATAAAAGCCGAGAATCCCGAAAATCTTCAATTTCTGAGGCTCGTACTCCCTTAAGAAAAAATCCTATAAACCGAACAATAAAAAAAAATCTCAATTAAAAAAATTCTAAATCTGAATTTTCAAGATTCACAATTACGAAGTAATAAATTGAAGTTCGGACAAAAAGGCATTCTTAATAACATATGCTTAGTAAACAAGACCAATCGATGTCTGGCCCTGCGTCGCACGGCAAAACGATGAACCCTGTACGTTCTAGGCCCAATATGGACAGTCAAAATATTTTGACACTTGCATCCTATGGTGGGCTTACAAAGCATATTTGTCACATGCCACCCAATATTGTAAAAATAGACAAAAAATAGTTTCTATTTTTTTCACCTTTTGGTCCCCTTATTGCTAAACAGAAAAGGTGGGTCAAGAAAAAATTGTATCCTTCATTTTGAATCCCATATATGACCAAAATTAACTTGTAAAAAAAAAAATTAAATCGGACCATAAATAAAAAATGTCACATTTTTGCCCCTTTTGGGCCCCTCGTTCTTAAACAAAAAGAGAGGGGACACCCAAAATCATCCCCACCCTTTTATTTATGGTGAGTAACACTATTGTAAATTTTCATAGCATTTGGTCAACCAGAACAAAAGTTATTGCAGAAAAAATTTTAAAAGTCGCTTTTTTGGCCCCCTTTTGGGCCTCTAATTTCTAAACGAAAAAAGATGGGACACCCAAAATCAGCCCAACCCTTCCTTTTATGGTAAGTAACATTACTGTAAAGTTTCTTGGCATTTGGTCAACCAGAACAAAAGTTATTGTGGAAACAAATAAAAAAGTCACTTTTTTGGTCCCTTTAGGGCCCCTAATTTCTAAACGAAAAAAGAGGGGACACCCAAAATCAGCCCAACCCTTCCTTTCAAGGTAAGTAACATTACTGTAAAGTTTCATAGCATTTGGTCAACCAGAACAAAAGTTATTGTGGAAAAAAAATAAAAAGTCGCTTTTTTGGCCCCTTTTGGGCCCCTAATTTCTAAACGAAATTATAAAATGACCCCAAAAGGGGAGGTGCACATCTTCAATATATCTGTAATCACTGTGTAAAATTTCATAAAGATCTAGTGTTTGGTTTTTGAGATTCAGATTACACAAGAAAGGCACCCCATAGTGGGACGGACGGACAGACGGACGGACGGACAGACAGACGGACGGAGTGACCCGACTACTAGACCTGCTTTCGCCTTCGGCGACACAGGTAAAAAAACTTAGAACATTTAGTAATGGTTTTTAACAAGACTGTAATCTTGAATTATGAATGAATCAATCAAATTTATGTTTTTCATATCTAATCATTCCCATGCACACATCAAATTTATCACATTTAAACACTTGTTATAATATATCAACAACTTATGAATAATGAGCTTATTTATCAATAGTTTTGAAAACAATGGTTAAAAAAGAATCTTTTAGTACATGTATACAAATGATTCATATACCTAAACCAGATGTTGAATAATTAATTAAAAAAAATGTTAAGACAAAGATGAAATTGTTTAATTAATTTCAGCTAGATATGAGACAAATCTTCTAAACATAAAATTTGCTGTAATTCTTCCTGATCTCCATATAAAATTTCATTAAAATCTTGTAAATGATTTGGAAGACATTTGGCGATATTCTAAACAGATTTTGAGAGACAGGATGAATTTTAAATTTATGTCCTTTACAAATATCTTCAAGCACTCTGTACAAGATAAAACCTTGAAATCAAAATGTGCAGAAATAGGCAAATCTACATGTATTTGGCACCATAAAGCTGTTTCTTGTGTCTATGTATTAATTAATGCAAGTGCAGAATTCGATGAAAATTGTGTTGAAAGCACCACTTAATGCATTTACTATTGCAGAATGTTGCAAATTCCATTTAATGGAGCCAAAAACATTTGTCAAAAATTTCTTCCAATCAACTCTGCAACTTCCCTGTCATAATTGCATAAAGCATGTTTCCGTTAGAGACAGCTGTACCATCAACAACAAAAACATCTGCAGCAGTAACATTTTTCCTATTCCACTTCTTTTTTTCTCACACTATCTTCTTTTTATTCAGGATTTTGTAGCTTTTGTTCAAAGAGGAAGAATATTGTATAAATATTTTACTAATGGAAAAGCTGGATATCAAAATATGAACAACACAGTCACTTCCTTTCTGTGTTGGGTTTTGCTGTAATTCATAAAGCTCTGAATTCAGAATAATAAGTGGATATCCAGATTTCCAACTTAAACTGATTTTGAATTTCTACTAGAATTTTTTTCTGCAATCCATTCACTAAATAGAATTTTCAATCAGAATTTAATATGATTAGAATATGAAGATTTAAATTCTACTTTAAATAATAAAATTATTCCTAAATTAATTTTTACTGAATTTCCACAAATTCATTTGTTTAATCCCCTTTTCCACACTAGTCCATTTCCAAATCTTGTTCCAGAATAAATGATTTCAAACAAAATTGTTCACATTCCTTCTCTACATCAAATTACGTATGCTCATCTTTTTCATTTTTGTTTTTTGTTTTCTGGTCCAAATATCACATAAGAAATAAATGAAGCGAGCTCAATTATTTATATATGTCAAAAAACAAGAAAAAACTATTTAGCCAAAGAAATTAGGTACAACACTTTTATTCACAGACAGATGACTACCATTTGAGATAAAATACATAAATTATCATATTTTTTAAACTCAAAAGGTGACCGAATAATAGAAAATTAGCTCTGAGCTTCTCAATGTAAACTTCAGCTTTTCAGATTGGTAATTATAGAAGCTTGAGAAAGGCAGTCTTGGGTCAAAGAACTATCTTGGATATCAACTTTAAAACACATTTTCTTGAAATAAGTAATCAATTTTACTTGTAAAAGAATATTTGCACAGGATCTTCAGAAGACTCTGTTGGTTTGAAATTGGAGAAACTTGTTTTGTAAATAAAAAATAACATTAGTTTTTAAGTTTTATTTTAATTTTCGTTGAAGATGATACTCTGAACTACTTTTAAAAGTCCAAATCATTATTTCATTCATATAAGTCAAAGTACTATGATTTCATCTTTTTCTTTGTGCTTCGTACATAGTTTTGTATAATTCCATCAATCAACTGAGAAGAACTTTACAATTACAAGATGCCGATCGATGGAAAGATGGACTGATAGACGGCTTTGTGGAAGAATGAAAGGAAATCTGAATCTTTTATATGAAAACTTTACCTTCCTCGTAACCAAGAGATATTATGTGCACCTTTGCAAATTTCATGAGCCACTATTAATAATGCCACAAATCTTATATTTGAACAGTCAAACACATACACAAGATCAGAACAATAAAAGACAGGAGCAAGTCACAACTGAACAAAGACAGTACACAGATAGACAGACAGACAGACAGACTGACAGCACCAAACAACTCCTGCTGCTTTGCTTTCATTGGACAAAAAAGTGAACTAAGAGTATGTGTTTATGTACAAAAGCACTTTTACCATCAGGAGATTATTAATGAAGTTAATTACTCTTCTCTTTTACTGATATGGGGTTTCAAGAAGCAATCAAAATTGATATTGCTCATCTTTATTTCTTTCTTGTAGTAAAGAACTTCAAACTTTTCTCATGTATCATGTGATCATAAAATTACTATTATGTTATGAAACCACATTACATGTATTTTTAATGTTTTATTCTATCAGTCGTTTTTAATTAATCTCAAAGATGCCCCTTTCTAGTTTTGTTTTTACCAATGCTTTATGCTGAAGATTTTTAAAAAGGCAGTAAACAATGACATTATGTCGCAGGTGACCTATACTCGTCCAGAGCACCCGAGTTCAACTCTTGTTACGACTAGAGTTCCTGTTGTTAATTGATATTTAGTAGTTTGTGTGGTTCCGTGTTTTTTATGTTGTCTGTTTTTTGTCCTGTTCTCACTGGTGTTTACTGGTCTTGTCTCTGCACTTTCGGACTTTTGACATTCAGTCCAAGATACATCCAGATTTACAGACTTTGGTGAAAGCAAATGTCACCTGTGTTATTCAGTAAACGGAAAGGATATAAAATTGCTTACACCTTAAAGTACTATGGAATGAAGATACATGCCAAATATCAAGAGACTGCAGCTGGATTACTGTGATGGAAATGTTGTCAGCAGGAAAATGTAGATACATGTATAAGATGACAGGCACTGCAATACTGACTCTCTATTTGTAATTTTTGCAGAGGATAGAAACATACATGAACATATTAGAAAGAAAAAAGAGATATAATGTTAATTTCTAGCAGAAAAAAGACTTTAAAAGTAACAAATGTTTCCCTACCTTTCAAGATTTTCTTCCATTCCAAACATATTCAAAATTCAACAATCACCAAACATGTACATAGAAGTTACTTTTTCAACCTTCAACCGTATTAGTTCCCCCCTAGCAGAGTTTCAATAAATTAACTGTAGTTTATAGACGTATTTATCAGATTTGAGTTATAACGTGACCTTATTTAGAATATATCAACCTGACATTTGTAGGGTATTAACCTTCGGCAACAATAACATAATTTTAAAATCATATAACCGTTATGAATATCAAATTAACTTTTAATATGTTTGCATATGGTTAAAACTCTTATACAAACTGCTATAAATAAAATATGATTTAATGACATTTCAAATAAGGAATATGTAAGCATAATCGACTACATACTTAAAAATAAAATGATAAAATATTTTTTCATACATTTTTCAGGCAATTTGTATCTGTACAAGTTTTTGACACAATTTGCATGCATATCACAAATAAATAGTTCTTTGTATGTCTTGGTTTAAAACTTTTTAAAAATGTTTAATTTTTTTTTGCACTGAATGGCAAATGTAAACTCACATGTGACAGACATACATACAGAAATGCAAATGGCCTGGCTAAAATAAAACATTGTTACCAAATAAAATTTTAGATAAGGAGATATTTGCATGTTAAATTTTTATATATAGAAATACTATGAATAATGCTTTATTATCTATAAAGCATTCATAATCTTTAACTATTAGTCCAATTTGTTTCAATTGTTCGATGATTATATCCACCAAACCAATATAATCATAACTACTCCTTATAACAAACATTGCCAAAATAGACTCTTATCATGACTCAATACTAGTAATACTAGTAATAGTTAATATTGAAACTCTAACAGTAAATAAATAGGCCGTAATTAAGTTAAATGACCAGAAAATTGGATTATTTCAAGCCATTTATCTGACACAATCACTTAAGTCTATCAAATCTTTATTATCCTGATAAACCTTGATAATGGACATATTTTCACCTCATTGGGAGATAGATAAAGGACTACTTGTCACCTACTTCAAGTTTTTATCTTTGTAGAATGGGGAGTGAGTGTAATGAGGAAGGGAGATAACCCATATATCAATGAGGTTAAAAGGGGAGATAATCAAATCATATAAAGTTCATTTTAATATTATGAACCTGTATAATAGATACTTGATGGTAGATTATATCAAAAGCACTGACTACACTATGAATGGACCTTTCAAAAAGAAAACCACCATACTTTTATAAAATACATATACAAAGATGAGAAATAGAAATTGTGAAAACAATTCAAAGTTTCCAATCCATACTTCCTGGCCATTTATAGGCATCTTGGTGAACAGAGATGAGTGCATAACTGTACAATAAAATGCCCCGAATGAAATGAGAACCCTTATGTTATTAGAAGTAGGGCTATTCATTTTATATGTCATAAGTACAGTGAAAACCCTCCTAAAACCCAACCTGCTGTTACTCGCATCAAAATTAAAAGACCCGTCTGGAGGTATCCTATGATATGAATAAACTGATGGAGTATCAAATATCAAGTTAACAGTCAATATAATAAGTTTTAATCTATATTTGTACTTTTGGCAAGCTGTCTTTTTTACATTTTATACCATTCATAAGTACATGTAAAGTGCAAAAGAAAATATATTAAAAATGTAACTGTACTGTGAATTAGCAATTTCAAAAGAAAATAGCATTTGGTTCAAAACGTTTAAACTTAAACCTGAAAAGTAGCTAACGAGTGTTGTATAAAACTTCCAAGGAGAAAAAAGCTAATATTAAACAGGCATTAACAGTAAATTATTCCAGATAATAAACTAATTTTGCATGATATTGAACACCCAGTGTGAACATAACCTTCTCTGTGATCAAACAAGGATGGTAATTAGAGCTGCAGATGGTGCATTCTGTTATGTAATAACTTATTAAATCATGTTATAAACACCTGCAATCGATTTTGCATGGTATCATTAAACTACATTAAAACTCTGAAGCTATCTAAGTGACCTAAATTATAATCACTGGTTAAGCATGTTAAAGTTACAATGATTTATTTAAAATGTCCCCAAAAGTGGATATAAAAACAGGTAATTTGGTTACCCTGTATATGCTTATATCACGGAAAAAACTCAAATATTTTAACCCTCAGGGACACTGAGCTTGTCATAATTGACTGTTAGAAGTCTGAAAATGCAAAAACACACAACAAAACAAACACATGAAAATCTAAGAGCCCAAGCTCTCAACAAGTAAACCCTTCCATTTTCAAAGATATATATATAAATGTACCTAACTGTGGTCATACCCGTAGCCAGATTTTGTGAAGGGGGGGGGGCTGGATTGAGGGTGCGATATTCAAAATATTTTTTTTAATAGTGCTTTACCAAATTTCAGCTTGTTTTTACCTATATTTTTCAATTTTTTTCGACCAAGGGGAGGTTCATCCAAACCCCTCAAACCTCCCCTGGCTACGGGTATGGTTGTAGATCCAGAAGTTTACAAAGCGGAGACCATGCAATTAAAAAAAAATCTTGTGTCTCTTGCTTCAAACAGTACCTAACCAAATTTTCCTGTCAAACAGGAGGGTGTGCACCCAGCACCCTGGTCCTAAATCAGTCTTTGCCAAAATTTGAAAACAATTCAGTAATCCCAAATAAATATTGCTATCATTTTCAGTGAATGATACATACATGTATTTTCTTACTTTCAGATATTTAGTGCAAATAGGCACGCTACATATTAAACTTTCTAGCTGGCTCTATTATAGTTATTTTAATCTCCCTATAATTACCAAAATTATGATATACATGTATTTACCTTGATCAATAGCAATTCTATCCGAAATAAAACACCTTCTTGGTCAAATTAAATAATATCCCTTTTCCCAACACCTAAAACTAGTAACTTGTATAGATAAAATTGACAAGACCCAATATTGTACTTATCTACAACATAAATATACCATAAAATATGGTCCTATACCATAACAAACAAACCACAAAGTTTGATATTATTAACCTAGTAAGGTCAATATCAACCAGACTTTTAATTACTGATCAAATTTGTATTAAAACATCGATACTCAATAGACCATGTTTTTGTATACCTTAGGGCTTTATATCGTGTAATACTATTGATATATAATTGAAACTTAGAAAAGACATTATTTAATTTGAAACAAGTAGACATTTGGTTATAATGGGCAAATAAATTAGTTCTACTGGTAAATGAAATATTAAGTACAAGTCAGAAATGTACAAACTATAAAAGATATTATTTAAATTGAACAAGTAAATGTTTGATTGTAATTGGTAAATAAATTAATACTTAATGAAATGTTTTAGCATGCTAGAAATGTAACTAGAGGCTCCCAGAAGCCTGAATCGCTCACCTTGTATTCGATGATACTTATATGCTGGATATAACAAAGGACTGCTACTCTGTGGAATTATCAATTTTAATGTTCTAAGGGAAACAACTTTTATCAAGAAAGGTCTTACAACTTTGACCCCATTACATAATTTTTAGATCTTTATGTGCTTAACCATATGCAATTTAAATTTTTCAAATATCTTGTATTGTTTTCAAGATATAAGTCTTAAAAGAGCAAAATTTGATAAAAAAAGAAAAAGGGCAATAACTCCTACAACTATTGTCAGATCTTCTTCAAAACTTCAGGGCAGGTAGATCTTTATGTGCTGATCATTATTACTCAAATATAATTTTAATATCTGTTACCATTTTTGAGTAGTTTGCAAAAAACTGCAATTTACCCTTATGTTCTATTATTAGCCATGGCAGCCATGTTTTTTGTCGAATCGAAATTTCGAACGATAATTTTGTAGACCACATACTACTAAACAACCCTACTAAGTTTCATTTCATTTGACTAAGCAGTTTCAGAGAAGAAGATTTTTGAAATGTTGAACAAAAAACTGTGAAAATGGTCAATTTTTACAATCCAAGGGATATAACTCCTAAACGAACGATCCTACAACTTTGACTCTGTTACAACTTTTGTAGATCTTGATGTGCTTATTCATATGAAATCTAATTTTTTGAAATATCTTGTACAGTTTTCAAGATATAGGGCTAAATAAGTAATTTTTTTGAAAAAATCCAGAAAAAGGGCAATAACTCCTACATCGGTTGTTGGATCTTCTTAAAAATTTCTGGGCAGGTAGATCTTGAGGTACTGATCACTTTTACCCTATGCCAGAATTTTGATATCTGTTACGGTTTTTGAGTTATTTGCAAAAAACTGCAATTTACCCCTATGTTCTATTTTTAGCCATGGCGGCCATGTTTTTTGTCGAATCAAAATTTCGAACGATAAATTTGTAGAGGATATACTACAGAACAACCCTACTAAGTTTCAATACATTTGGCCAAGCGGTTACAGAGAAGAAGATTTTTGAAAAGTTGAACGACGGACGACGGACGACAGACGACGGACGACGGACGCCAAGTGATTGCAAAAGCTCACATTGCCTTCGGCAAGGTGAGCTAAAAACTTAAAAAGGAATATGTTTTAAGGTCAAGGGTTCTGGACATTGAGTGAAGTGGAAAAGATTACAAAAACTACAGGGGCAAAGTTTCCTAAAATCATTAAACCTCCCACTTTTCTTGACAGAAAATAAATTGACAAATCTAGTATCAATCGGGTTATTTCAGGTACCACATATAAAATGGATCCAATCTTGTCATTTAATACGTGGGGGGAAAACTAAAAATTCTGACTTGTGCAATGAAAATATTAGATTGGGCTCCCAACAGACGTTTCAAGAACTTTTCAGAGGTTTATATAAGCACTACAGTAAAAGTAGCACTTAAAATTTCCTGACATGTACCATTCTGAAAACAAGGTTTTCAAACTTTGCACAGTTTGGAAACCTAGTTTTCAGAATGGTACAGGTCAGAAAATTTCAAAGACATTACTTTCTTCTCTAATACCCATTCCATTTAGACCTCTAAAGGTATTTATTATACCAGTAACTGTTGTTCTTTAATGTTAAGAGATAACATAAATCATTTCAAAACATCTTCAATTTATAACAAGTTATTGTGGACACAGTATTGCAAAAAACACATTTATCCATGAAAACACCAAAAATCTAGTATGAATACAGAAATTAATGAGATGTGGAATAAAATGTACCCGACACAGCCCACAATCAAGCGGCAATTCAGAAAAACCACAATGGACAACCGCCAGCAGCCTTCAACAAGGCCATTTGGCACTGCTCGCAGTTCTGCTCTAAATAATATTGTCAACAAATGTCAAATGGCATTTTCATGATCAAAGGGAAGTAACTCTAGTTAAATTATAAAACAAAAATCTAGAATTTTAACAAAACACTTGGTTTATGATAATAAGAAGGCAAAGATGTTACTTGAATGAAGATATGTAGGTACATGTATAATTTTGTCTTTTCAATTAAAGTTCTTCAGCACATGTATTAAAGACTAGTATTGTTACCCTGCAGAACAAATAAATAAAAGATAATGCTTACATCTTCTCAAGTCTGTCCACAAACATTTTCAAATTTAGTCTTCTTGTGCTTTGTACACTTTCCTCACTGTTATAATATAATCCACTAAACAAAACCTTTTTTCTTTAATTGAGTCTATAACTTGCAGTCACATTGCACTACATATAAATAAATTATCCAATTGTCAGTCAATTTGAACAAATTCACAAATTAAAGGTCAAATACACAATCCATCAATTGCTACCAGTTTCAATACACCATATCATTAAAATCCATTAAATATTTAAATCAAATGTTGAACGCATCAAGTGTCAAAAATCACACATACATAACGTTATATGTGTAAAAATACAATGTACCCAAGGGTACAGAAATGTTAATTTTTGTCCAACTACCTTTAATTGACTTGGTTTTGGCAAAATTAATTCTATTGTGGATTCATTATCAAGAGTTGTATTATAATCTGTCTATAGATAATGTGTCAAAGTTATTTTTCTTAATCCTCTCAAGAATTTCATTATAAGATCAAAATGTCATTTTATATGTTCAATAAATTCCTTTTATCTAGTATTACTCATATTGTGTAACAATTTCTAACTGTATACCTAATCACACCACTGCATTTTTTCACAAACACTCAAATATATTTAAATAATGAATTATATGAAACAGCTGAAGAAGTCAACTTTTTTAGCATAAGCAAACAAATGCACAATTATCAATGTTAAATTCCTTGTTAATTGTAACAATTTCATATTTTCTGGTCAAAATCACTGAATAACAATGAATCCATTCAATATTTACAATTATAATTCACAAAAACAATATTTTCCAAACATAAAATCCTTGTGAATTTTCCAAACAATTCATAGAAAATTCAATGATATGTAATCAGGCAATCTAATCCATACAATTTCAGTACTTCTGCTACACCTCAACTTATAAGTGAATTGAGGACCAAATCCTTATTTTAGTTTAAGTGCACATCTACCCCAGACAATTTTCTCCACAAGTCTGAAAATGTCTGACATGTTTTCCTTGGGGCTACAATGACACTCATGGAAACTCCCACATACAAATAATCTTTGGTAAATTAAGATATCTGTTATGTACCATAGAGAGAAAATTCCATTTCTCCTCCAAACTAATCAAGATCCTTATTTCTGATAACCCTTTCGCCCTTGTGGCCAAACAAAATAAAATTCTCTACCCATGCAATGCATTCCTGGGCCCTTATAAATCATTTTTTAAATCTTAATTAAATAGTATCATGGTTTAAATTTAACTTTATAAAACCACAAAACTTTAATAAAAAATTGTTTACTACTTTTCAGATAAAAAATTACACAAGTTTATGAGTTAAATTTACAATTTTGATATCTTGTTTATGTACATGTAGTCAAATTATAAATCTTAAAATTTCTGGGTCCATTAACTTTTCATCAATTTTAATGATACTTTGGACTGTAAAATTCATATTTATAATATATATCATAAAATGATGACATATCACATAACTTTATTTTCTTTATTTCTGCAGGGTTTGACACTAACTTTTTGCAAAAGGTAGTATGAAGGACTAGCTATTCTTTATAATAAGTAGTCCTCCACATATGTTGGTAGTCGTCAAAGTGTGAAGTTTAGGCTTAAAATTCAAAATTGTAGAGGTTGACCAACCAAAGTCTTAGGATATTGGAAATATTTTATGCAAACTTTGTACAGTCAGAGCAAATTTAACGCCCCTTTTAAGAGGAAAATTGTATTCTATAGCAAGAATAATAATAAAAAAAAAATTTTTTCAAAATAAATCTACATGTATACGTTATCTATAATTCATACATAATTCAAAAATTAACAGTATTGACATGATTGACCTAGAATTTTAGGTGGTCCAAAGGACTCATAGTCAATAAGATCTAAGTAGTCCTCCTTGAAATTAGGTGGGCAACGGACTAGCGGACTACTGTTAGTGTCAAACCCTGTTCTGACATTTAAATTAGATTGTTCAATAAATAATGGTATCGACAAGGATGACTGGTCTTAAGATGTCCAAGAAAACCAGCCAGTAAACAAGAAGCAAAGTCAAGATAGTAACTTACAAATCAACATCATGAAAAAGGTTTTCGTTTTTTAGAAACATGTGACCAGTGGTGGGGATTCAGAGGTGGGTCATCTTTTTATGATCCGCCCTGGTGACACTTATCTATCAAGGATCAAGATAAGGCTTAAAATACATCTCTTTAAAAGAGGACAGCAAGTACAAAAAAAAGCATTGATCATATCATGGTGTAATGATGTTGTCCAAACTGCCACCTGCAGAGTCCTACAACCCCTTCTGCTCAGTATGAAAATTTTTCAAATATAAACAAATTGAAGATATATACAGAAATTCATGAGCATGATAGGACAAAATTTCTGGATTAATCACAAACAATACTTGTTAAAAACAATAGATAAATATTACTGTAGTGCTAAAATCACTGCTTTGCTATACAAGGATGTTGTCCTTCTGGAAAATTGACCAAATACATAAGATGACAGCCCTGCCCAATGTAATGACTCTGAAACAAATTCTGTAGATGTATGTGTTTTCATTTTTGGTTTATAAGAAGATTTTGTACTTTTTAAACGTGTACATGTAATGATGCATGATGTCTTGATGTTCATTCGCCTTTGTTCGTGTAAAACTGTTCTCCCTTTTCTGAATTCTTTTTTCTACTTCTTTGCAGCGGGTAAATGAATTGAAGGGGAAAGAAATGAATCTATCTTATCCTTTGTGGGATTTTTTTTTTTTTAGAAAATCTGAAATATTTATTTTTGTCTAGGTAAGATGCATTTATAATATGCACAAAAAACATTTTTTTACTATATATACGTACTTATCATCAATTATTAGATTATGCATATTTACAGGTATGTAACCGTGCTGCTTTTCTCAACAATAAAAGTTTCTCGGGTTGCCGCATAACCGCCTTTTGGGTTGTCTTTTTCTTGGTTCTTCTTCGATCAAAAGCTCACTAGAGCTTATGTAATTTGTATATTGCTTATCGACTATAAATACCGCTGATGCTTGTTTAGGGTATATTGAGATATGGGATATTCACACATTTTCTTAGTGGGATACGGCCCGGATATATTGGGATATGGGATATTTTTGTCACTTATTTACAGGGATATGGGATACTGGAAAAACACTTTTTGGGATACAGGATATTTGATGAAAAATTTATGGGGATATGGGATATTGGTACCCCCCCCCCCCCAAACAAGCCCCAACGCTTATTTGATTTGATTTGGTTTGATATTGACACTGATAACATCTGCCTGAATCTTCGTCTTTATTCATCATTGTACTACAGCTGAGACTGCAGAAGTCTCTGCTGAGACATTCATGTTTTGGAGAAAAGGTCAACTGATAGATACTTTACCCACTGTCGAAATATGCTGGTAACTCAAACTTAAACAAACCTGTTAATACTAATAACTGTATAGATTAAGTTTTATCTAGGACAATGGATGAAAGTGTATCGTTAGTGGCATCATTTCGGCGCAAAAAAAAAAATTATGTAGCATGCATTTTGGTACACAAAAGTTTCTTTTTGACTGATTTTATGTTTTGAACTTGTCGTATGACGATGTAATAAGGATATAGTTTCATATTATAATTCAGCTTGTTCAGAACATATATCTAACGTACGTATAAGCATTATTAAGCTACTAGTAATTGAATAATGCCACAATAATACATCCAGCCTCTGAATCCATGTCTCAACAGCTTTTACTAAGAAGATGTAGGTCCTTGGCAAAAGCTCATACCGTTCGGGACCCTTTCACTGCACAAAGACATATATATCAAAGCTTCAAGCAACAGTGAAAATATAAACGCTGGAAAACACCCAACTGCTACAAGAATTACATTTGCTTAGCTGACATACCTTCGCATTTTAAGGTTTCACTGTGGCTTCTAATGGTTTCAACTGGCGGTTTCACATTTCGAACTTTGGTTCCAACTTATCTTCTAGTCTTATTCAAATATTCGTCCGTGTATATGCTCTTGCTGCTGTTGGACTCAATCTTAACTAGAAATCAAAGCAAAAGGCATGCAAGCTGCAATAACCTTTCAATGTTTTAGTCTCTAACTGGGCTTAGAGGCGCTTCATTTAAATCCAATAAATCCGTTAACTAGTCCAAATCTTGTGTAACCATCTCTTTTGCGATACAATCGCATCCTTTGATTTTATTGTAGGTGACAATCGGCTTAATCTGGTGTTAGAAATAAACAATTTAGGTTCAATGAATCGACATATAAGATTTAGTCAATGTTCTTTGTGCATTTCTTAAGATTGAATTTACCCAATATGAAGATCATAGACCTTTTGATGATCGTTGATCAAGCCTTGGTGTAAACTTCTGAAAAAAAACACATTTCAATGTTAAATTTTAATTCATTCTGTTCTGTGTACATTGCAAAACATTTTCTTAAGCTCGGATGTTTCTATAGATTGTGTGTGTTTACTGAATTGAAGATTATAACCCATATTCATTATTTTAAATAAAATAATATTTTGGCAATTACAAATATAAATTGCAAAACAGATAGCGCTTAAAAATGAAGGGACAAATGTATATGCAAGAAGAATATTTGGAGTTGTATCTTAGAATAATGCTGGATATGCGAAGCTTAAGTTTAAATATGAAGATATATGTACTATAATGTAGTTATTATTTTTTTTTTTGATAAAATCATTATTGGTTGTCCTTCTCATTTTTTACAAAAAGATCTTTATGAAGACTAAATGTTCTGCTAGTACTCCGTGCAAACAAAATAAAATTGAAAGCGAAGTATTCTATGCCTCATTAAAAAACATTACACAATCAAAGATGAAAACTTACCATATAAATATGTCCTCTGAAATAAAGCAACATTTCTACAAATGTAAAACCATCGGGGATTTCAATCCAAATCCAATTTATAATTTGTATTTGATCCTTTTCCTGTTAGGCTCTTTTGGTAACATACAATTAAAGTAACAATACTTGTTAAAATCTATCATTGCACTGTACCTTTGAGCTATACTTTCATCTTCATTTAACTGACATGTCGCTGGCTAATACCAAACAATTTTAATGTAAAAAAACTTGTAAACATAATGGTAAAGGGTGCAAGGGCTATAAGATTGTTGATATTGCACTGGGGCGGTATTGTGTTTTTTTTTCTATTAGAGCCAAAAAAAGGAGGTTTAGTTATCTTAAGCAAACCAACTCCTCCTGTATAAAAATGCTATGTTATAATATCTGCAGACAAAAGAAAAAGCAACATACACATAGTATCATGAAATACCTTGTAACATGCGTTGTTGTTTGAGTGAAAAAAAAACCGATATAATTTAAACATCTTTTTCCAGCTGATCTTAAACCTAAGGACCCTTTTATAGAAATTTAAGAATATGTTTTGATAAAATCTTAGTGTGTACAGTACACCATTAATATGCAATGTTCTCCCCAGGCCCTATAAGCATTCTGGAATTTTGATACTAGACTTCAAATGATAGGCATTCTGAAATCATCTTCCAAGAATACACAAAATTGAGAATATGATGCGGTCAAGTTCAAATTTGAGAATCCCGTGATGTTACCAAAACTTTTTAGAAATATTACTTTGTATTTGTATACTGAATGTGGGATTACAAAAGAGTTATAGAACTTTTTATTGCAAAATAAGTCCATCATACTATGTATCTACTAAATGATATCTGAGAACAGTGAAATTGCTTCATACACACACTTATATGATGTTTTTTTCTTTCATTTAGAGTTTGAATGGTTGAGTTGTGATTATCAGATATGTGGAAAATTTGGGTGATTCCTATTGGTCCCAGGCCATAGTCATTTTTTTCCGTATTTTCAATGCATTTTCAATACAACGTTAATCAAATCGCGCCATTTCTTTTTAATCGAAACTTTGGCCACTTTAAGCTCATAAGCTTTCTGAAAACGGTTCAGAAAAAAATCGAGAAAATCCTACCATTTAAAAAAATTCAATCTTTTTTCTTTAATTTGACCTTATAAAGTCAGAAGGGAGGTGCTTAAAAACTGAGCCGAATCAAAACTTCATCAATGAATTTAAAAATAAAGAAGGAATGTGTCCATGGGACACAGATGCCCCCACTGGCCCTTAACAGAAATTAGTTGTGCCACAGGTCTGAAAGTTGCTAAGGACATACAGTTTGTCATACTGAACCATCCTACCAAGTTTCAAATCATTCTTGTGTACGGTTCCTGAAAAAAGCTTGACGTAAATTTTCACAGTCATGTTCACATATTTTCACATTGGCCTAAGTCCCAAACAGGAAGTAGATGTCCAACAGGTCTGAAAATTGCTTAAGACGTACAGTTTGTCATACTGAACCATCCTACTAAGCTTCAAATTATTCTCGTGTACGGTGCCTGAAAAAAGGCTTGACGGAAATTTTCATATTTATGTTCACATATTTTCACTCAGCCCAAGTCTCAAACAGGAAATAGATTTCCGACAGTTCTGAAAATTGCTTAGGACGTACAGTTTGTCATACTGAAGCATTCTACCAAGTTTCAAATCATTCTCGAGTACAGTTCCTGAGAAAAGCTTGACGGAAATTTTCATATCATGTTCACATCGGCCTAAGTCCCAAACAGGAAGTAGATGTCCGACAGGTCTGAAAATCGCTTAGGACAAACAGTTTCTCTCAGAACCATCCTACCAAGTTTCAAATCATTCTTGTGTACGGTTCCTGAGAAAAGCTTGACGGAAATGAGTAAAACTTAAACCCCGACATGTCGTCTTTCAAGGGGCATAAAAGATAAAACTTGATAAATTTCTGCTATCCTTCATCTCTCATTTCACTCCACAGTTATCCTTTAGTCATTAAAAACATTACAATCAATTTATACGAAATACTATGGTTTTTTTATAGGGACTATACTATTGAACAACAAAAATTGAAATGAGCTAACTGTGGTTTCGTACCTTTTATATCCCCCTTATTTTTCTAAGAATATTAAGTGTATAATAAGTGACAATATGGCCAAAGGTAGATAACTCTAACATCATTTTCTAAACTTTTAAGACAGTTTTTAAGCTTGTTTCACATTTAGGCATAAAGATTATTCCACATAAAAGCAGCTGCATATTAACTTTGGGAAAAAGAAAATATTGCTCTCCACTATGAATATACTAGACTTGCCCTCCCTGCTAAACCCCTCAATCAACCTTTAGTCAATTACCTCTACAGGTGAAAGTGCAGATTCCAAGTTCTAATTTATGAGAAGAGCTAACTCAACATTTTCTAGTTTCTTTACCTGTCAAAGGATATATAGCTTCTACAACCGGAAAATCAAGGTCAAAGTCAAAAGATGGGGATGTAACTGTGCTAAGCTACTACTGGGGCATATGCATACCAAGTTTCATCAACCTAGGACCTATAGTTCTTGAGATATGGAGGTGCTCGCAAAACTTTTCCATTGCTATTATATGTATTGAAAATTGTCAAAGTCACTCAACCAAAAAATCAAGGTCAAAGTCAAAAGATGGGGATGCAAATGTGCTAAGCTACTACTGGGGCATATGCATACCAAGTTTCATCAACCAAGGACCTATAGTTCTTGAGATATGGAGGTGCTGCAAAACTTTTCCATTGCTATTATATGTATTAAAAATTGTCAAAGTCACTCAACCGGAAAAGGAAGGTCAAGGTCAAAAGTTGGGGATGCAACTGTGCTAAACTACTACTGGGGCATATGCATACCAAGTTTCATCAACCTAGGACCTATAGTTGTTGAGATATGGAGGTGCTCATAAAACTTTTCCAAAAAGTTAAAGACGCCTTCACCGCCGCTGCCGCTGGTAAAGTAACACCTATGTCCCGCTCTGCTTCGCAGGCGAGACAAAAATTGCAAAAGTTTGCTCATCAGTTGCATGTGCAATTATGCTGAGAACAAAATTTTCTCTAGAGATAAGAAATATTTTTCCACACCTGGTCGAAGGTTGATAAATAGGATGAAAATTAGAGAAAGCAATTTCTTATGGGTACACTAGTATTACAAAGTGTAAACACATATAGATATGTCCTTTCTTGTGGTGCAAGTTAATTCATCATAATGACTTGAGCATACAGGGAAATGGCTTCAGTCATGGATTGAGACGGGACGCATCCAGTGCCGTCCCTCTCAAATTTAAAAAAGTTAATTTTTTGTTATAAACTTTTTTTTTGAAATATTTTCAAAATATTTTGAGCCATCTGAAACCATTTCATGTTTAGGTATCTACCTATTGAATATCACTGACCTAGCATCTGCACCCATGTATAACAGAGTTGTAAAAACTTTTTTGAAATTTGGACATAGAGTGTTTCTGCCAGATTCCTAATTCCTGTCAAGTATCTTGTTTGCAACTTTAATCACAAGCCAAAATGACCATTATAGTGACCAAAATGTGTACAACCAAAGTCTGTGGTTTCCTCCATCATTATAACAGACTGCCTTGTATGGTACAAGTGTGAAAAAGCCATAACATACACACCTCTACTTCATAACATTGGAATAGATGAGCTTTGAAAGGGAAGAAACAAAAAGACATCTTATTTCATGTTTTATTTCAAATGATTATGAGACTCCATTAACAAGATGTAAAGTTTGATAACAAAGACAAAATTATCATGATTGATGAAAAGATTGTAGTACCAGAATCTAAATTCCAACAATACCAAAACCATGACTACATTTTTCTTACATGATTTTTAATCTGATATGTTGATGAAAAAATTAAATTAAAAAAAAAATTAACCAGCATGATTAAAGTATACAGCATTAACTAGTAAATGAAAGCATAATATTTGAAATTTTAAATGAAACAAGAAATTGAATACATTCAAAAGACATAAGCCCCATCTCAAAACATTTGGGATGGACAGACAAATGGACCCAAACACTATATGCGCCCCATCTTTCGTAAATGGGCCATAAATCTTTTTTAGAGGAATCATAATTGACACAAAACAGACATTTCTATAAGCTAGGCCATTTGTTGCACAGAAACAAAATGGTGTATGAATCGAAATGATGTTTAAAATGAAGGTGTCATGATTTTTAAATAGGGTCGTTGCAATAATACCTTCCCCATTCTATTTTTGTACATGTAATTGTAACAATCAAAAGTTTGACAATGACAAACTTTTAAATGCCTAAGCAAGAGAGAAATTTTACTATGACTTTTATCTAATGTCTAGTCATAACACACCCGTTGCTATTTACGATCTAAAATTGTCCAATCACAAACTTAGTTACTACTATTGGATGATACTGTAGGTCATTCAAAGGTAGCGCGTGTAAAAATTATTTTGAATATGATTTGTGCATAGTTAGCGACTCAGCTTACATGGGGAAAGCAATTATCAAAACAACTCTATGGTAGATGTATATAAAGTGTGAAAATAACATTCAAATCATGAGGTTATGAATCACCTTTTTAGTCAAATGGTAAAGTAAATAATTTTATGTCAAGAAAATTTTAAATAATATAAAGAAGGCCAAATTGTGAAATCAAAAGATTCAGAACATATTACAAAAGACAACAGACACACGAAAGCAACAATAAAACATACAGAAAAAGCAAATGTTTGTGTGTGTGTCCTGGAAAAAGCTTCCAGGGGATGAAAACCTCATGTTAAAAAATTAAAATTTATGAAAAAGTACTTTTAATTACCATAGGGTTTGCAGAGCTGCCAACTTTTGAAAAATTGAAATCATGTTTTTGACAATTTCAATGATTTTTCATGTAATGTTCATTATAAAATATAGACCGAAAATTGGGAAAACCCATGAAAATCAGGACAGTCCTGAACATGCAAGCTTTTGTAAAATTGTAGATTCTGTCATGGTCTTCCTATCATGTTTTCTTTCAATCAACATACATCTAAAAGCCATCTAATGAACAATACAAGTATCCTTTTTTTCTATTAAAAGTTAACAGGATCTAAATCAAATAGGTTATTATAAAATGGGAACAACATATTATGCTTTGGTAATGGTTAAAGTAAATGACTCAGAAAATACCTCTGTTCGGCAAATAAATGCACAGAAGATAAAATGATGAAAATGGCGGACAGATACAAAATCAAATACCATAATTATTACGTCCGCAAATCATTGTGGTTGTTTGAACACCCTTCATGTTCACAAGGCATAAAACTTTACACAATGTTATATCTTCATTAATAAATAATCCTCCACGTTCACACAAGGGTTTTAAATGACATAATTTCATATCTTCATTTTACAAATCAAGAAAAACATACATGTACACACATGAATACAAACACAACTGAAAGTATCCTGCTTTCAGTGCATGTATAAATACTAGTATAGGTACAACAAACATTTAGCACCAGTCTAACAAACATTTTTTTATTAACTACCCTATACATAAAGCAAATAAGATATACAGCGACACCTTTCCCAACCAAAAACTGAACTCTAATATTAATTCACTTTTTATTCGTAATCATAGGTCAAAATTCAAAAAATCTAATTAATTTTTGGAGGTTTAAAGAATCATGTCAGTCCAAATAAACTTTTCTACTGCAAAATTTATTATTATTGTCAAAACAAAACCAATTTTAACCATTTAACCATTTTTGTATGACCTAAAGAACTTTGAACAAGTTTTGATAAAGCAGGCGTCATAGTATATATACAATATCAGAAAAACTTTACAAATTTATTCAGATTGGAATAATCAAATAAATAAAATGTCTTAAACCTGAGGAAAAAAACCTTAGACAATTATTTATGAACATCTAAATCTAAATAAGTTTTAAATCATAGACCTAAATAGATCAATTGAATTAGTTTTCTGTAAATATACCTATATCAGTAGCATGTGCTGTGAAAGTAGTAGGCAGTACAAAAAATACTATTTGGAAAATCAACAACATCAAATAAATACTTTTCCCCTTCAAAACATCATTCATAGCATATTATTTCAAACATGATTCACAATCATCAATTAATAGACAGTATTGTCATTTGAAACAACACTAGGAGTCTAGAGGCATCTTAAACTTTGCCATGGCTTCATTCTTCTTCTTGAGTTTTTCTTTCCTTTTATCATTTTTGCCACCAATAGACGTGAACTCTACGTTGATTTTTCTCCCTCCCATAGTTGTATGGTGCAATCGTAAAGCAATCTGAAAATAGGAAACAAAAACATTAAGTCACAAATCAAGTTGGCAACCAAGCTGAATGGGAATACCCTCTCACTAATCAACTATAATCTCTCTTGAATATTAATGATATCTAAAATCAATTAAATTTTCCTTTGCCTCTATATCATTATTATGTACAGATATCTTGTAAAAAGATTTCAAATATCCTTAAGGCAGATCAAAAGTTATGCTTTGTAGGAGAAAAACTAAGTATAATTAACTTCCCTGAATGATATACATGAGTAATTAATTTAATTAGTCTGTCCAAGTAAAAAATTACTAAATTTTGTTATAAGTAAGGGACAGACATAAAATCGAATCCCACATTATGGAAACCCCATGCTGATGCTGTATACCGGTACCTAATTTCAAGGGCCTGTGACAAGTACATGTAGTTTGTGAGAAAACTGTTGCAAAAGTTTGTCCGTGCCTACTCTACTCTTGCCCATCTGTCGTTCACCATTTTTATTACCTGAATTTTTCCGCTAAGAAATCTGGATCACAAACCCACAGGGTTGGCAAAGTATTGACCGCCCGGGTTTTCCCACCCGGGAAAACCCGGGTTTTCCCCGGCTGGGCAATACCCTTAAAATTGTCAAAGTGGGCAATACTGGGTAATAAGAATTTATTCATGAAATAAAATCCTATTTAATAATAAAATATGCTTCAAACACTTTCCTTATCTACATTAAAAAGCTTCGCCGAGCGCAGCATGATACGACCGCAACATGTTGAACCCTGTACATTTTAGGCCCAATATGGATAGTCTATTGCTCTGGACACATGCGGCCCATGGTGGACTGACAAAGGTTTTTGACACATGCTGCTCTGGTGGATTTTCGACCCAGGGGGTAAAAATATAAATTTTCAATTTTGTATTCTACTCTTGCAAAAAAATTGTCAAAATCGGACAAGAATTAAAAAAAAATCAATTTCGGCCCCTTTTGGCCCCTTATTATGTAACAGGTGAAAAAGGGGTGGGGTTGCAAAAATAATTTCTCAAATTTGGATTCACAACTTGACAAAAATAAACTTGCAAAAAAAAAATTTCAAAAACAAACCAGAAATAAAAAAGTTTTGATTACGGCCCCTTTTGGCCCCTAATTACAAAACAAGTGAAAAAGGGGATGGTCACAAAAATTAATTCTCAAATTTGGATTCACTACCTGACAAGAATAAACTTGCAAAAAAAAATTTTAAAATCAGACCACAAATGAAAAAGTTTTGATTTTGGCCCCATTTGGCCCCTAATTATGTAATAGGGGAAAAAGGGGGGGGTCGCAAAAATTAATTCTTAATTGTGTAAATGAGCTGAACATTTAAGCAAGCAAAAGCTTCTCTCTACCTGCTATAGTTTTCATTTCATAGGCCAAAAACATGAAAAAACAATATTTTAGGGGCTGTAGCCCCTATAAGGGGTCATCTGACAACTTCGACCGTATGGAGTTTTTTGTAGAGCTAAATGAGCTGAACAATTAAGCAAGCAACAGCTTGATCCTGAAGCAGTAGGGTTGCATCAGATTTCATCTATCCCTTATACTTTTTGAATAACAAGCCAAAAACAGTAGTCTGACCCCCCTGGTCTATTTTTAGCCACGGCGGCCATGTTTTTTGAAGAATCAGAAATTGAAACATTACTATAGTGCAGGACACCCTAATGATCAATCATACCAAGTTTCATTGAATTCTGTTCAGTAGTTTCAGAGGAGAAGATTTTGAAAAAGTTATTGTAAGAACAAACAAAAAAGTTACAATTTTGGCCCCTTTTGGCCCTTAATTTCCAAACGAAAAAAGGGGGGACTCCCAAAATCAATCCCATCCATCCTTTAAAGGACAACAGACATTTATTAATATTTTCCCCTAAATTGTTTTAAAGTGTTTAAAAAAGTCAAAAATCTTAACTAACCTCGTATTTTCGGCTAATATATTTGAATTAATCGAAAATGTGACCTTTTCACGCCCAGTGACGATGACCTGATTGAATTTTAATTAGATGGCCGGTCACGTGGTATCGTGACGTAACAAATCCTCTCCGGCCATATTGACCCCGAAAGTGACATAATCGTAAATACAAGTGATTGACAAGTACAATTATCGAGATGGAAAACAACGATACTGATGTTTCCGATTTCTTCAGGCCACTGAACATTCAGCCCTACCAATTCGAACCGTTAGTAGAGTCAGATGAAGGCTCTGGTGCCGAAAATTCAGACATCCCAGTTGACTCCGACATTGAAGATGATGGCCAAGACAGACTTGTAAACACCGACTGGTAAGATAGGAATGACATGAATTATTGTTTTTTTACTTTGTTTCTTGGATCATGCCCCTGTTGTGCTCTGTCCATTAAAATAATGTCAATGAATAATGTATATCGTTTTCAACTCTTGGTTACCCAGATAGTGGCAGATACATATTTTTTCAATGAAATAAAAACGGCTCTATCAATTTGTCATACATGTACTGGTCGTCATGTGATGTGACGGATTTTGTAATGTACTATTCATACACACACTGACACTAAGTCGCAAGGCTTCATACAGGACATTTTCTATTATCTATTTAGAGTTTGACAGTGAACTTAGAAATGTGTCAACCTGTAAGGAGAATTATACAGGTTGATTGGAGGGGACAGAACATCTTTCAACTTTCATATATTCTTTTTTATTTATTTAAAGGTGTGAGTGTGGCAACTGTGACTCGATGGAGACTGTAGAAGAGTGTGTTTGCTGTGCCCACATTAGTGCTGTCAATGTTATCAAGGAGTCAGAAGACCTAAACTGCATTACAGAACACACAGTCTTCATACGCAACTGCCTCGACAGACATGTGTTACAGATCTGCATGTATGAATATGCAGAGAATGTTGCACCATTTGATGATAATGAGCCCATTAATGAGTAAGTAAATCATGTGGCTTGTAGTTGTTTGTAATTACAACCCAATATCAGTGGTTTCCTCAACCAATTAACATTAATTTATATAAATAAGCAGAGAAGCACCAAGGACCTTGTGAATGTCATAAGCTGAAAAGGCAAAGACAAAATCAACACAACCAGAAAAAAAACACAAAGTGAACTGCAATATGAACTTTTGTAAATGAAGTGTCACTTTTTTTTTGGTTACAACAATACTTTACAATAAGCACCAGTTTAAGTTTCACTTTTTTTTCCAGACGTTACAGATATCTTGCCTACAGACGATTTGTCCAGTGGATTTGGCAGCGTCTTGGGAGGAACAACAGAAAGGTTTTACCATCCTGTGTTGTTTTGGCAATAAGAAAGGCATTCCCCTCTGAGCAGTATTGTGGCTTTAAGTATGCAGACTTGTAACAAGAAAATTACTATCATGACTATATACAAATTTATTTACAATTATCATAACAATATTATATACAATTAATAAACTTTATCATTTCAATGAAATATTGTGTATACAAATTCATAATGGCAATGCAATGTTTTAAGTACAAATAATGATATCAATGGAATGTTTTATATACAAATTATCATATTTATAAAATATTTTATGTACAAATTACAATAATAATAGCATAAAGTTCATTATATAACAGTGTTCAATGTTTTATTGTCTAATGCGTCTTAAAACGAGAACGATGCTCTTCAATCAATCTTCGTTTACAAAATTGTGGGAAGGTGGCTGTAAGGTGTAGTGGGTGGTGGTCGTTGATCACTTCGAGATCCTCTTTTGCCTTAGTGTATGAGGGATTCTGCTCCCTCCTCTGTAATACTGCCTGCTTGATTAGAGTAACATAATCTGTTAATAGAAAACAAAATATCAATTTTATTGCAAATATGAAGTAATGGTATGCAAATACATAGTTATATTGTAAAGCTTGACAAATTTATAAAGTTGTGTATTATTTTTATGAAACTTTACATTACTGCATTTGTATCAGCATTATTGATAGACAAAGGTTTAATTTTGCAACACTTTTTGAAAAATAGCTATTAAACTTACCAAAGGTTTGCTCTGTTCTTATTGGCTTTACCACAGCTATTGTTCCCTTGTTGGCTTTTGGGTAAGTCATCCGAAATCGGTGCTGGCCATTGTTAGTCTTTGCCTGGTGCCTCTCACAGTTCTCATTGTAGTGCAGGGCAGCAATACTGATCCTGAAAATAAACATAAAAAAATTGTAAATAAGCTGTATCATAAAATAAAACTATACAACAACTTCAATCCATATACTGTTATAAATGTACAAAAAAAAGTCATTATTGTGTTTACTGATGCTGCATACCAAATATTAAAAGGTTTTTACAAGTAGTAACTAAGGAAATCTGAACAAAAAGTACCTTGCTTGCATCCCAGCATAGAAGAAGTGGGTGCTCTTTGGTGCAAAATGATTCACCACAGAGTGAAACACTTCCAAGCCATATGTCTGGTGAACTGGCGACAGCTTTGGTACATCTTTCAGGAGAAATTGGTTTTCCACAACTTGCTTCAACAACTTATGTGGCACAGACCCTATAAAACAAGAATAATTTTATAACTTGATAATAATTAAAATGTCTCTTTATATTAGCAACAAAAATCAACTACATGTACATAATAAAAGTCATTTGAATGAAATGGTTCAACTTTGATTTGTACTATTAATCAATCACAAGCAATTCACAATGCAAATTTAATCAATAATTTGCTTTGCTAGAAAAAAGAAAAGGAATTCTGTTAATTTCAATAAAAGGTTGAACGTTTACGAGAGAATTTTATGAACATGCACATCTGTTTAAAACTTTCAAATCAAAGCAACTTTTAATATTACATGTAAAAGCTTTCCTTCTTTCTTCTTGAGCACACTATTATTCATATACATCTTTACTAAGAAAATATTTCACCTTCTTTTAACCAATGTCTTTCCCTTGGAAGTTCGTCATGCTCACATCGCGGATACATCTCAGAGTGGTCTTCATGTTGATTGGCGACATGGTTGCTGATAGCAAGCCACTTTGCTCTCTTTAGATCCTGATTGGTACCACAAGAAGCAGAGATCCAGTATATGTGGTTCTTAACAGACTTGACCCATGGCTGAAGTTCACTGGCTATCTTCTTCTTGCTTAGCTTTTCCAGTTTTTTCGAGACACCTGTAGTAATAAAGAATCAAATTTTTAAAAAGCCTTATCTTTTAAATTCTTTAAAAACATAAAAAGCTTGATAAGTACATGCGCATGTAATTGGTTTGGAACTCAAATACACATGTGTGCAATAACTGACCATTAGCAAATATTTCCACAAAAACCTCTGTAAGGAGCTGACTTATTATCTTAAATGAGATGTGAGAGTTAGCTTCATGCTTATCCTTTGTTATAACTTAATTATTTTGAATGGGAATTTGTGTTATGCATATACTCTATTATCTCTTTTTTAATATTTTATTTACCTTTGGCAACATGCCAGACATCAAAATAATGCACTTTGTCTGGGTGTTGCTCTCTCATGAATTTCTTCACCATCGTGTGTCGATCTGTCACCAGTTCTTTAACTTGTACATGGTTCTTTAAGAAAACAAGTGCTCTTTTCAGTCCCTCCAACTCCATGTGGGTTGAACCCTTCACTTCGTTACACTAAAAAACAAAAATAATAAATAAAAATATATTTACAGCATAAAAATCTAAATGTTTCATATACAGACTGTAACACTGTTAATTTAACACACACAAAAAACATGCACAATGATTTTAGATAAATAGCATACACAAAGTTTTAAATTGTATTCTTGTGTCAAATAATAGCATTTGTACTACAAAGCGAACTGACATTGAAAAGTTTTCGAAGTTAAACATTTCTAATAATTGGCATTTTTGTAAAATGTATTTCAAATATATTATAAGAATTTTTACATGGTTCTGTTGACATTTCAATATGTGGATCGTGTCTTTTTGGCACATATTCCATATTCTTTCGTTTTTAATATGGTTGAAAATGCATAAATTCTTTAAGAATTATACAAAATTATTTTAAAAGGAGCTATAACACCATAAAAGTATAAATTCAAATGAGCTGACAATATGCAATTATCTGACAGTTTGTTTATATGGATTACCTGTACAAGCTGGACATCTAGGATCTTGCTGGTTTCCAAGTCCATGATAGTATAAGAGCCATACTTGGCAGAGTAACCTGGAGAGTCACACCTGGCATCACCACCGACTACAACTTCTTTACCCTGAATGTCCGTCAAAAGTGTGTTCTGCTCGTAATCCCAGGTCTCAATGGCTGATGGTGCTACATAAAGGGACTGTAGACGTACATAAGTCCTATAAGAAAACATCTGTAGATTTAAATGCTGGAACAGACGCATGGCTTTGGCTGCATTACACCCACTGCATAGTATAGCTGTAGCTACCATTAGGTTGGACAATGGAAGGCTGTTTTTGCAGGTCTGGCTTTTCCAGAGTGAGACATGTCCATTGATGCATATCGAATGGGTTGATATCATAGTTCCCCGGGTGCTCTGGATGAATGGAGTGCATTCGGCGCTGCAATAACGACAAACTGACAAAAGCTCTGCAAGGGCTGTCTCGCTGACAAGAAATTGCTTCTCTTCGGTCACAGGTGCATCTGTAGTCAGTTTGTAGTTCATCTCTACAGTCTCTGTTTCATCAGAACTTTCTTCGTCAGAACTGAAATGTGAAAAAAGAAAAAAAAATTGTCAAGTATAAAAATATTTAATCATCTTAATTTGTTCATAAAAATTTGAAACTGTCAGAGTGAGTCAAAATAGTTTCCTAAATGGTCATGTTTTGGGTTTCAATTTGACATTTTCTAGTTTTATAGGCTCTTCATATTAAGCATTTTCAATTTATTGAGTAGAGCAAATTTTAAATGAGTTTGGAATAGAGGTTACATAGGTCAAACATAGCATGGAAATTAGTTGTAATTTTGATTGACATGTACATGTAAACAAAGAGTAAAGCTAAACATTCTTATGCCAGAATGTGGATTCAATGTTTCATATATATTATAGCTTTTTATTATATAAAGTATGGCAAAACAGTGATTGATTTTGATTTCTTGCTTAAGCATAACCACAAAAATTACCTTGTACTCTCATCTAAGGGATTATAGTCAGAATCACTCATGTCGTCTATAGCTGGGTCATCATCATCATCACTGTCTAGTACTGATTCTGTCACAACTGGCAAGCTAATATCTGTCTGTGTAGAGATTGTCATGGTGGCAGGGGGTGTCTGAGTGGTGGTGGTTTCCTTCATGGTTGTCTGGTAACATCTTGTCTTCATTTTTGGACGACGGCAAACTTGAATCTTTCGATGAACCATTGTAGGTTTTGGAGGGTCTTGATTTTCAACTACATCAGGTTTGGCTGCTGGAGAGGAGGCTGGTGGTTCTACTTCTACATGTATTGGGTCCTCATTCTCTTTGTCTGGTAATTGTGATCTGGCATGATCTTCAAAAGCCATCTGTATAATCTGAAGATAAAAATTAAAATAGTTCTTTAGTTTATTGGGATTTTGTTTAATGATCATGGAGCTGTCATACAATATATTGTTGGTATACCCTGAAACAGGTTTATGTATTTCACATTATGTTACAAAGTCATGTACATTTTGTACAATGTAATATCATACTGAGATCTTACCTTTATTGACAATGGACAAAAGAAGACCATTAATTTAACAAAATTTAACAAAGATGGCATTAATTAATGTTGTTATAACAAATGATTGCACCTGTATACATTTTGTTTGATCTGTTTTCAAAAAACAATATTTTATTATCCCCCTTACATTTTGTTCTAAATAATGAACCTTTTAATCAATAAGTTTATGTATGAAAGCAAGAAAGTTTGCAATTGTTTTTATTTTTTTAAGAAATAAACAAAATGGCTGCAACTAAACAGGTAAATGACGCTACCTCCGTACAGGTAAATGATGCTACAGGTAAAAATTTTAAATCAAAGAAATTGAGTCGGCGCCGTGCCTTGGAAACAAAATGTGGTATATGTAGATCGCACTTTCATACTAAGTTATACAAAAAAAAGAATAAAATCAATTTTTAATCTTACCTCAGTCCTTCTTCGTTTCTCGTAAGCGCCACGGCTCTGTGGTATCTGAAGCTGCTTTGCTTTCGTGGTATCGCCATCTTTGTCAGGAAGCTGGATCGGTATGTTTGGCACTACGTTTGGCTTCAGCGAAGGTCTACATGTGATGTTCATACCGAGATCTTTGTACTTCTGGGGATGTTTGTCGAAGCAATCCATGGAAAAGTGGTCAGAACATAAGCGGTGGTTGTTTCCGGGTACAAAATTCCATCGCCGACAAAAGTGTATCCATGCCTTACGGACAGATGGATCCTTTGGAAAATAAAAAAAACTGATGCCGCTTCCTTTCTGGTCCTTATTGTTGCATCCATAAGCAGCACAGTAAACCATTGCAGATATTAATTTCTTCTTTCAATCTATGGTGTATTTTGAAATTATTGGAGTAACTTTTAACAAGGTAAACTTGAATGGCGATAGATCTCGCACTGAACAGCTGATGAAGAGGATTTATTACGTCACAGGCATATAGCCTCGTTTTCGAATTTAATTTTTGCATAAATGGGCGGAGCATATTTATCGACTCTAACTTAAATATTTTCCCTTCATATAAATAAATTCAATCAACCTGCCAGTTTTTAACAGTTTTTTACATGTTTTTAATTGCAATTAAAATATTTTTAAGATATTGAAAAAAATATGTCTGTTGTCCTTTAATGGTAAGAAATATCATTGTCAAATTTCATTGCATTTGGATAACTAGAACTAAAGTTATTGTGTATACACTAAAGTTAACAGACGACGACGACGACAACAACAACAACGACGACAGCATCATACCATTATACGTCCGCAAATTTTTTGCGGTCGTATAAAAATTGAATCATTTTTAATAGGCAGTAAATATTACATTACAATTCAAGTATATATTTGCACTATTTTTTGCTATATTTTCACTCATTGTCATTGCAGTTTTGACAGGTAGGACAATACACAGTTTATAGTCTATACTAATTATTGATAAAACCCCAGGCTATAAATCAAGAGATATTTGTGAAACCATAAAAAGATTAAATAAGGATTAGTAATCAAAACATCCTTTATTGTCTAATTATAAGGTAGGGCTTGTGTTGATTAGAATGTGGCATACTGTACATACATTGTACATGTATTAAAAAAAAAAACATTGTACTTATATTAGGCCATCTCAATTGCAAGTTAATTTGTAGACTCCCACCCACAATCACTATGGCATTTTAATACATCAGTACATGTAAATTTTAACATATATCATATTTTTTTGTGTATCTTTCACTCTTAAATCTGTTATTAATAGTGTTCTCACTATTAAGTTTTAACTGAAAAGTGTCCATGCACTTATTAAAACTGATTGCTTTGTATGTTTTTAATAATAATATAATAGGAAGTCATGTATTACCCAGTAATGCCCAGTATTGCCCAGTTAAACCTATTAAAACCCGGGTTTTCCCAGTATTTCCCACTGGGCTGGGAAATACTCTTAAAACCCGGGTTTTTGCCAACCCTGCAAACCCATCTAGCATTTTGGGACTTGATCTTTACAAAACAGTTGAAATCTTACCCCATGGCTAATTCGATCCTTAAATTCAATATAAGCAAACCCTCTGGACCTCTGTTTGGCTTTATCTTGAGGTATTCTTATCTTTTTTACTCCTCCTGTAAAAATATATCATGTTTTCTGACAAAATCTTAAAAGCTATATACACAGATTATACAAAAAATCTTTATATCTACCTTGTCATCAGAAGGTTTTGAACCTGACAGATAAAAACTCCTGAAGCTCATAAGAGAAGGACTAGGGTGAATCCTACACAAATGTTGTATATCATACCCTCCAAACTTTGTTTGCAGGTGGATAAATATATGACTTATTAAGGAGGTACAAATCAAGTATGGCCGACATCTTAACTCACTTGAACATTTGAAACAACTCACTTTAAATGAAGAAAATATCTGCCTAATACTATAAAATGATAACCAGTTAAGAGTAGTAACATGAGTAAAACTGAATAAAACCATACCTGTCTTTCGAAAATGGTCTTCTAAATTTTCTCTAGTAACATCATAAGGAAGATTCCCTATAAACAACACATACTGACTTTCAGTTTTCAATTTATTGTCTGTTGTTGTATTTTCTTTGTCCTTTACTGCATTATTTTTCTTTTTGGATTCCGCTGAAACTTTCTCATTTGATTTGATATCTTTTTTCTGTCCTTTAGTGGGTATTTTCGGTGATTTGGATTGTGTCTTAGAAACTTGGAATGTGGAAGGCTCTGATTTGATATCCTTTGAAGCTTTGAAGCCGCCTTTGTTTTCAGTCTTGATAACAAAATGTTCTGCAGCACTTGGATTGGGTCGAAGACCTAAAAGTAAATAAAGGAAACATTTTTTCAAAAACATCAATATCTATAACATGATTAATCTGTACAACAAATTAAGTTTTGGATATCATGTACATGTACATGTATGTACAATCTAATTAAAACTAGATCTTGATTTTTTTCTCCACTACGTTCCCGCAATCAAGATTGCGGGAACGTAGTGGAGAAACATTCAAGATCATCATCTAGTTTTAATTAGATTGATGTATGTATACATTTATACAATAAAAGTGATTCTTGGATTTACTTATACTTGTATCAGTCCACAGTTATAATGAAAGAACCTTAGTGAGCACTCTCACATACAATGTACCCCAAGTACCACATTATGGACAGAGAATATCTATTTCCAGTTAAGAATAAAAAAGAGTTGTTGTCTTTCAAAGTCAGCTAAACACGAAGTAAATGATTGACAGACCTGAAAACATATCCCACTATATGGGACCCCTGCCTGAAGCTATTTACTAAATATCAAAAGCCTACAACTAATAGTTGCTGGGAAATATGTGACGACAATTTTCAACCCTGAAATTTAGTGAAAAAAGTCTAAGTCAGCTGTTAAACAGGAAGTAGACCATCGATGAACCTGAAAATGTATCCCACCATATGGGACACCCACCTGAAGCTCCATACCAAATATCAAAAGCCTACGATTAATAATAGCTTAGATATCTGTTACAAAAATTCTGATCACAGACAGGCAGACGGACCAGTCAAAAACATTATACCCATCGTAACTTCGAAATACAAATACAGATGGATAGAAACCATCACATTTTTCAATTACTATGGATTCATTTACTTTTAATTTATTTTTCTTTTATAGAGCGCTTGAATGAAATAAAAATTCTTTCAATCACTATGACAATGCTCTAAAAACAACATTATTGAATGATAGAATTATTTTGTTACTTAGGATTACAATTTTTTTCAAATTTCAAGGCACCGGAGTTAACCTTCATTCTGACATGCATGAGTTCATGTAGCTGATTGCATTTACATATTTGCTGTTGTTGTACATGTTTCCTCGTTTAAGTTTATTTTGTCTTTTCTGTACTTATTAGACTTCCCCATTAGAATAAAGTGCCCTATGGTACTGTTTTGCACAAGTTTCAGTACAGGGATTCAAATTAGCACTGGCCCAATGTCGGTGATGTTCAATTTTAGATTCAGGATCTACAGTATCTACAAAAGTCCTGGACTTGCAATGCATGCATGTATAGTACATGAACATCTGGCTCATATTGAGGACTTTTTAATAACATCTCATGATCTGATTGACTTTTTACCTAGAGCTTCAAAGTTCTGGACTTTTGCTCTCAATTATTAATTTGAGCCCCTGCAGTATTGGAACCTTCAGTTATGGATTACAGTGTACATGTACCTTCACGTTTGTTAGCTCTAGACTTTTGTTTTTCTAACCACCATTTTTGTCGTCTCTCTTTTCTTGCTACTGGTGATGACATAATGTATCTATCAATATCAAACCATCAAAGTCTGAAAAAATGTTATGACTTTCTAGTTTTACTAATTGTACAGATATATCATTATCAAAAGGACCAATGCAGTAGGTAAATTGTTGTCAATGTGGATTTGTGGCTCTTTGATACAGGTTTGGGTCCTTTTCTATCATATCTTAAGCAAAGTTGTTCCTCTTCCTTTTTGGTACATGTAAATTGTATGCATACAGGGTGGTAACTAAAACGAGTAACCCGGGCCAGGGCCAACATACATATACGCTAACCCAAATATTTCAAAATGCTCTAAAATCTTTATTTCTGAATATTTTGAAAAAAAATTGGAAATACATGTAAATTAATGTGTAAAAGTTAAGTATCTTATTGTTAATTTTGGATTTTTCAAATAAAAATTCGTAAAATTTAATATCGAGGCAATTTTCGATTTTTAGGTGACTAAAATGTGTAACCCGATGAAAAGTGGAAATACTCGATTTGCACATCCATAACACTTATAATACGAAAAAGTGGAGATAACGATTGAAGATATGGATAAAAATGATATAATAGGCCATGAGTTGGTCTAAAATGTATTCGATTTTTCGTTTTAAAGCTATTTTCATACATTTTTACCGACCCGGGCCGCTGAACAGTGGCTTGGATAGTTTAAGGAAGAATTGGTGTAAATACATTCAATGATAGGTATTTTTTTTCATAATGAAATTAATCGAGTACGAATAAAAAAATCTGTTCATTCAGATGAGAGCAGTAAAAATTTCGTTCTACGGACACAGTACAGACAGTATGGTGTTTTTTTTTTTCAATAACAAAGATTTCATTTTTCGTTTAAACTTGTGAGCAGAACTAACAATTTTTTTTTAATTTTGATTGTGTCATTGCTTCAAATTAGTAGTTTTATCTGATATGTGTAAAATAGTGGCTTAATACTGACATTTTCTTTTAAAATGTGAATCAACTTTCCATTCTTTCTCTGTGGGGATTACAGCTAAAGGGGATGGAAACGCTAAAACATCACTTTTTTAGGATTTCGTAATTCTCGGATTTTATCATAAGGTGAAAGGTAAAAAAACGTAAAACGTCACCAGCGTTACATTTTTTTTATTACAATGATAAAGACTTTGTTATTTGAAAGATTCGGGAATAGATGAAGTATTCGTCCCCTTTTCACCACTCTATTTATACTGAGGCCAAACATATGAGGACAGAAAAAAAGTTAAGTAACAAAGCAATAGGCTCTTATAACAGGTGAACATATCTTTATGTTTTAATAATAAGTAACACCAATCAAAGGTTTACATGAAGGTAAACCATTTCTGTATATAGTATATTGAAATGTTATTGTTCAAAATTTCCCAAATGATAAAAATCTGAGCATGTACTGGTATTTTTTCTAGTCAGTTACTTTGAATTTTACTGCAGCCCACTCGCACCATCCTGGCTCTTTAGGTATACAGTTCATTATCACTAGCATAGACCTGTATATATACAGGTCTATGTCACTAGTTGATAATTCAGTATGGCTTGGGCTAATATTAATGATTATGCAAATAGTGGAAGAAAAACTAAAAAATGCACATTTAACAAGTGTTTTAAATTATGCACAATGGTATACTATTGAGATGTGAATGGAGTTTGTAGTACAATACAGTCATTTGAACTCTTGGAGTTTGTACAGTCATCAGCCATTTGAACTCTAAAGGATTACAGTGTGATGATTGACACCGTTTGCGGGTAGTGAGTTTCAATGGATGATTATGCAAGGGTATAAAAAAGAGAATTCATATCCGTCTTTTAAAACTGATATCTGCCGGAAGGTGAAGTCATGTTTTTCACGCAATCTGTGATCTGTAGGTATCAAGATAGGTGTAGGTATTGTTGATGGATTATTTTGTAGAACATAGTAGGTCTGTATTTTAGTCTGCGTTCCTGAGGCGGTTGTGAGCATGTTGTTGGCGCTGCTGGTGTTGTGATAGCGGTTACAGGCATACCTTGCAGCTCGTCTCTGGACCATCTCAATTTTATCAATTTGTTCCGCAGTATGAGGGTCCCAGACAGAGCAAGAGTATTCAAGTTTTTGTCTGACAAGAGAAAGGTATGCCTGGCTTTTGATATTTACTTTATTTGTTTTTTTTGTTTTGTTTTTTTATTTTCTTTCAGGATAGAGGAAGTAGTAGTAGAATTATGCCTATAGATATTTTGCAGAGCTTAAGAGTTCAAGTTTGTGGTTATGGAGCATATAGTCAAAACACAGTCCTGTATTTATTTCCCAGTGGGACATGCCTCAGTGCATTTTCCATTTTCTATGTCATTGTAAGCTCTTAAAAGATCTCAGAATTGAAATGTTTCAGACAGTCGAACAAAACTGTCAAAATTCTAACCAACTACACTGGAGTGAAAAGTTAATTTGGATAGTAAAAAAACGCCAAGATTTAATTAAGGCATCTAAGATATTAAACATGGTAATTGTTTCAAAAAAGTATCTAATACATCAATTTAACAGCCATTTCATGCACACACAAAAAATTGTGTTTACATTCAAAACAGTTAATACGAACTATATAGAGGACGCAGAGACAGTTCTCCAGCTATCAAATCTTAATTTTTTGAGAACTTTGAACTTTTGTTGTATCGAGAACTCCCATCCCATACTACAGCGATGAAGACATGCATGTATCAGGTGTTATTGTATAGACCATCAAACGCTCCACTTGTTGCTGTTTTTTTTTTATTTCATCACCAGAAGAACATTTCACTTCTGGAACGGACAAAAGTTACTTAGCATCAACTAAATTTACTGAATTTCATCGTGTCCAATATTTTAAGAAATTAAGTATAAATTCAGTATATTTTCCTTGCAGTCAATCAAATTAAATTCAGGGCGTGCCCAGTAAAATCAAAAGTTAATAAACTGCACACAACTGGATCGGTTTCGACTGAGATAATTAAACTAGAGATTAGTTTTAACTTTCTCAGGTTTTGAATAATTATACTTCTGAAATTTAACGTGAAGTAAAAAAAATCACACTTCCAGTATATATGATGAGTTGACCGGAAAATTATCTCAGATCAAGAGATTTTTGGCTCTTCTAGTGCATGTTCTTTAAATCTTAGAATAGATAGATAGAACGACTTCAAATCTACTAATGCAGTAATTATACCCCACGCAACACAGTTTCGAAGGGTACTATGTTTTTTACTTGTCCGTCCGTCAGTCAGTCAGTCCGTCTGTCCGTGATCAAAATTTCCGTAACAGATATCACAGAATCTATTAATCCTATGCTTTTGATATTTAGTATATAGCTTCAGATAGGGGTCCCATATGGTGGTATACGTTTTCAGGTCTGTTGATCATCTACTTCCAGTTTAATGAACCGACTTGGAAAGACAACAACACTGATTTTGTCTCCCAACTCATAATAGATAATGTCAATAAAAAATGTGGATGCGTGGGGTATGTGAGTGGGATCAGTAAGGTTCTTTCATAGCTAAAACTTTTAAACTTAGGTTAACAGCATTTGAAATGCTATGTTTGAATATTACGACAACATAATCAGGGAATATTTCCAATAGGACTTGAGTTGTTCCCCTGAAATGACTGCCAAGTCAAATTGATGGCACTTTCTCCTCATTGGTCCATAAAACACAGAAAATGGGACAGAATGGGACAGACGTTACGTCGGATATTGCTTCCACATAACGTAACACAATTATAGCGTCGTAAAAAATCAAGAAATTTGGCTATTTTTTTTTTCTTGAAAAAGTATCTCATTTTAACAGTTTTTAACGAAAAAATGCAATCTTTTTTTGTCTTCATGATCACGTACATACAAAATACAAGTGTTCAAGGTGTACTTTTTACAAAAATTATAAAATTCTGTTAAGATCATCATATATAAAGACTAAACTAAAGGATGGGACATTTCTGCGAGACATTTTCAAATTTGTATATTTTTCGAGATATAAGAGCAAATGACACAACTGACACACCATTCGATTTCTGTTTCTTTTTACTTGTAGGCTATATTATCGATTGTAATTGTAACAATTATATTTTTTCATAAAACGTTGTCCGTTTTCAGCTTTGTTTCATCTTTGAAGCGAATTTCTGCTGGGGGACAAATCTGCGAGACAAGCTTTTTTGATAAATTTTTGGATAAAGGAGTATACAACATGAAAGAAAATTTGTAATCAAAGAGTTTAGACTTATTACAAAGTAACTATATAGTCATGGATGCTAAAAATTTGTTATTAATTTGAGAATTGTAAAATGTTCCAGAATATTTTTCAGTTTTGTCGCCGTGGGACAAACAAACCATTTCTGTATTCGTACCAAGATCTTCTAATTTAGAGCTTTGAAAAAGCTACCATTTTGACATTGTCACAAAGGGAATATATAGATCATATTTACTAAGTTTCGAAAGTCTACGCCAACTTTTTGCAGTTTTTCTGGTGTCAAAACATTTTCAGAGAGCCAAAATTGTTACACGGGACAGCATAAAATTTGACGTTGTTTTAAAGAATCTTAACAATTTATTTTTAAATGATCCCTCTTTGGATGTTATTATTAATACCAGACCGTAGCCCTGTTTTTAAGCTTTCAGAATTTGTAAAGAAGTTGTATATTCTGACATTGGCGTCCCAACAAGTACACAATAGTTAAAGAAAAAACAATATTTTTCGACATAGTAGCAATATCTAACGTAACGTCATAGCAATTAAACGAAGTGAGCAACTAAGGCTACTAGAAGCTTCTTGTCCTAGAAATTTCGGAGTGTCTATGGTTTTGATCTTCTGTCAATGGACTTAGAAAAGAAGATGTCTCCCATTAATTTTACTGTCTTTTAATTGTTGTTGCTGTAAGTATTTTCTATATGTTTCGGGGGGGGGGGGGTCTGATTTTGGAATAGATAGACAGAACGACCCCGATACACTTTTTAATTACTCAATTAACTTTTGAGCTTTAGTTAAAACATCAGAAATGTTTTGTTTAAATATTCAATGTAACAATAGAGAGAACATGTGTTTGAATATGAGAAATGAAAGGATCTAAGACATTGTTTGTGTTGTCATTGCAAACATCTCCATATAATGTGCCTTTGATAACACCTTAACTCTTTAAACATTGATATTTAAGATATAATATTTATGGTTTGTTTTTAATGGGAATACTAACCGAACCGATCGTTGGATTCATCATTTTTGCTATAGAAATAAACCCATATAAGCAATGTTTGACTAACAAAAACATCATTGATATTGCTTACATGAAAACATCGGAACAGACTTAACATTGTCGATGAAATAGAAAATCGATGTTTTCACATCAATATAGAATAGTATCACACGTATTCTAGCGACTAATTGAATCCGAAAGAAATTGAAAAAAAAGTTGCTTCATCAAGAATCGCATTCAAATATTTATAGAGGAGTTTACCAATTATCTTTGTATACGCGACTTGTTGTGAGTTGCAGCCAAAGGCTACTAGCTGAGAAGAGAATTAATCGATTTCTAGAACGCATACAAAAAGAGAGGATATTGCCAGAATACCATAAGGAGTTATTATTTCACATCTTAAACCTTGGGTTTGGTGTATTGATAAATACTTAATAGCTTTATACAATGTAGGACTCAATACTGATGATGGCCCTAAGGAATAGACCATGGTTATATTTTTAGGCTTAATTAAGGATCCCATATTTTGTAGAACTTTATACCAACACCGTAGTGACCAACGTCGCATGGAGATCTGAAGGAAGAAGTATTTGCGTTTTTCTTTCGAAGCTAAATGACCATTTTGTAAAAAAAAACGTGAATATTCGACGAATTTCTCTTTTACAAAGATGGTGGCGATAAAGAGCTTTTAAAATTAGAGTTTTGTGAAAATGGAGCAAGATGGAATTCGGAAAACTTTATTGTCAGATATATACTGGTAAGTGTTGAAGATTTTATAATCATTCAGATTTACAGAAATATAAAAGAAACTGCCACCACGTATTGATCTCTCACCGATTTTCAAAGTATATGCTTAGTCTTACACAAAAATAAAGAAAGTCAGGGACGGATCCATGATCCACTAGTAGCCCACTGAAGACGAAAAGGGGGATTTCATGTAAATTTTGCCGAAATTCTTTAACGAAAGTAAAATATTTTTCAATAAAAGGGAGGTTCCAACCCACGGAACCTCCTTCTGGTTCCGCCACTGAAAAAAGTTCAAGTATTCACACTAGTCTCGATCACCCAGACGCTTATCAATAGATGATAAGAGTCTCACTACCTTGGTAGTATGAGTTTGGGTTCGAGACTAGTATACACACCTAACTGATAAGCCTGCCGAAATACAAATATTTACAATGCAGAACGAGTTTTACCTTAACTCCCTTACTCATATACTAGGAGTGGTCTATAGTACAATTTTGATATATATATATTCGACAATTACGATATGGTCATATTGCTTGTGACAGGGTTCTGTATGTTAGGTTTCTCCTGTTTTGATTATCTTTTGATAGCCTATGTGTTGGTTTAAAAGTGCTACAAACGATTTTGTCAGTCCATTAGTTGTCCGTTCATTTGTGGGACTCTTGGTTAATAATCATCACCAAGACTTTCCGCATACCAGTATATATAATTGAAATAAAAAAAAAATGCCAATTTGACAATATTTTATTGTCAAGATAAGTATACACTCACTCAATTTTAATTGTTTCTACAATATGTTTACAAAGATAGGCAAAGAATATATGGTATGCCATATGCAAAGAAATGGTATGTCATAAGCAAAGAATATGGTATGCTATAAGCAAAGAAAATGGTATGTCATAAGCAAAGAATATGGTAAGCTATAAGCAAAGAAAATGGTATGTCATAAGCAAAGAATATGGTATGCTATAAGCAAAGAAAATGGTAGGTCATAAGCAAAGAAAATGCTATGTCATACGCAAAGAATATGGTATACTATAAGCAAAGAATATGGTATGCCATTAAGCACCTATAGAAAATAATGAGATGTGGAATAAGTGTACGCGACACAGCCCACAATTAAACGGCAATTTAGAAAAACCACAATGGACAACCGCCAGCAGCCTTCATCGAAGCCATTTCAGTTTGGCACTGCTCGCGGTTCTGTAATTAATTGGCCCATGGTATAAATAAAATGCATATGATATAAAGCACCTATACCTTGATACCTCTTGCAGCAGAACACATAAATATCTGGTCCGTCTGCCTGTTAATTTGGTTCAAGGATGGCATAGCCTGTCTTGTAGCCTATTTCGCAAATAAAACTATACATTCTTACATAACAAGCATGCATCTTCAGTTCACGCCCTGCGCCTGACTGTACCTGAGCACATAACATTAATTAAACTTACTATAGATAAATACTTATGTATCTAGATTTGAGATGTTGTTCTAAAATTTGTTTGACTGCCGTCTACCTTTTTCTCCTACTGTTATTTTCTTTGTTAAATTCATGCACATGTCGTCCTTTTTGGGGGGACTGTCCTCAGTTTAATTTGCAATTGTTAAGCAAAGCCGGTAATACCACGTGAACTCGAAGACTACAACTAGAAACCAGTATTTAGAACTAGCAGGGGCTTGACCAGGCATTTAAGGTTTAGAGTGAATGTGCAACTGTTAGAAATATTTTTTCTATTAGGCTCATGATGTTGCACATGAACTTAAATGCCATATATATTCAAACTCCAAATACCATTATGGAATTACCAACACTTTAAGACCCATAAAATACTCCAAAATGTGCTAGAGATAATGTGAAGTAAGTTTAGTACATTTTGAACCGGATTTAAAAAGAAAACTATGCAAGTTTTCCAAAAAAAAAAACCTACAGTGCAACCAAACGTTTTCATGTGAACTCACCTTACCGGGGGTGCTGTAGCTCTTGTTTGGTAAAACTGCAACTGACATTTCCAATGCATCGGAAATAATGTGACACTGTCACAATATTTCTATCTAGTATTGATTTACTCTAGTATATTTAAGCTATATATAGTTTTCCGGCGTTCGCATTTCAAGTATAGATAGAGATGCCTTTTTCATTTAAGACAAATTCAATTTCAAATGCATTAGTTTTTTTTGAAAGGCTTTAGCACAGGGACTTGCTCCCCTCTATCAATATTTTGTTAGAGTCAATGTGCAGTGCGAAAAAAAAGTGTGGCTTTAGTCTAAAGCAATTAGCTCTATTCATTATACATCGGCTCCCAACCACAAAATGGTAAAGTTGGGGTGTAGAGGAATCAGCTTGCATGTGAGTCGGCCTGTAGACATATTATCTCATTAGCGGTACTCCTTCTAAAAAGCTGGACGGACTTTGATGAAACTTTATGAATAATACCATTTTAAGTACATTATTTGAAATATAAATTACAACAAAGTTCCAGACAATTAATAATGAGCATTGCAAAATTCATTGCTCTCAGGTTCATTATTCATAATATTTTGTAAGGTAATTATTTTCTATCACACTCCACATCCACATGATAAGGCGCGAACCTTGGTCCGATTAATTCTTATTTACCGAACTGATTAAAGAGGGTACAAGGATGTCGGACACATCTCAATGCTTTAAACCTTCACATTGTATGGGGGTGGGGATTGCCTGGTTTCCGCCTACAAACCTTTTATTTTCCATATCCATCACTTCAGGTCCTTGGTTTATAAATACAACATACGGTTTAAGATCAATATCGTGAAATAACTTATGGTTACATAGCTGAGTTCATCTCAGATACTTGTGCTGATTGAAAATATCTGCATAATGGATTAGCAAGCTGACGGTTATCACTCAATCTTCCTACCGAGTCAAATCATTAGACCTTCGTTTTCATTTGTCATGAGGCCGGTTTCGTAGCTACTCGTGTTTTATGTTTACGGAGAAAGCCTATAGTCTTCTAACTTAAGTTAAATTCATGTCGATACCGAGATCGATTATTTAATAAAATAACATCTCTATCAGGAAAATAACATCTCTAAATGGGAAAATGAGCAGAGTTAAGCAAAAAGCTTTCACCCTTGAAACATAATAGTGAAAAATTAATGACACTGTGACATTTATCCATTGGAGGATATAAAAAAGAACTTTCATCATGCCTAGAGATATAGCGACTACTATGCTGTGCTCTATATTCTTGTAGCGAGTTTGAAAATACGTTTGTGCTTCTTGAAGAAATGTAAAGTGTTTTTCTATGTTCTTTTCAGTGTTGTTAATGATGTCCTGTGTATTCTGTAGTGATGGGATTGAACCAATAGATGGTAAGAATTTTTATTCTTTATTCAAACTTTTCAGCAGGGAATGGCAAGGATGAAACAGATCTTTTTGACCTCTTAACAAGTTTTAGCCCTGGGTCTCTTCTTAAGTTTTGCGAACTTAGCCGAAGTGCTACGAAGCCATAGTTAGTCATATTGAACAAGTGAATAATGCAATTTATACTACAGTAGTAAAAAAAAAACAGAAGATCATTATTTCATACCTTCAATGTCAATTGCGTTTTTTTTTTTTGGTGCCATGTCCAATAGTTGAACGAGCGGACATGGCAAAAAAAGGGAGACAGCGACATTGGAGGTCTGAATTTAATGAGACTGATCATAAGATTTGCAATTGAAAGGACGTCTTTAACGATTTCCTATTATAAGACATAAGACATAAGACTATACTATATATATACTTGTTCAAAGAGTCTGGATACAAAAATGGACCAATATTTCATTATGGTACAATGATAAATTACAAGTAAAAACAAAAACAACAAAAAACATTTGTTATAGCAGTCCTCCCCGTGCTCAGATCACACATACAAGATTTATAAAATGATATAGTCATATGCATGCTATGGTCACCAGGGGACGGTGCTTTAGGACTGCGAAACTTATAACTACTTGTAGCATTGATTTATACACATACTGTACAGTTCTCCCCGTGATCAAAGCACCCATAGAAGTTTAATGTTCTATGAATGCTGTGGTCACCAGGGGGCGGTGCTTAAGAACTGCAGTAGTGCATTTTAGTCATATATAAATATATTCTCAGAACTCTTAAATAGAACAAAGAATGTACCATCAATGTGGCAGACCAGCAGATATTAATTTAATATAGAGGATTTAAAAAATATATATTATATAAATTGCCCTATTACTAAGCAAGATCGATTTTTTATTATTCTCTTGCAATATAGTAAACTTTTCTAGTACAGTTCAATATGTCCTTTTATGTCAGTCTCTGTTGTACGTAAAAGAGTATAAAACAAGAATATTGCAGGTAGACTCGATATGTCACAGCCCAATTTCAGAAATCGAACAGTTAGGCATGTAATTCATTCTTTCACTACCGATATATTCTATTACTCTTGTCACCATATGTAAGGGTTCCAGATTGTGCGCAATTTTTGGGTATGAGTTTCATCACTTTTTGGGTGCATTGTCCTGTGGTGCGTTGAGAGTACATTGGCCTGTCTTGTGAGTTGGTTCGTTTTTTTTCTGGTTTGTGGTCGTACATTGACCCTTTTTTGCATGACAAGCATGGGTCTGTGTTATGGGTCCTGTTTCCTTTGTGGGTCTACACAATTCAATTTGTTGTTTCAATTAGTTCTTGTCCTGATTATGACTGAAATATTGTTGACGTGAAAAAAACAAACAACAAACAGACCCTTGAAGTCCACTTTGTCTCCTCTACCAGTATATTGTACTGGTCAATGTACATTGTGATGCATTAGCTCTAACAGTATGTTGAAAGAAGCAAAGCAGTCCAATGATGCATTCGAATGTTAGAAGTTCAAAGAAGCAAAGACAAACTCGGCAAACACCAAAGACCACACAAAGAAAACACAACATAACAAATATATACATGAGAACTTACACCGTAACGAGAAAGGACCTTATAGAGTGAAGCAAAACCTTAGGGATCGGTCAAAATTTATCAAAACATGGGACCGGAGCAAATGATAGTGGGACAAGTACTTTTTTTTAACGTTCAAAGGAGTGGGACCAACATTTTTTTTTTCAAATTGAAAGGCATGGGACATATACTTTTTTCTTTATGGAAATGCTTGGGACCAACATTTTTTACTACACAATTAACCATGGGACCATGAGATTTTTTCATGTCAGAATTCCATCTGCTCCGGTCCCATGCCTCGATAAATTTTGACCGGTCCGCCATATATGCTCCTACCAAATGTTACACGGATTTTAATCCCATAATACATGTATAATATTTATACAATTGCTGTTTAATATTTATACAAGTGCTGTTTGTATCTTTACCAAACAACAATATCTTGTGAAAAATGTAAACAATAATGTCGCACTCTTATGAAAAACAATGCAAAGTATAGGGTCTATAACAAAAGCTTTGCTCATTCAATTTTCAAGTATAAGATAAACATATAAACATCAAGTTGCGGCCAAACATTTAAATAAGGTTTTATTGACCACCATAAATAGATACATTGTAAACAAAAAGGTTAGTGGAACTTTTAGAAATTGTTTCCAACAAAAAATCAGAACATAGACTTAAGCAGGGGAAAGCAATTTTTTCTGAGATTTGAAAGTTCTTTTGAGTTTTTTATATGCAATAAGACATCTTGATCTAGCCAAAGAGTTACTAGTATTTTGAACATCTTTGGACAAGAAAAATACTTGTTTCACAATAAACTACAAAGCATTACATATGAAAGCTTATTTGGGTCACATTAAGTGGTGCCACATAAAAAAAATCAAAACAAATCGTGGCTACGAATTGTTAAGTAAACAAATCGTTCCCACGATTTAACATATCGTGGCCACGAATTAACAAATCGTTCCCACGATTTAACAAATCGTGGCCACTAGCAACAAATCGTTCCCACGAATTATCAAATCGTGGCCACGAGAAACAAATCGTTCCCACGATTAAACAATTCGTGGCCACGAATAAACAAATCGTTAAATCGTAGCCACAAGAAACAAATCGTTTCCACGATTGAACAATTCGTGGCCACGAATTGTTGGGTATGTAAATCGTTCCCACGATTTGTTAAATCGAGGGAACGATTTGTTAAATCGAGGGAACGATTTGTTTATTCGTGGCCACGTTTTGTTAATTCGATCGTGGGAAAGATTTGTTAAGTCGTGGCCACGATTTGTTAATTAGTGGGAACAATTCATTAATTCGTGGGAACGATTTGTATCTCGTAGCCACGATTTGATCATTCGTGGGAACAATTTGTTGCTCGTGGTCACGATTTGTTTCCCTTGGCCACGAATTGTTAAATCATGGGAACGATTTGTTGTTTCTCGTGGCCACGAATTGTTACATCGTGGGAACGATTTGTTTCTCGAGGCCACGAATTGTTAAATCGTGGGAACGATTTGTGTTAATTTTTTTTTAGTGGCACCACATAATGTGACCCACATAAGCTTTCATAATTACACGAGCTGAAAAAGCCTAAAAAAAGTCGAACCATTCCCTCCTCTGCCCGTTCGTCGCACCATTGAGTAACCTGTATTGTGTAAACTGAATCTTTCTGAAACTTTACTCAATATCAAGAGAAACATTGAAAATAATATATATGCATTCTGAGTCACAATCTTTAATAGAACATCGATTTTTTTGTAACATGCATGTTTCTTTTGTGCTCACTTCTCGTCTCGCTGTGACAATTTAATGCCAACGCCGTCTGTTGCATTATATATATAGTAATCCGTGTTTAATTAGAGGTTAAACATAGACCTGCGATGATTTTATACAATTCAACTGTAGAATACAAAATCTAAAATATTGCAATTTACTAGTCATTTTCTTTTAACACGATTGCTGCTGTGTTTTTAATTAAACAGGTACATTGGCAACTAGGTGAAAATTGAGAAAATGGTTTTAAGTGGGTGTATATGGTGGTTTAAGGAATAGAGAATAATGATTCCCATAAAATGAAGAGGAGAGAAAATTATCCTTAAAGTATAAATAATAAAAAGAAAAGTTAAAAGAATATCCTTTAAGTATAAATAATAAAAGGAAAAGTTAAAAGAATAGAGAAGTAGGGGCAAAAATTCACAGAATACAAAACTGAGGATACAAAAACATTTGATGTTTAACTATGCAAGTCAGTGTTATGCCTTGTTGCTATCGAAAACTGTTGTTGATGACAACCAGGCTCCCCCACTAAACAAACAAACAAAATATGAAAATATTGCGGTATCAATTTATTTTTAGCAAAAATGCCAAAGTAAAAAATACTTATTATTTGAGATGTTTTATTAAAAAAAAAAATACCATGGTACACAAATTTATCAATCTCTCCTAAAATGTCTCGAAACATATTTATTGCGTTATACTATACACTTCAAATTCAAAAAGGAAAACCCCGCTGACATTTACTTTTACAATACTTTTGTACGTTTTTCCTTGCAACACATGTTGTCGATATGCACTTGAAATTTGTTCCTTTTTAAAGATATGCTTTGTAGCTTTGTTTCTTTCTTTTCCTTTCAAGCCGTCGATTTATTATTTCACAACAAATGTTGACAATATGCACTTGAAACATCTTTCATTATTATGGTTTCTTTCCAAATGATAGATTTTTAGATGTTTTTTTTTCGTGTTTTTAAATGAAATGTCGATTTTTCTCTCAGCAAATGTTTTCAATATTCACATGACCACTTGAGACATCTTTCAATATATGTTTTCTTTGTCTCTTCCCTAATGATAGATTTTGGATGTTTTTTTTTTCTTTTGAAGGCATTGATTTGTTTTCACTAGTATTGATTCACAGGCACTTGTATACAGGATAACCCTTATGGTCCCCCACCCCCCCTTTTTTCCAAAACCGATTATTTTCATTTTTTCTGTTACATTATCCTGTATACAAGTGCCTGTGTATTGATTGTCAATTTATATATTTGAAACTTTCTTGGTCCCTTTTTTTTCAAATTTCGGATAGATTATGGCATGGATTTGTTCTTTTTAAATGTAGTATTTGCACCCGTGGGTTGTCAATATGTATTTGAAACATCCATTATTATCACAACCCCGCTTCGAAGAAAAGGGATATACTGTTTTACCCTTGGCCATCCATCCAATTGTCCGTTCCTCCTTCCATCCGTAACATTTTTCCGTCACAGTTTTCTTAGCAGGAACTACAGAGCAAAGAGGTCAGATGTTTTGCACGTAGCTTTATCATATGCTCCTTGGTTGTCTACTTCCTTTTGATTCTTAGGTGTTTACACACAGTGCCATACATGCGAAATTTCTGAGTTTTCTAAGCAACTATATATTGAGAGGTCTGATATTTTGTATTTGATAATCTTATACTATAGTACCATGCATGTGGCGCATAGCGATTTAATGCTTCTTCATCATCTACTCCCTGTTTTCCGAATACTCACGTTTTTACGGAATGCATAAATTTTGGAGCAGAGGTATCACTAGTGATCATAAGCTCACATACTTGTTTTTCTTGGTACCTTTTCAAATTATTGATTTTAAGTGTTTTTGTCTCTAAATTTCATTATTCTTTATATCAAAAGTTGACAATATGCAATTGAAACATTTTTTTTTTCGTGGTCCTTTTTCAAATGATGAGCTTTGATTTTTTTCCTTTTTAAATGTCGCTTATCCTAAATGTTGGCAATATCCACTTGCAAAACCTTCGTTATTTGCTGTTCTTTTTAAATAATGAGCTTTTTATAGTTTTTTGTCTTTAAATGTCGATTTTTCACCAACAAATGTTGCCAATGTGCACTAGAAACTTGTTCGTTTATTTTTGTCCCCTTTTTAACAGCTAATTAAGCACTACGCTGTTTAGAAGTATCGATCTGCTTCCCCTAACATCTTGCAGCTTGATATCGCTCTTTCAATCGATACCACAGGCGTTTGGGTTCAGGATTTTTTTTTATTAATAACGTGTATATAAAAATTTTCATACTCGTCTATATACTAATTGGAAATAGTATATAGACGAGTATGAAAATTTTTATATACACGTTATTAATAAAAAAAAATCCTGAACCCAAAACGCCTGTGATCGATACCAATATCTATGTCAAGATAGGTTTAATACCGCGTAAGATAGTAGGGTCACAAATCTTCAGAACGTTTACAAATTGATTCCGAGATCGATGTCTGATCAGTTATATACCTTCTTTTATTTGATGGCTTAACTTGTGGAATTGACCTATTCGATAGTGTCCCATATATAGGTTGTTTATCATGAAATAATGAGTGTAGGTACGCATATTGTCTTCCACAATAATTCACATATTGTCTTCCACAATAATTCACTTTCAACTTTTTGCATATACTACAGATGTACTAGTGAAAAATGTGACACAAAAGTGCACTGACAAATGTCCTTACAACCAATATTCCTGCTATGCTACGCTATGCAAATGGCAGCAAATAGTCTGCAGCTGGGTTTTTTGTGTAACCGTTTTGAGTTTTGACACAACATAAACACAAAATATAACGTGAAATAAGAGAATAAAGCATACCCCATCATACTTATCCATATTAAACAATTCTGAATGGCAAGCTTTAAACACTACTGGTGCGGCTTACTCTACATCAAATTTATAAACAATTCTGAATGGCAAGCTTTAAACACTACTGGTGCGGCTTACTCTACATCAAATTTAGACTTTCTTGCAGAGGGACGATACATAGACCCAGTCAAGTGCTTCCGGTGTCTGAGCTACTCTCACCGGAACAACTACTGTGGCGACCCCTTCAATTCAAGCCATCCTGATGTAATCTCTGCCAAATGTCTAGGCCAGTGTGTCAAATGGGTTCGAGAGCCTATTCCAGGTAAGTGATCTAGGTATTGAAACCCTTTACCGTTAAGTTCAATGACAGAAGAAAATGAGTATTAATAAGGCACCCAAATATCGTAATTCAAATAAATAGAAAATCAGTAGACGTGAAAAGGGAACAAAAACGAACAAAGTAACTAAAACCAAGGAATTAGAGTACACAAAGTAACAAAAACAAACACACAAAAAACAACCAAATTGCAATCAGCAATCGAAGCTCGCGTCGTAACGAGAGAAAGCTTAGGTTTTCCGGGAGAATATTCATTTCGTCTTGGGGCAAACACCCGCAAACTCCTCACAGTTTAAGTTCCGGTTCCCTCATTCCGCACACGCATGTCCGGTCATACTTTCAGAGTGAAATGATAGGCTAATTCGAATGAGTTTAAAACTCCCGTGCGTTGCTTTGGATTTATAAGGTGTATGTCTGGTCAAGGACGACATCACAAAAGCCTGAAAATAATCATTTTAACTAAAATGCGTACTAATGTTTTTTCCCTGTCTGGTAGATTTCTTGTCACCTCATTGGCTCTATTTCCTTATAATTTAAAACGGATAGAGGACAAATAAGCAGTATTTTTACGGTATTTTCCATTCGCAGGTATTTACAGATACGAAAGAGCATGTTCAGAAGACCTTAACATCCTTATGACAATTAATCTAGTTTGTATGGAGGAATCACGCCCAAGTACTGGGAGAATTTGTTTCTGTGAAAAAGATGGCTGCAATACAGCAGCAGCAAATGTGACGTCACGTGTTCTTCTTCTTTGTTTTATTATTGAATTACTTCGATTCGTCGTGTTGTGATGCTTTCACCTTTGGAATGGAGTAAACATTCGACATTATCTCAAACCATTTGTCACCGATGCACAGATGAATTTACTTGTTATTGATATTTTATCTGGGTTCTTTTATTTGAAAACCCACAGCGCCAGTTTGAACATTTGTTAGTTTTTCACATTTTTAACACATTATCTTTTTCGTTAGTTATACATGCATCATTAAAAATGTCATAAAAGCCCACGAAAGCTGACTTTCATTTGGCATTTGATTTGGTGGACAGTGTTTAGCGAAAATGTATCAAGGGGCCTTTAGAAAGGACAAAGACAAAATCAGTCAACAAAAATGAGAGCAACGTTTAGGAACAAACATCACAGAAACACGCAGAAACAACAGAACAGCAATCAGCAACGTGAATCCAAGTCATAATGTGCTCCGGAAGGGTAAGCAGAGTCGACTCCTTCCCGTTGCTGATTGTTAATTCGTCGAATAAAATCCTCAAGTGAAAAAAAGAAGATAATGAGCTGTGGAATAAGTGTACGTGACGTAACCTGCAATATTGACGATAATTTATAAAATGCACAACGGATGCCTGCCTTGCTTAGGGAAAACATGAGCATATTTCGAATATGAATTCGAACAAGCAGAGGTAACAATGGAGCATCCGAATGTCAAGAAGTCCGAAAGGGCAAAGGAAAAACCAGTAAACACCAAAGAGAACAACACAAAGAAACAGACAACACAAAAACAACAAAATAGCAATAAACAACGCGAACTCAAGTCGCAACGAGAGTGAACCCAGGTGCTCCGGAAGAGTAAGCAGTTCCTGCTTGCGGACGCGTTAGACATCTACGAATCTAGCTTAGTATATTTAATAGAGGTGTATGTAAATATGTTTATATTTAACCAGAATGTATAATTACATTACCTCATAGTTAAATTGCATTTTAATTGAATTAGAATATGTTGGACTATCAAAAATGGTTTTTGCTGGATAAAAGGCTAATAAGGTACATTATAAACCTAACAGATCCTTTTCTTACTTTATAGGTGTCAACCATTACAATTTTTACAAAATAAATATTTTACACGGTAATTTCAAAGAACTATAATAGACAAGCCCATGGAAACGACGGAAACTATTGCAGCTATAACGAGAATGGTAACCGCCATCTTGAATCTGACTATAAACTCTGATGTCATTTCCTGATTGATTACGTCATCAATTTTTATTTCCTGTGGCATACAGCTCTTGTCTGTACCAAACATCGATCGGTTGTCTTCAGGTTGAAATTGTTGAATTATTTCAAGATTATCATTTGAAATAATTTTCATGTCATTGGATTCCACTTTCTGTAATATTTCGTTCTTGTCTAAATCTGTATCCTCTGTTACGACTGTCTTGTTGTCGATAGATTTTGTAAAAACTTGTAACTGGCTGGCATCATTGTCTTAAAAAAAGAAACAAACATATTACTGCAAAAAAAACAACAACTTTCTACCGTTAAACATTTATATGCAGGTAAAATATGTAAATAACTCCTCCGAGTTATCAGAACTCGATCATGACTTAGAGGAGAGATATTTAGGTTCAGAAATTAAAAAAAAATGTCTCGGATAAACGGATAGAGACGCAAAACATAAGGGACATTCGAAGTCCATAAAACCGGAAGACACCGGAAACGAGGACACAACGAAAAACCGCAGCACAACTAAACTGCAACAGGCAATGTGAAATCCTGGAAAGGTGAATGATTGATTCATACTTGCTACCAAATACTCGTTTATACGGCGGTCTTCAATTTTTCCAGTATGTTTTCCTTGAATTGTCTTTTTTCATGGACATTTGAGATTGATCCTTTACCAATAATTTTGTTATAACCTTTATTATGATAGGTCAAACCCGATGGAAGATGGCAAAACAAAAACGCTATTGAAAATTGACAATTGATAAAAGCACATAAAATTCTCCATGCAATTGTGAAGGCAGACAACACCTTGTGATCAAAAATAATCTTGTGGTGATTGTTTTCGTGTCACACCTGAGCATACTGGAGCTGGATATAATTATAATATATAACAGATGCTCTGGAATAACGCTAAGAGAGGAGACACGAAATTAGGAAATACGAAAAATGGTTCAAAATTTTAAATGGGATATGGAAAAATAGCCAATTAATTATTGGATAAGAAAAAAGAGGCTAAAAAATTAAGGAATTAGGACAAAAGGGCAAATATTTTTTAGGGAAATGGTAAACTTAACCCTGTGTCAGATATGCGCTCCCAATATCAAGAATGTACATACTTTTGATTCTTGTAACACTGTGACGGACATGAAGTTTTCTCCTGGTGGACACGGAAGTTACATCTCTACGTCGTCTGTTTGATGTTAGATGGCTATGGATACAGGAATTCTATGAAAAACGATAATTGTTATACATTTTTATTATTTAATTTCAAAATTGTCTAAACCCTAAGGTTCTTCTTATCCCAGACATAGGTTGATTATCTTAGTTATAATTTGGTTCTCCGTTTCGGTATTTTTGGTTTCATTGTTCTATGCTCTTCATAATGATATAGGTTTTGGCTTCTCAATATTTTTGGTAAAGCGCTTCTGATGATCCTTAAATAGACGATACGCATGAAAATTATGCACAAAATCAAATTGATTTCATGAAAAACTCGATTCCTTAAAAATGCCATGAAGTTTTTATGCATGGCACTTTGGCAATATGCAATAATCAAGCTCTAAAAGAAAGTTTAATATAGGAGGCCATATACAATAATCAAGTTCTAAAAAAAGTTTAATATAGGAGGTCATATGCAATAATCAAGTTCTAAAAAAAGTTTAATTTACTAAATAAAATATCGGCCTATATAACGCGAAAAATGAGGATAGGGTGGCCATCATAGTCTGTTGTCTACCTTTTTTATTATATTGTCCTTTTCTTTGACAAAAATCATGCACCATTAAAAATCTTCTAGACTGCCTTCAGCTTGTAAGCGGTATACTATAGACAATAATACCCCATGTATAACACGAACCATATAAAGCTGAATCATCATGTCAAAGAAAATCGAAATGATACTCAAATTTACATTACAAATAAGAGTCAATCCATAGGGATTTATTCTACATTTTATAGCCATATCCATGAATATTTCTACATTAGTTCCCAGTATTTTTTATCATTTTGTGATTTACGTCTGGAGCGAATCCAAAATTTGTCCAGACCCACAGCACACTTAAGGCAAAAGAGGAGTTCCATGCTAATTTACCCAAATTTTTGCACGAAATTACAAAATTTCATATGAAAACTTAGAATGCCCTTTTTTTTTACCTAAAAGGAATAAGATCTACCATTGTGCAATAAAGACATCACATATGTCAATACATTTTGTAATATTTATCGAAAGGACTAGCATCGTTCCTAAAGACCATTCTCCCAAAAAGAGCAAAGAAAAAGACGTTAGATTTGCCCTCAAAATTTCACCCCTAAAAAGCCTAGACTGTATTCATTTATATGTAATATAACCAATACTTGCCCCATCGCAAGGTTCGTGGCACATGTAAAAATGACACATGTAGGTAATTGACTTGCTGCCGAATATTTCAAATGCTTCAAAGTAAGGGCTTTCAGCTGTGAGGCCTTTTGTAACAAAACCTTCGGTCCTTCCAAGAATGACTCCCTCACCGCATCTGAAATAGGCAATGTGTATTGTCTTTGTTAAAAAGAAAAGGGTGTTATGACTCAAAAGCAATTTTTAAATGTTTTTTCTTCTATTTTCCATTAATTTTTAATATGCTTTATTCAATTGACATTTAGTCTGGCAGTTGCGTGGTCTATTTTGTCTTGGATTTTAAATTATTTGTTGGCTATTTTCTCCGTAAAAGGGAAGATAGAAAAAAAACAGAGCCCTATGATTCGATTTCAAGCATACTGACACAGTATCTTTTTCCTTTTCTTTTGGTACACTGTTATATTCGTTGAAACAACGCCTCGAATTATTGGTTTTCAGTCCATACAATTCAGATAAACATTTATATGATATAGGTCACTATATATGCTTTTTTAAAATAATACATATTAATGGAGTTGTTAGTCTGACAGACTGGTTTTGAAATAAATTGTTCGTCTTGCACTTAAGGAAGACACCGGCATTTAAAACCCCTCTATTTTTTACAATGAAATATGGTAATTTACCCTTCTCTAATGAAAGAAAACGTTTCAATGTCTGGATTTGTTGGTCTTGCTTCACAATTGAAAACATGAAACCCCTGATCTCTGTCTGTTCCAGCTGAAAAAAATGTAGAATGGCAATGGACTCGTGCAAATGAGTGAGACAACTTGTAAAAAAAAAATATATATACCCTCGAGAGAAATATTAAGAAAATTGCAAAATCCCGTATAAATATTGAAAAGTGCTCTCCGTGCCGTTTAACACCAAACAATGTATCAAAACAAATATAAAATTTTGCCAAAAGAAAACTCTTAACTCTGAAAGGAGAAACACCATATTTTGATACGAATGGTATAATCAAAAAAAGAAATGGTCAGATATAGATTTTATAATTACGAATCCACTAATATCTCTAAATTGGAAGGAAGGAAGTGCTCCCTGTGACACAGATGCCCCCGCGCCCAATCATGAAGTAGATGATCTACGCGTCTGAAAATGACTTATAAGGGCATAAAAATATTTGCCGAATGCTTAAAAATTCATAAATCAAAATTAGGATTCTTACTCACCTGTCATGGTTACACGTAATTTGATTTTCTTTCCAAGTGGTATCGTTTTACTCAAGATAATCTCATTCATATTGTCCACGACATCGATGTGGAAAGTGGACATCGTGATGTTTTCAGTTGAGTGGTTGTGTACACGATGGATGTGTTTATATGTCTCGTAAGGGGCCACCATTCTACAATATAGAAAGACAGAAACAATTGTTATTGTCGATGCACGAGTTACTTTAACACCGTGGTGTTTTCTGCGAGTGGTTACTTTTACATGATCAATGTTTTTGGCAAATTGCAAAATAGCTTAGACCAGCTTATGTTCATTCAATTGCATTTTGTTCTTTCCGGGACACGAATAAAGAACGCACAAATCTTAAACGAATCAATTTAATGTATTTAACAAGTGTGGCCACCAAAAGAATGTCTCGCCAGCCGTCACCATCACTAAAATCAACTACCTAAGCTTTCATTTCTTGATATAAACACAAAAAGTGTCTGTATACCCAATATCAGATGCCTAACTATTATACTATTCAAGCAATCCATTGTCCACACAAGTATTACATAACGTTTTCTGCCTGAAAAAAAAAGACCTAAGTTCACAGAGTCAATGGAGCGTAAAAATGGGGTCATGGTCACATGGCATGGTGACAGTTGCGTTAACCATAACCGCAACTGTCTGTTAAGCCAATATCAGATGCCTAGCTATTATAATTTTCCAGCAACTCATCGTCCACAAAAGTCTTACAAAAAAGTTTTTCAGCCTGAAAAAGACCTAAGTTCACAGAGTCACTAGAGCGAAAAAATTGGGTCAGGGTCACGCGGCATGGTAACAGTTGCGTAGACCATAATCTAAACTGTCTGTATACCTAATATCAGATGCCTAGCTAATATATTTTTCCAGCAATTTATCGTTCACAAAAGTCTTACAAAAAAAGTTTACAGCCTGAAAAAAAGACCTAAGTTCACAGAGTCACTGGAGCGTGAAAATGGAGTCAGGGTCATATGGCATTGTGCCAGTTGCGTAGACCATAACCTGAACTGTCTGTATACCAAATATCAGATGCCTAGCTATTATACTTTTTAAGCAATTCATTGTCCACAAAAGTCTTACAAAAAGGTTTACGCCGCCGCCGCCGCCGTCGCCGCCGGAAAGTAATACCTATGTCTCGCCTTCCGCGACTTATCGTCGCAGGCGAGACAAAAACCATTAAAAAGGAAACGTTATAATTGCCAAACGCAATTTTAGGTCCACTAAAATTGTCAGCTTCGTCGATATAAAACCCAACATATTCAAAGGAGGGGTTATCCGCCAATAATATTTTCGTTTGTTATTTGTAAATTGCTAGAATTCAAATAGACATTATATGATATAGCTCACTATACCGAGTCACATAAACCGAAAAAAACAATTCAAATACCATTAAAATATATAGGGGCGTTCGAATACTGGATACAATAAACATAAAATACTTGTAGCATATTAACTTTTAGTGCAATTTCCGTAACGTAAAACTTCCTGTAATATTTGTGAAAATGGTCACAATGCTGTATTAAGATCTATAAATTATAACTTACGGTTCACCTATCAGGTTGGTTTGACTGTCATTGGTTGCCGCATAGTCTCCATATGCACAGTTGACTAAATAGGAATCTTTAAACTCTAAGGCCCCTTCCTTTAAAAATGCTATCTCTAGCGCCACTTGGTAAAAGTTGGAATTTGGAATAGACTGCGAAGAGGGAAAAAGAACCAGTATTATAACAGTACGGTGTACATGTACGGAATTTACCACGGTTGATAAAGGGCTTCAGAAGGCGGCAACCTTTCCGCTTTCCCTTAGAATTGAACTTTTTTTCCGCTTTCCCTTAGAATTGAACTTTTTTCTGTTAATTTGAATCCTAAAAGTGTTCTATTTGTACAAATTTTGCAATTATAATGAGAAATATAAATAAAGGTACAGCAAAACTACCGAACTTGGAGATGTCCAGGAGAAGATTTAAAACTATCTAGATACATGTACAAAGTAAACCATGATTTCCTCGAGATTTTAAAGCACATAGTACCCACTATTTGATCAGTTTAAATCATGGCCACGGAAACCGGGGTAAACGGAGGACAATTCTGACTTCAGATAGGTAACTGGAGAACCTAGTAACTACGTATAGGAGGGCAAGTCGTTTATAAGTAATCTTAGTCAATTACCAAGCGTGACTCTTAATGCATGCGGGTCCAGAAGTTTTTGAAAGTGTTTCATTCCACATCTACTGAGAACAATATCTATTTCATGTATTATAGCCAATCAAATGTTTAATTATCCCAAGCTGAACAGGGACTCATCAAGGTACTTTGGAGCACCTGTACTTAATCCTCCTATTGAATGTGTTACAATGGAAGTTGATCTCTCTAAACAGTTTAAACTAACATCTATGTGGAGGAGATTATCTTGTTGTATGAAGGAAAAATTTTCCTAGTATAAAAGATTACCAGTCGAAAATTTCATATTGGCAAAATAGCTCAAAAAAAGAGAAAATGTGCAAAATAAATGTCAAAGGGTTGTTTAAAACATTAGATTCATAAAAGAAAATTGTTTAGTTGCAAAAATCATAGATAATAGCAATTTCTCTCAGAGATAGGAGTTTTTTTCCTTCAGGTAAAAATCATCTACCTATGAGTAGTTTTCATTTTCAATGAAGGTGCCACTTAAACTGATCAAAGAGATTAGCTCCTATTATTACAAAATTCTATAGATAGATTAAGCACCAGTTCCCCAAAGTACCTTGATGAGTTCCTGTTCAGCTTTGGGGAATGAAGCATTTGATTGGCTATAAAATCATAAAATATTCCGTGGTTCCCAAAGGGATTCAAATCCCTTTGTATCCGCGCCAATGCACGGTATAAACATGTAACTGGGATCCAAATCAAAACAAATCACAACAAAAACATACTTACATAAAAGAGGCATGCACTTGAGGAATCTCCGCTGTAATATACTGATGCTATGTATTGTCCGTCATTGTTGGCCGTGGATAGAGTTTCCGTGAACTGGTCCTTACAGTGAAAAATAACCTGTGTAAAAAACTGAAAATTTCAAAATGCCTGCAAGTGACTGCTTGAGACAGACAATGATTCATGATTTTAAGCTGTCATTTTCAAAAATATAAGACAAAAGAGACGAATTCAATGTTCAAATAATTAATTTTCCTTACACGGGAAGTAACATACCAATCTCACCAGCATATGGGGTGTATATTTCCTAACTTATTCAATATGCCAGGGTTGTACTAATTTTTTTCAGATTTTTAGACTCGACACCGTTGTCTCCGTGATCGGCTTTTAGACCAAAAATATAAGAAAGTACGTCTCGACCGGACTTTTTCGTTCGATATTAGCCACTGGTAGCAAAATTCAAAAGTATGTCAGATGAAATGATTTGTGACTGTTTCAATTAACTTGTGACAGTTTGTTATATCCATTGTGTCTCACAACTATGTTGTGTTTTGTGTTACTAGGCCCTTAGATCGCAATGGAAGAGGGAAATTTGGCGCCATAAAACCTGGTTCAATCCACGATTTCTTTTCAAATGCCTACCAAGTCATGACCATTGCGATCTTCAATTTCACTAGTATGCCTTTGCCTTGTGTTGTCTTTGCCTCTTGAATATATGAGATAGGTCAACCCAATTGGGTAGTTTTGTTGTAACCTTTATTTCAAAATAAAGTAAAAATATTCTACAACTGCAATTTAAGCCTAGCAAAAGTACCCCCTGTTATATTTTTTTTGGTCTTACATTAGTAAGTTTGGACATTAACATCATCGCCAATAAATGAAAAAGTTTGTTTTGTTTCTAAATTTGTACTAAGCATTTTAAGATTTATTACATAGTCCCCCTCTTCTATATAACCTCCAAAAGCACCTGAACAATTCAGCTCTCGCTTTTCCGTATAGAGGTATTGTTGTTGTTTGTTTTATTTTCCTCTTTGCTTATATAGGTCTGGTTTATAGATCTCTTATTTGGTCTTAATTGTAGGGTATAGAATATTATTACCTGAATGTCATAATCAGCCCTCACAGTTACTGTGGCCGGACTCGATATGTCATAGGAACACTCTGGTTTTACTACAAAATAAAGTAAAAGTGAAAAAATGTATTCAAGCACGCACAAATCATACTAAAATAGCTGAGTTGTTTGTTGTGCCAGACATCCGTTTTTCCTTGGAAATTTCTTGTACTTTCCAGTAAATTTTCGTCAAAAGTTGATCCGAAAACCCCACTCTTTTTGTCCTAGACCCTGTCAGAATGGACCCCTTACATAATATGATTTTATGCAGTGAGACTTGACTGTGAAAAATCGGCTTTCTCTACCAAATTTTGCTATGACTCCTAAATATTTGCATTTTGACAAATTTGTACTTGGCACCTCAATATCAAATTGGTCCTTCTATCCAAGTTGGAGGTTCTGGTTAGTAATGACTTGTAAATGCTACATATTATACTTGTTCTTACCAAGAATGATTTCGTCGCCCTTTGGTAAATCTCCTTGTATCCTTATAAGTTCTGCCTACAATAAAAAATCGTGAACAGGTGGGGCAAAAACCTATGAATGAGTAACAACCCCTCAAATGAGAAACTTATTCACTATGATTTTTAAAATGTAATTCTAAGAAGATGGTACATCTGTGGGAAAAATGAAAAATCTTTGCATGCCAAAAGTTGTATGCGTTATTTTTTTTTTATCTTTTTTTTTGCGGTCGTGACCCTCGGAATCCAAGGTGATACAGGAGGTCAAACTGTAAAACTTTTTATCCGGTCGGGAGTCCACATACATGAGCCATAAAGACAATACAAAGTTTGTATATGGAATTCTTAAATCGTACAATCGAATTTAAGCTCTTTTTTTGCATACTAGTATGTATTGTATTACCAAACAACCATGAGTATCGTTTACATTATGCCATGACTTGCAACATACTACACTTTTTGCTTTTTGAACAGTCGAAAAGTCAATTCATAATATAATAAATTTTTTGGGTAAGTATACTAGTATTTCCATAGAAGTTACATTGGTACATACCTGCAAGAATGGGACACTAAAGAGGAACACTAAAGCAGGCAAAGACATGGTGTTCTGCAAATATGGAAAATATTGTGAAAGAGGCAAACTATATTTGACGGCGATCTACAAATCTCCAAATTAGGTTGTCAAGGACCATTTTGCATAAATCTGTACAATGATATCAAAATTTCCGTGGTAAGAGGTTCAACCCCGATACCACACCTCTGGGTTCCCTACTGTACTAACAGTAGAAGTGTCATCTTAATAATTTTCATATTGATTAAGAGAGCCGTTGGTGTATTAGTTAGGCTACAACATGTAACATAAAGGTTCGTGAATCGATCCTCCTCAGGGGTAAAAACTGCATGGACAAATTTGCCGACTCCATGGACGCTCTCTCTTTCGAGACATCATTTTCGATGATAATCTCAAGGGGTGGTGCTTGTCATTTAGCATGTTGTCGTATGTATCTTGCAAACAATACCCTGTGCCCCCGGGGGGGTTACTCCCTATATACCAATATACGGGATGTGCATTTTTATGGGTCCATTTTTTACATTTTTTTACATAGATTTGGGTTTCTTTTTTTAAGCAGTACACATAGATTTGGTTCCCATGTCTTACATAGGCATGAGAGTCAAAACAGAAAAGGTGCCATAGACTTTGGTCTTTTTTTTTTGATACTTAACGAAGTTAAGATGTCATTATAAGCAAGAAAGAGACTTGTAATTTATTTTACAATGCTCTAAAAAATGTAAAAAAAAACCTAAATTGACTTTTATTTCGTTACATAGATATGGGTATTTCTTTGCTAATCACATAGATTTGGGTATGTTTTTGACAATTTTCTGACATAGATTCGGGTACCAATTTCAATATACAAAATGCACACCCCCGTTATAAATCACCAAATCACCCCGGGGGGGGGGGGGCATGTGCACGTTAAAGACCGATTTGTAGAGATCGATAAGAGAAGGCTCAATGGGGGTCATTATATTGGCCACACCCACCAAATGCAAATTAGAGAGGAATGTACAGAAGCATTTGGATTCTTTCCCATTTTAGGAAAAACAAGAGGCGCCCAGGAGCCTGAATCGCTCACCTGGTCTTCATGTCAACCCTATGAAGACTTTTGTATAGCTAAATGAGCTGAATGTTTAAGCAGGAAAAAGCTTTTCTCTATCTGCAATAGTTTTCATTCTATAGGCCAAAACACTATTTTTTGCCTTTAAGGGGCTGTAATCCCTATAAGGGGTCATCTGACAACTTCCACCCTATGAAGACTTTTGTAGAGCTAAATTAGCTGAATATTTAAGCAAGCAACAGCTTTTCTCTATCTGCAATAGTTTTCATTCTATAGGACAAAAACACTATTTTTTGCCTTTAAGGGGCTGTAACCCCTATAAGGGGTCATCTGACAACTTTGACCCTATGAAGGCTTTCGTAGTGCTTAATGAGCTGATCATTTAAGCAAGTAACAGCTTTTCTCTATCTGCAATAGTTTTCATTCTACAGGCCAAAAACACTATTTTACGCCTTTAAGGGGCTGTAACCCCTATAAGGGGTCATCTGACAACTTCGACTCTATGGACGCTTTTGTAGAGCTGAATGAGCTGAACATTTAAGCAAGCAACAGCTTTACTCTATCTGCAATAGTTTTCATTCTATAGGACAAAAACACTATTTTTTGCCTTTAAGGGGCTGTAACCCCTATAAGGGGTCATCTGACAACTTTGACCCTATGAAGGCTTTCGTAGTGCTTAATGAGCTGAACATTTAAGCAAGCAACAGCTTTTCTCTATCTGCAATAGTTTTCATTCTACAGGCCAAAAACACTATTTTACGCCTTTAAGGGGCTGTAACCCCTATAAGGGGTCATCTGACAACTTCGACTCTATGGACACTTTTGTAGAGCTGAATGAGCTGAACATTTAAGAAAGCAACAACTTTTCTCTATCTGTAATAATTTTCATTTTAGAAGCCAAAAACATGAAAAAATGCTATTTTTCACCTTAAAGGGGCAGTAATTCCTATAAGGGGTCATCTGACAACTTCGACCCAATGGAGACTTTTGTAGAGCATTTGATGCTGAAGCAGTAGCGTGGCATCAGATTTCATCTATCTCTTATACTTTATAATTTACAAGCCAAAAACAGTAGTCTGACCCCCCCTGGTCTATTTTTAGTAACAGCGGCCATGTTTTTTTGACGGATCAAAAATCCAAACACAAGTTTGGTGCAGGACACCCTAAGGATCAATCATACCAAGTTTCAGTAAATTCTGTTCAGTAGTTTCAGAGGAGAAGATTTTTGAAAAATTGTTAACGGACGACGACGACGACGACGACGACGACGGACGCCAAATGATGGTAAAAGCTCACATGGACCTTTGGTCCAGGTGAGCTAATAAAAAAGTTCATACGTAAAATTCATTTTGTGTGTGGAAAAGAGAAAAGATGTTCTGAAAGTTAGAAAAACTGACTGAGATTATCATAGTTATAAGTTACACTGTGAGCTAAATTTTGACCTCGAAAATATATGTTATTGGTGCTTTTGTCTATTCTTTATATTTTGTTGACTTGATAAATATATTTAATCATGAAATATATAAAATAATAATTATAGATAAATTACCTCGGAGAATAAATGTTATTGGCTGGAGTGACCTTGCCCTTAAAATCTTCGGTGCGTTTGAATACGGTTGATTCGATTTCTTAATTAAAAATGTCAGTTATTCACCGACAGATAAAAAATATTTAGTTTGAAAATATGTGTTTCTCTTATCGTCTACTAACACTATGGTTTGTCATACTGAACCATCCTACCAAGTTTCAAATCATTCTCGTGTACGGTTCCTGAGAAAAGCTTGACGGAAATTTTCATAGTCATGTTCACATATTTTAAAATTGGCCTAAGTTCCAAACAGGTAGTAGATGTCGGACAGATCTCAAAATCGCTTAGGACGTATAGTTTGTCATACTGAACCATCCTACCAAGTTTCAAATCATTCTCATGTACGGTTCCTAAGAAAAGCTTGACGGAAATTTGCATAGTCATGTTCACATATTTTTAAATTGGCCTAAGTCCCAAACATGACGTAGATGTCCGACAGGTCTCAAAATCACTTAGGACGTATAGTTTGTCATACTCAACCATCCTACCAAGTTTCAAATCATTATCATGTACGGTTCCTGAGAAAAGCTTGACGGAAATTCGTACGGACGTACGGACGGAAATGAGTAAAACTAAATGCCCCCGACATGTCGTCGCGGGGGCATAAAATAGGTTATCTCGAATGTCTTAGAGAAGACATACCTGAGAAATAGAAGATTGCAATGGTCCAAAAGAAATTGTGGGTTAAACCCGTTTTATGACGCCAAACTTCCCCTCTGTCTTCCAATCCATTCTAATAGGGTCTGAAAGTAACACGAAACACAACACGGTTGTGAATCATAAAAAAAATATTGAGGTGATCATCTCAGTACAACAACCATCTAAAAACAATCACTAACTATTTCGTCTAACATAATTTTGAAGTTTTCAACCAGTGGCTGATAATGAAGGAAGAATTTTTAATAGATCGTGTGTGACGTTTTAAACTTTTAGTCTAGCAATGATAAACCTTATCACGTCAGTATGCAAATTTGTATTTTGGTCGGAATGGATTTCTACATTCTTCCTTAAGTGTTAATCCATGCAGAAAAATGGTCACGACGGGACACGACCATCATTTGTTGCGTCTACCATTTTAAACTGGCCCTTGTCAGTAAATGGGTATGATCTTGAAGTTTATACACCAAGGGTATCACACATCCATGCAGAGAAAAAGCTACAGCCAGCATCTGAAGCATCCCTATGTGCACCTACCAGACCAATTTGGTTGATGTGGCACTTGACAATAAGCTGGAATGGACTATACCTTTCTTCTGAAAGTGGTCACCCATACCGAAAATATAGGTGACAGCTAGCATCTGAAGCATGCATTTTCCTAAGCATCACTAGGCACACCTACCATACTAATATGGTTGAAGTGGCACTAAAGACTTATAAGTATTCTTCTGTAAGTGGTCATCAATGGTGAAAATATATGGTTGATGTAGAATTTCTCAGTAAGCCGGAATGAACTTTAACCATTCTTTTATAAGTGCTCATTCAAAAATATAGGTCAGAGCCAGCATCAGAAGAATGAACACTACATGCGCTTATGGTACTTGCAAATAAGCAGGTATGGACCTAAATCATTCTTCTGTAAGTGGATGTGGACACCGACGCCAAGAATCACACAAGCCGTCCTCACTTCTTGATGTGAGTTAAAAATTCATTTAACAGGAAAAGGGTGAAAAACAGACCTGAAATCTAATCCCCCTATAAAGGACCTCATGCTGATAATGCATACCAAATATCAAGAGGCTGATAAATAGTTGCTGATATTTTTTCTCCCCGATTGCAAGCACTTTACCATTTTCATTTTCTGCCAAAATACTAGAAAAAAAGCCTTAAAAGATTATAAAGAAATGGAGCAGCTGCACACAACAGCTAATCCCCTCGCCTGTTAAATTAAAATTTAAGTGGAGATGATCTAAATCTGGAACAGAATTACTATCCAAGATATAACCCCATTTTAAATATAAATCCTCAACTTAAATTGGAATTGCTGAGATATGCACCTTAACCAAAACTTTCACCTGAATCATTCATCTGGAAACTGTAGGTCAAGGTACGGATGTTGGTTTCTTCCAATGTTCACACTGACCCAACATCATTTCTCTACCATTTGCAGTTGCTGAGATATGGACCCAAACCAAAACTTTAACCAGAGTCGTTCATGCGATAAATGTAGGTTAAGGTGTCCAAATTGTGGAACAGCTGTTGGTTACTATCAGAGATGTACCCACTGACTCAATATCATCTCTCTGTCACTTGCTGCAGTTGCTGAGATATGCACCAAAACCAAAACTGTAACCAGTTGTTCATGCGAAAAATGTAGGTCAAGGTGACCAAATTTTGGTACAGCTGTTGGTTACTATCCAAGATGTACCCACTGACCCAATATCATCTCTCTATCACTTGCAGTTACTGAGATATTGACTTTAACCATAACTTTAACCTGGGTCATTCATGTGGAAAATATAGGTCAAGGTCACTTAATATTGATATGGATGCTGGTTACTATCCAAGATGTAACCACTGACCCAATATCATATCTCTATCACTTGCAGAGATATGGACTTTAACCTGAGTCATTCATGCAGAAAATATAGGTCAAGGTCACTTAATTTTGGTACTGATGCTGACTATCATCAAAAATGTACCCACTGACCAAATATCATCCCTCTATGATGTTAAGTTCCCAAGTTATTGACAAAACAAAAACCATTACCAAACACTATATCCCCTCCCCAACTACATTGGGCTCGGGGATAATTAGACTGTGTGTTCCAATCCAAGGAAGCTTGGCTGCTTCACTATTTTTTTCTTCTTCAAAAAATCTATTTACTAATTGAAAAATATAATAACTCAAATGATACAAAAGTAGGGGGCATAAAATGATCGGGTTTGTTCGTAGGTCCCAACAGTTGCAAGATGGGGCATTATGTATTTTAAACATATTCTTGTTTGGTTTTGAATTGTAAGTAATTTATGCATTAAATAATCTGAAACAAGTAATAAAATATTTTATTCTATACCAGTTAAAAAGAACAGTATTTACAAATAAATCATAAAACAGAAAATTTGAAATTTTTAAAGAAAACAAAATGTGACATGAATGATGTTGTAACTGCACACATTTGCAAATCATATGACTGTATGCAACAAATTATGGCTTTACAAAAGGCAAATGACAATGTTCCTTTTTAACTGTGACAAATAATTCTTTTAGACAAAACAAAATGTGAACATTTGCCATTTTAACTGATATTTTTAAAACTGAATTTTATCTAACTTGTAACTAAGTCTTAACATGAATATTTTTGTGGTTTCCACAACATTAATTAGAATTTTACTTAAAAATCTTTCACATGTAGGTAAGTTAAGATATAAAGCTATTCATTGCTCTATTATTAGTCTTTTGTTCCAAATGAAAACTTGAACATATACATAAACATGGCCATACCCTAAAGTGGACTTCCAAAATGAAGATATCTTGCCTTATAGTAAGCAGTGTGAGCCTGTGAGGTACCAGTCTTGCTTAATATTTTATAGTTTGTGTAACCTTGGCCAAAAACCTTTTAAATCTGAATTAATGGGGATCTTTCTTTCCTCATAGGCTTCCTGATTGTTTTAACAAGAAATCTATGAGCCAATTCTATGATACCCATGCTTTCACAATTACTACTAGTAAACAATGTGTTTAATATAAAGTTTACAGCAAACAAGAGGTAAACGTTTGATGGATCCCAAAATGTATCCAACATTACAACATGTCAATATCAAGATTGTTACCAAATATCAGCAACCTAAGAGTACTAGTTGCTGAGTTATACATGTAAGTGAATGGAAAGTGTGACATATTTTTTTAAAAGTTTTGGTAATCAGGTAGAAGATGTCTGATGAATCCAAAAACATATCCCAAAATACATCATGTCCATATCAAGCTAGTTACCAAATATCAGCGATCTAGGAATAATAGTTGCAAAGATATGAGGAAATATAAAGCAGGACAGAATTAATTTTGTGTGACATAAAAAATATTTCAGTAATAAAAGATTTTTTAACTACATAACTATCTACATATATGATCATCTGTAACACCCTGTATAACATTGTTTTACAGAAATAGAACTTACAAACAACAGGTTCAATTTTTCAATAAAATTTAAAAAACAATGAACATGATGAAATATCACAAATAAAATGTATTTACATATAAACATTTGAAAAGAAGATCTAAAACAAGAGGCTCACAGTTGCCCAAATAATTCATATAAGGCACTTAGCGGATATTGCATATAATTTTTTTAACCTGGTCTGTTTCATAAAACATCTGTTATATATCTCAAATTGAGTATTTCCTCAAATTACAGACTTAAACACTACAGCAATTCCTCAAGAAATTTTAAGATAAGCAAATCCTCAAATTTGAGATGTTCTTGTGCTATACTTTTTTTTTAAATAAAAGCTTCTAAAAAGGCAAACAATATATAATTTTATATCTTTTCTAACTTGCAAAATATAACATTTTGTCGAAAAGCAATTGCAACTCTCCTATTTTTCACTGTTTTTTTATTAAGAATAAGATGGACATGATAAAACCTTGCACAGATGAATCCCACATTTATGATCTTCAATTTGACACATTTCATTCAATCATGAGTAAAAGGAATGCTATCATTCATACAATGCTTGATTGTAAAAGGTGGAATATTCCCTGAAACTTTGAAACTTAGCATTTATTTAAAAATAGCTCTGATCAACTGGTGATCACCTAATATAGATAATAACCCAAAAATATTCTCAAGGTACTTATTTTGGTCTTTACTTCTACGACAAGTACGACCACTAAAATATCTGCGTCTCAACTTCTGCTTCTTTTCAGAACAGACAAGACAAAAAACTAACAATCTGATAAACTCAAAACAAAATTTTTAACAAAATAAAAATCTATCAAATTAAAAAATGGGCGGATTTTGTTTAACAAGAAGAAGTTGGGTGACAGACCTGAAATCAAATCTAACATTATAGGACCCCACCTTGATACTGTATACAAAATATCAGGTAGTTGTGATAAGTAGTTGTTCAGAAAATTGTTACAAAAATTTCTTTCCCACCCATCCGCCAACATTCACCATTTTATACCCAAGATTTTTCACAGCGTGAAATCCAGCCAAAGATTGTGTGTTTGGGGTAACATGAATTGAAAAGTCAGGTAGGGTACATATTTTACAATGGTTCAATAGGAGACCATTTCTGACTTAAAAGCTCCTTGTTGTAAAAAAAAGCAAGAAAAATTTTTAGATAGGGTCGGATTACCCTAAACACACAACTTTTTATGGCTTAGGGCACTTTCAACAATCTTAAATATTTCTATTCACAATAAAATATAATAGTCATATTAAAAATATGAAAAGACAGAACAAAGGAAAATACTTAGATCTATGATACATGTATATGTACAGATACACAAGAAACAGAAAACAACTCTTTATCATAGATTAAGGTTAATGAAAATCCATGCCTAAAGAACATGAAGACAGTTTTTATGTTTGATGAAATGAACCTTGAAATAACAACAAATTTAACAACATCTGATGTGAATTTTTTTTTTTTGTTTACAGAATTTTTTAGTTGATGTTATTCCCTAAATTATAAGAAAAAATAATTTTTGCTCATGTCTACAGACTACAAAATAAAGTTAACAGTGTAAAAAATCTACAAACCTTTATGAGCGTAACTGCAGATTTTGTATTTATAAATTTTTAACAAGTTTTTCCTATGTATAATCTAGTGAGCATTTCTATGGTTTGAGCTTTTATTAATTTACAGTAAAACCTTAATTTTACAGATGCTACAAAAGCACCGACATAAACTATACATATTTCTACATCTTATTTGGTATATAGACCTTCCCATTGCATTAAGTATTTAATTTTACCATCGCTAGTCACACGTTTAGCCAGTACATTATATTTTTCTCCCTTTCTCATTCTGTCTGACGCCCCAAAATATTGACACATATTTTTCCTGATTTTTGCCATACTAACAGGACCTGATTGTACCCCTTTTTCTATGGTCTGAACATCCAGCACATTACTCTGTGTGACACGTCGACGTTTGCTCTGACGTAACGGCTCTTCTGGATCACTCTTACGACCACGTTTTCGAGTCTTCTTCGCAACTTCCTTCCCATTTCCTGAAACAGAAGGGGGCGGGGTGGGAATGACTGTTGTCAGGTCTTCTTGAGAACCAACTGAGCTCTGGGACAGAACTTCATCAGTTTCATACTCCATGTAAAGATAGTTCATGATCTCCGTCTTTCGTTTCCTCTGGGCCATCTCTTCCTCCTGTTCAAAGAATTGTTTGAATGGGTGGTTATGACCTTCAAAGTTTGATGGGACAGGAATTAGGTCATCCAGAACATGCTGGTCACGCCTGATGATTGGTGGCTGGGAACTATCACTCTGGTAGTCTTTACATGGGGGTGTCTCAGTCTGTAAGATTCAAGAATATCAAATGAATTCAATATTAATGATGCACAATATTTTTAACACTGAAAATTAAGTCTTTGTCTTGTCTTGCAGAAACATCTCATGGTTAAAGCAAGCTCTAATTAGATTTGTCTTATGGTGAAGTAGTCTAGTTTGCTAATAAGGTCAATTGATATTGTCATACATTTCTTCATATGGGTTTGATTTCTCAAAAGGGAACACCGAATATTATTCAGAAAATTCCACAAACCTGACATTGTTTCATAGTAGTATCCACTTCACTATAAATTTGAGATGTCCCTCAGTCGAAAAAAAGATTTTAATCCCACTTTGGTTGATCATAAACAGTGTCAGAACTTACCCCTGATTGTATGAGGTTCCGCCTGACTTTGTCTGATTTGAATGCTAGAGAAACATCAACGTTCAGTCCTCGTTGTTTACTTTGCCAGGGCATGGACACAGGAGAAGTGCTGCAATACATCATAAAATACAAGGAGTTTAAAATATATCTTACAAATATGCCTGAGAAGAAAATGTACATGAAAGTGTTAAATCTCCAAATCTCCATTTGTTTTTTTTTCTTCCGTAAAAGAGTAAAAAAAGATGTAGCGCTGTAGAAGGGCGAACAACTCAAAAAAGAATATGTCTAAGAGACATAGTGCCCCATCTTGCAACATTTGAGACAGACAGAAGAAAAGATCCGAACACTTTATGCACCCTTATTTCATAGATAGGATATAAAAACAATTTTGAGTTTCCAATTACTTTTTTTGAAGGTGACAAACAATAAAGATTTCTAAAAAAAAAATTCCAATTTGGTTTTATACAAACTAACTGTAATATACATGTACAAGCATATTCAAAATCTGTAACTCAATCTTCAATTACAAATCCAAATCAATTTCAGAATACTTTGTTTAGCACAATCTAATGCTTATTTACACAAGATGGATATTTGTTATTAAGGCCAAATAAAAAAATATGTGTTTCTGGTTTCCCTACCTACCCATGCAGACCCTAGTCTTTTTATTTCCATTTCTGCTTAGCACTTTATATATCAAACTTGAAATCTATGCCCCATTAACTCAAGTTTAAAAATTAAAAATAAATGCTTACCTATTGACCTTATTTTTTCAAGCATGAAACCAAAAACACAGATATATTATTTTGGCCTTACAGTACCACTTACCATTGAGATGGTACAAAGCACTTGAAGTTTTTGCCCTTTTCTTTGAGTGACATCATGATTTCATGGTTGACCTGTCCTGTGTGAGGTAACATGACCGTGGGGGCTGGAGGAGGGATTCGCACACGCAGACCATAACCATGCCGGGATACTTTACTCCTTTTATTCTCTTTTAGGTTTGTAAATCTTAAATAAATATATGAAAATTTGAATTTGAATATAAAAATTATTTTAAATTTTGAGTTAAAATCAGGACATGTATATAGTTATTTTATCTCCTGATATGATGTTCTTCATCTTTATCTCCACTCTCATGTTTAACTCTGCATTTTTTATGGGTTTTGATGATGTTCATTCTCTTACATGCCTGAAAACTCCTCTTTGGAAAGTTAGCCTTGGTGTCAACCCCAATTCATCTGATTCTTATATTTAACTTTGCATCTAAATTCAGGATCAGTTTGCTTTTCAATGGTTCAGTCTTCTGATTTTTTTCCCGATCAATGTATATTGTCCATGTTTGTTGGGCCTTTCTGTGATAATTTAGAAATTTTCTATTGAATCTCATTTACTGAATTTTTAGTCTAGAGCCCATGCAAGACGGCGAGCAGTGACTGCTGGCAGTCTCTCATTGAATGTTTTAAAATTGCAGTTTGTTTATGTAGATTGTGTCCCATACACTTATTCCAAATCTCATTATCATCTATTTACATATTCAACTGATATTTTCCACATTTCGTGAATTGTATTATGCATTTTTACATTAGATTCTTTCTTTTCTAATTATCTTATCATTCCAGTTTGTAACTTCTTGTTTTTATTCTTTGGTTTCAACTTTGCACAAGTTTCATAAAATTTCTTGTCATCACCCCATCCCTATCTACATCTCCTTTTTTATCCATCTTCTTTCATAAACATACCTGGACTTGTATCCACTTAGAGCACTAACCACTTTTTCTTCTAAAATGTCCTTTTCTTGTTCAAGCTAAAAGTATAAATATCAGGAGTTAAAAGATGAGGCTAATCAGTTAAAGAATCTAACAGGAATAAGTTTTAATTTCTTTGCAAGCTTTGCAAGTGATTTTTAAACTTTCCATAAATTTGACTGACATTTTCTTAGATTGAAAGTATGTAAGAAAAAAGTTTAAGCAGGTGAAAAATGCAATACATAACAATAAACACATTCCTTCATATAACAATTCTTGATTTATTTTTTGGGGTCCAAAGTTTTATGTGATAGATACATAGTTTTGTGAAAGATATATATCATAAAAGATAAATCATTGTTTTAGTTCATTTTTTGACATACTTCTTAAAACAGTCTCCAATATGTCATTTACATATCTTTTATGTTTCCCCAGTGCTTTTACTGTATCAAAATTTTAGGGCTGAAGAATATGATGTAGTAAAGGCATAAATTAGGTACATACACGTGGTTTCAATGGTTTGGGCTATGGATACCCGAACTTGACTTTTCAGAAATCAGTTTGTAGATTAGCAACTGATATAAAAGGTAGAGGCACAATTCAACTCATCATACTCAAGCTGTGTGACAAATTTGAGATAAATCCATAGAAATATGTTACTGAAGTTTTTAACAGATGGACAGACAGACAGAGTGATTGCAATTTTGTTCCCTCCCTTATGAGTTAGGGTATAATATACATGTTTAAAGGGTACAGAAATGAAAGAGAAAATTGAATACAAAGTTTGGTCAAGACATGTTTTTGTTTATTTAGATTTTAGATAAGCCAGGTTGCTAAACTTACACAACCAATCTGTAACATTTCCCAATTCCTTTTAATAAAATCCACAATAGTGTTGACATCATAAAACTTGTTCCAACGGCCCTCTATGGTCAAGTTGTATAGTGTCAGATGAACCACGTCCACCCTGAAATGCAAGATATTATTTTCAAATCAAAAATTTAGTCAAATTATCTCCCTTGAATATTGTTCTCCACCCTAAAACTCACAAATATTATTTTAAAATCTACTTAGCAAAAGACCAGGTTAAAATGACCAATGACTAAAAACTGATTTTTTATATTGGTGTATAAATCTTTTGCCTGAAAGACTTCCGACAAAGATTACCCGCTTGAGATATGACACACTTTAATATTACAGCAAAATCATTCATAATGTGCATTAGGGTAAAATAAAGAAGGAATGTGTTCATAGGACACAGATGCCCCCACTGGCCCTTAACAGGAACAAGAAGTCTTAAGGGTCTGAAAGTTGCTTAGGACGTGCAGTTTGCCATACTGAACAATCCTACCAATTTTCAAATCATTCTCTTGAATGGTTTCTGAGAAAGGTATGATGGAAATTTGTATGTACGGATGGACGAATGGACATGAGTTAAACTTAATGCCCCATGACATGTTGTCGGGTGGTCATAAAAATTGTTGTGTGATAAGTATTTACGCATGTGACAACATGAATTACCATTTCAAATCTAGTCTTTTCATATATTCTGGTCCCATGTTACAATGTGAACACACAAACAGGTAAAATCTGTCACCATTCATCAGAGGGTACTCAAGGCACTGGATACAAGCTGAATATATATAAAGAACACATTTCACTGACTAACTAAAGTCTTACGAAAATAATTTGTATCTTAAAATCCAAGGGGTTGCAAAAAACAGGAACTACAAAATGTACTTATCTTTCTAGAGCACCTGAGTCAACCATTGTTTTGATTTGCCTTAAAATTGCAGTTTTAGTGTTTTATTTGGACTTTGATATACTCTGTGTTTCTTTGTACTGTTGTTTTCTTTTGCATCCAACTGATTTTGTCATTGCCTTTAAAGACTTCTGAAATTTAAATGCCCTATTAGTATCTTTACATACTTTTTGACTGCTATCAATCTAACTAAGCATACAACCCTCTTTATGAAGTAGTTTGTTAAGGAAGGGCTGTGAAATCAGCCCCATATTTGTACAATACTGTCAACATTGTACCATCTCAAAGTGTTCGGTGTAATTCAGTCCTTAAATAATCCAACTTTACAGTATTTAATCTATTTCCTATGCTGACAGCTACATGCACAACTTTATGAAAACAAAAATGTGCTGCAAACTTTGAAAATATCAAATATTGGCTTTATTAAAAGGGTTTATTGGTGTTTCTTTTTTAATTTTAGGTATAGTTCATTCCTCATTAATTCTTTGTCCATCTATTTGTCTGTCAAAAATATGCATTTCATAGCAAAATTGTTTTTCTTGATGCATGTGCTCTATGTTAAATTATGATTTTGCTTCATATGATTTTTTGCCCAGTTTTCTCCAAGCTGTTAAAAATTTAGTAGCTAGTTTTTTGTAGTCCTTAAGCAACAGTGTTTCAAAATGTATTACTCCTATAAAACATTTTCATGTCCTGCTTTTTTGATAGTTCCTCAGTCATTAGCTACTATAATGAATCATCCTGAATTATGCTTGATGTAAACCATTACTTTACCTTCATGGAACCACTGCCGACATCTACAGCACTGTAACATTTTCAAAAACCAACTGAAAAGATACAACAATTTACATCAACACTAGGCATTATTTTCATCAAGGGTATGGCTGTCAACTTTTGAAATCGAGTTTTTAATTATTTCTTTGATGTTTCCTATGATATTCATTATGAAATAACGGGGAAAAACCCAAGTAAACAAATGAAAATCGGAAAGCCGACAGCACTGCAAGGGTCATATCAAGACTGTGAACAGCTAAAGGTTCCTTGTTGTTATCCACTGCAGATTTTTGGATTTCTGTTGTTGATATGGAAGTTGTATCATTTAAGTTTGTTTTTTTGTTTTGTTTTTTTAATGTCAAGGCAAACTGCATGAAAAAGAAAGGAGACATTCCTTAAATAATTGTCTAAATATGTTTTTGGAATCAATTGTAATATTCAAATGTAGTAAAATGAGTGTTGGGATTAGGGTTTAATACTCTTTTTGACACAAACAGGGCAGTCTGTTATAAAGGTGGAGGAATTTACCCAGAGGAAACCAACGACTTTGGAAAGGTAACTTACAAACTTATGCATAGATGTGAGCAAGTCCTACTTTTCTTGTAAAGATTAATATTTATGTTAGATGACATTTAATGGCCTATGATTAATGCTCTTATTGTTTTCAATTCCAGATATTTGAATTGTTTCTGTTTCTTGTACATTAATTGAATATAAAATATTTTCTGCCACTAAATTTGAATTCTAACAACACTATGTTGGAAATAAAAATTACATCATAGTTCCAGGCAATTACTTCTCAAAATAGTGTACAAAGAATGACTTAATTTCTAAAGTTTAGTACCCTTAAGTTGTGTTTGAGTCCCACTTATCAGTCAGAAAGGTGGTCAGAACGAGACAAAAGAATATGCACTCTTCAGTAAATATGGTAGAATTTGATTCGGGATGTTTACGTAGTAACTATGGGCATTAAAAAGTTTATTAGAGCAACTTTTAAAATAAAATGTGATATAAAATATGTAAAATGAAAGTAAACAACACCGAATTTGCCTTGGTTTAATAAATATGCAGCGTAAAAAGAGCACATTTCTCATGTTAAGTGATATTATGGGGTCTGATTTCCTTTGTGACAAATAAAACATCATGCTCCAAAAAAATATATCCAACATATAAGACTCCATTCTTTCTGATAAAAAATTCCTGAACCCGTCGCTATAGCGGTATTGATAAAAATGATTGTCAAAGTTGTGCTAATTTCATAAGTTATTCGTGAATCCCCCTTTCTAAATATAGAAATTTCATTCATAAAACTAGAAAAACTGTGAGCCGCAGCTCACAAATAAATACCCCCCACCCCCCAAAAAAATTAATCAGATAAAATTTTCAAATAGGAGATGCACATTTACATTATGTCACAAAGATTGTGTGTAAGTTTCATGAAAATCCATCAAGGGGTTTAGGAGAAGTTGCGGATAAGAGATGGGTACCCCCATGTAGCCGAATTGCTAAGTCCATGTTTTGCTATGGGAAACCCGAAAAATCTTTCTGATCAAATTTTAAAATAGTAGGTGCACATCTACATTATGTCACAAAGATTGTGTGTAAGTTTCAGTTTCATGAAATCCATCAAAGGGTTTAGGAGGAGTTGCGGATAAGAGATGGGAACCCCCATGTAGCCGAATGGCTTAGTCCATGTTTTGCTATGGGAAACCCCAAAAATCATTCTGATCAAATTTTAAAATAGTAGGTGCACATCTACATTATGTCACAAAGATTGTGTGTAAGTTTCATGAAAATCCACCAAAGGGTTTAGGAGGAGTTGCGGATAAGAGATGGGTACCCCCATGTAGCCGAATGGCTAAGTCCATGTTTTGCTATGGGAAACCCCAAAAATCATTCTGATCAAATTTTAAAATAGTAGGTGCACATTTACATTATGTCACAAAGATTGTTTGTAAGTTTCATGAAAATCCACCAAGGGGTTTAGGAGGAGTTGCGGATAAGAGATGGGTACCCCCATTGTAGCCGAATGGCTAAGTCCATGTTTTGCTATGGGAAACCCCAAAAATCATTCTGATCAAATTTTAAAATAGTAGGTGCACATCTACATTATGTCACAAAGATTGTGTGTAAGTTTCATGAAAATCCACCAAGGGGTTTAGGAGGAGTTGCGGATAAGAGATGGGTACCCCCATGTAGCCGAATGGCTAAGTCCATGTTTTGCTATGGGAAACCCCAAAAATCATTCTGATCAAATTTTAAAATAGTAGGTGCACATCTACATTATATCACAAAGATTTTGTGTAAGTTTCATGAAAATCCACCAAGGGGTTTAGGAGGAGTTGCGGATAAGAGATGGGTACCCTGAAGTGTAACGGAAGGAAGGACGGACAGAAGGACGGACGGACACCCCTATCACTATATACACCCCACTTTTGAAGTGGGGGGTATAATAAATAAACATTGAAAGTATCTCATACCCAGCTAAAAATAGCAATGGTCTACTCGACTTCCTAAAATATTTTTTCTTTAATTCTGCAATATATAAGGCCTTAAATGGTGAAACTGTTTAAATTTTACTTTTTATTAATATAATGCATGTCTTTGTAATAAAATGATAATAAGCAAATGTAAAATGACGTTTTAGAATGGGGGGTTCTATCAAGTGAGGTTTGTTCGATTTGTAAAACTGTAATCGTCTCCCTTCATTTGCCTAGCAACGTTTTAGACTTGCTTGTGACAAAAAAAAAATTTTTTCTCCGATTTCCTTAAAATTTTGTCAACAAAACAAGCATAAGATTGGTCGTCATCTGTCAAAGTATGTAACCCGTCGCACTTACCATTATTTTTTAAAGTCAACATGTTTATCACCTTTACAGAGTTCCGGTTATTCCTTAGAGATAATAAATTCCTTTTTTGTCACAAATTATTATTCTATGCGTAAAACATCCTAACTAAGAAAAAAGAACAATATTTTGTCCATTCACTTGTATCCGAACTTGAAAATAACCATGTCCTACTTTTTATTAATCAAAAGATTAAGTTGGTGATTTCAGCTCATCGCGTCATTCAAAATGATGTGTTTTTCGAATTGGTTAGACATACAAATTATTTACAAGGGAGATAATATTTTGTCACCACCTGTCTGACTGTTATAATTTACAAAAACTTGACTTCCCCAACTATATATAATTAGGTCTGCCAGTTACTTGCCCAAGGTCAGTGGTATCCTCAAGGTAGTCTGGTTTCCTCGACCTTTAAAACTTACTGTCCTATATCATGTATATGGCCAGGTACATTGAAAAGTGTGTTAAACTCTAATACACACACACACACCCTTAAGTTGTTTTTTTTTTAAAGATTAAACATGAAAATAAGCATGTCTACAATATTCATAGATAAATAGATTAAGGTTTACACATACTTTCCAGGTCCTCCACAATAACAATAGCACTGCTCTACATTGGTCTTATGCTGGGCATCCCATGTTAGTTTGTTGATCTACAAAAGTTAAATGGATATCAAGTACATGAATTACCAATTAGGTAATTAGATAGGGGTTGCTCTTAACTTGTCATGAAGGGGGAGCTTTAGCTCTGTAATGAAGGTTTTACAATAACCAAGAAGAGCAAATTAAGCACTATCTTGTTTTTTTTAATCTGTGTTCTGTCTTAGCTTAAAGTTCAGGGTTTTCCTTATATTTTGAAGTAGAAGGCTAAAATTGTGAAGTAAAAGGTTGATTTTAATAACATTTCCTTTATTTTTGGCAAAAGTAGCAGGTCACAGAGTTAAAGTAGAAGGCTATTTAGCCTTCTACCGCCTTCAAAGAAATTGTATTAAGACAGAAGATGTACAATGGAAATGAAATAATCACTGTCTAATACATGATATGACATTTACTGTGGTATGCAATCAATTTAACTGTTTTCTATCAAAGACAAATGGTTGCTGTAACAGCTATGACATTAAACTGTGTGCCTGTAACCTGAATGCCAGCCAGCGTATAGATTTTTTTTGGTTATTACAGCGTTTTATTTGGATTCCTAACTTACATCATATGGAAAAGTCTGCTTCATCTTCTGTAAGGCTTTGGCTGTAAAAAACATATGAGAATGTTCACATTAATAAGAATTTTGGATTAATTTGGTCATATTTCACATTGTAATGCATTTACATATATCATGTATATAGTTTTATGAGATTGGTACAAACAGGTTAAGAGAAATTTTGATACAACACAAAGGTATTTATTGTGTTGTTTTTTATTCAAAGTTGAAGCCCATTAACAACAAAATTGCTACACGTAGCCAATGTCCCCCGCAGCTGCATTGAAGTTGAAAATTTACTAAAATTTGAGGAATTGCGATATGTTTACCTACAAATCAGTACAAACAATCCTACAAAACTTCATTAAAATCTGCAACCACAAAGTGTAACTATGACCTCAAATGAAGTAAGTCGATAAAGTCCCATAACTCCTATAAAATTTGTCAAAACAAAATGGCAGTGCGACATGATCAACTACATATCATGACAAACAATCCTACATAATTTCATCAAATTCTGTTGAGCCGTCTCAGAGCAGTTGTGCTCACAAAAGTGTGACAGATGCACAGATACCATTACAAGGTTCCTCTGTCGCAATGCAGCGGGTAACAATAAACCTTTAGTACTACTGTACTTACCATCAGGCCCACTCTTCAAAGCCCCTCCTTGCTGTAAATAGATAAATTGTAAATCAAAAACTAAAGAGATGCAAAATGTGTAACATATGCTCACTTACTTTCAGGTGTTATAAACACAAATTCAATATATTTTTATGTGTGGTGACATTTGTGGTCAAAGTCTAAAGTTTTTTTTTACACTTACATAGATTCAAATCTACTTCTGGTTTAGAAAAAAAATCCAGCAATATTAACATTTTATAAGTCTTATTTCTTCTTAGGGCTGGTGTGAGGGGATCAGGAGCCACTTATTTCTTTACCCCACCACCCATCAAAAAATAATTAATTTTTACCTGACATTGTTTCTTCACAAAATATTTCTAAACACCCATTACCTACCATAAGCCATATATGTAATAGAAGTTCCTCCCGACCCCCGCCACACGTTAAATTCTGAAACAGCCCTTATATTTTCTAATCCCAGAAATAATCTGATAATACCTTGCTCCAAAAATAAAGCTAAATATTCTTTATCAGAAATGTCCAGAAAATCCTGTATGTTTACCTTGACAGCAGCAGCAAATACACATAGTCTACAGCACCATTCCACGTCAGGCTGTAAGACTTCACTTCCAATGTTTGGGTTGTGGCACTCCTGGTGATAACCTTTAAATTGAAATACAGATATTACTAAGTTGAATGTTTTATTTTAATTAATTTTTTTTTCTCACTTTGATTTGAATTGTTGAAAAATTCCAGGTAAATTGTTCAATGTTGATATTTTATGATTTGCAGATTTACTTTTGTTTAATGCATGGCCCTTTTATTCCAAAGTTGCATCGTCTCGATGACAGCAGAATCTTTAAGAAAGAAATTACTTCCGGTTAAGGTAAAAAACCAATGACGTCTAATAACCAACAAGAGGCTCCCAGGAGCCTGAATCGCTCACCTGGTCTTGATGTCGACCCTATAAAGACTTTTCTAGAGCTATATGAGCTGAACATTTAAGCAAGTAACAATTTATCACTATCTACTATAGTTTTCATTCTGTAGCCGTAGTCCCAAATCATGAAAAAACGTTATTTTAAGGGCAATAACCCCTATAAGGAGTTATCTGACAACTTTGACCCTATGAAAACTTTTGTAGAGCTAAATGAACTGAAAATTTAAGCAAGCAACAGCTTCTCTCTATCTGCTGTAGTTTTCATTCTATAAGCCAAAAACATGAAAGAACGTTATTTTAGGGGCCATAACCCCTATAAGGGGTCATCTGACAACTTTGACCCTATGAAAACTTTTGTAGAGCTAAATGAACTGAACATTTAAGCAAGCAACAGCTTCTCTCTAGCTGCTATAGTTTTCATTCTATAGGCCAAAAACATGAAAGAACATTATTTTAGGGGCCATAACCCCTGTAAGGGGACATCTGACAACTTCGACCATATGGCGACTTTTGTAGAGCTAAATAAGCTGAACATTTAAGCAAGCAACAGCTTCTCTCTATCTGCTATAGTTTTCATTCCATAGGCCAAAAACATGAAAAAACGTTATTTTAGGGGCCGTAACCCCTATAAGGGGTCATCTGACAACTTTGACCCTATGAAAACTTTTGTAGAGCTAAATGAACTGAACATTTAAGCAAGCAACAGCTTCTCTCTAGCTGCTATAGTTTTCATTCTATAGGCCAAAAACATAAAAGAACATTATTTTAGGGGCCATAACCCCTGTAAGGGGACATCTGACAACTTCGACCATATGGCGACTTTTGTAGAGCTAAATAAGCTGAACATTTAAGCAAGCAACAGCTTCTCTCTATCTGCTATAGTTTTCATTCCATAGGCCAAATACATGAAAAAAACGTTATTTTAGGGGCCGTAACCCCTATAAGGGGTCATCTGACAACTTTGACCCTATGAAAACTTTTGTAGAGCTAAATGAACTGAACATTTAAGCAAGCAACAGCTTCTCTCTAGCTGCTATAGTTTTCATTCTATAGGCCAAAAACATGAAAGAACATTATTTTAGGGGCCATAACCCCTGTAAGGGGACATCTGACAACTTCTACCCTATGGAGACTTTTGTAGAGCTAAATGAGCTGAACATTTAAGCAAGCAACAACTTTTCTCTATCTGTTATAGTTTTCATTCTATAATCCAAAAACATGAAAAAATGCTATTTTTCACCTTTAAGGGGCCGTAACTCCAATAAGGGGTCATCTGACAACTTGGACTCAAAGGAGACTTTTGTAGAGCTTTTGATGCTGAAGCAGAAGCGTGACATCAGATTTCATCTATCTCTTATACTTTTTGATTAACAAGCCAAAAACAGTAGTCTGACCCCCTTGGTCTATTTTTAGTAACGGCGGCCATGTTGTTTGGACGGCGGCCACCATTTGTGCAATCTTGGTAGAGGACATCCCATAGATGAAGTGTGAAAAGTTTCAAAGCAATCCCTTCAGTCGTTTCGTAGGAGAAGATTTTCAAAGAAAAGTTAACGACGACGACGACGGACGACGACGGACGCCAAGTGATGGCAATAGCTCACATGGACCTTCGGTCCAGGTGAGCTAAAAATGGATGTCGTGAAGGACAAATTTAGGCTTCCTTCAATGAAGGAATTTAATGCACATTACATTAAATCCACTTATTCCAAAGTTGGAAACAAACCCTGATGACTTAAAACTTAAGCTACATGAAAAACAGAGTAAAGAGAATTTTTTTTCATAATTAAATATGAAAGACAGAATTTGTTTTTGCATATTAAGATTGATACCGAACAACGCTTGGAAAGGGAATTCAGTCTGCATTCTGCATAAGAAATATCTTACCCAGCCCACAATTATCACACAGAACTATCTCGTTAGGTTTATCTGAGGAATCTGTCTGACACAAGCAGCAACTCAAGTCTCCATCTTTAGCACCTAGACAAAATAAAATTCAATACTTCTAATTATTTGAGAAAGAGTATGAAGATGAGTTTGGGATACTACAGATTCATTCATTTTCATGGGTTGATGAAAGAGTGTCAGTTTGCTGTTCTTAAATCAGACTTGGCCGAATAGTTTTGGAATAGGCCAGACTTTTGGTCAGATAACGTAATATTAATTGCCGGTCCGACCACAACACCATTGGACCAAAATTTAATTGAACTTTTATATTATCGTCAAATTCTGGAAATCATTCATGTTTTTTCCGGCTTTCAACACATGATTTCATTATTTCTGATAGTTTGCGCATGTGCAACAAATTTTGTTGACAGGTTCATCCATTTGTCGATGTTGATTGTTAATAAATAAAGTAAAATTAACCGGCTGTCAATAATTAGCAAGTAAAATCGTGATATTTTAGTCAAAATCATAAGATTGGAAGATATTTTAACAACGAAAAATAACAAATACATTATCATGATTATGATCCATAAATCTGACTGACATCTGGTCCGGTGCAGTACTTACTATGGTCGGACATATGATGAAGATCACCGAACATGTCTGTAGGACCAACGAATTTCGCCAAGTCTGTTAAATTCATGGGTATACAAAGACATGTTATTTTTTTCTTTGGGAATCAAAATTTCATGGGTCAGCACCATCCATTAAAAATCAAAGTATTTCATTAAAATCATACTGACAGGATGGGACATGATGTTATATACATGTATTTGAATATGGCACAAATAATTGTTTTTTTTTCATTGTAATGCAGAGCACATTTTAAAATACATAAATAACCACCAAACCTAGAAAACAAAATTCATATGGTGACTAAACCGCTCAATATAAATTTAAAAGGTTTTGGGGGGGGGCGTAAAATTGTTAACACCTTATTTATTTACATGTACATAATCTTATAATTATGTTTTCTGTAAAATCCTATACAGAAAAAAATATTTTGACACAACCGGCATGACAGGACTTACATGTAAGACAACCAAGTGGAAACATAACCATTTAGCAGTGGCAAGTCTAGGATCTACAGGAGTTGTTAGGGAATGAAACCCCCTTTACTTAGGAAATTTAACTTTTGTGCAGATTGGCATGGAACTTTCTTCCTCACTGTGTTGTAAATGAAGTGGGTAAAACTCCCTTTCAAAATTCATGGATCTGCCCTTGTGTAGATCAGTTATGCAACACTTTGAAGACATACCTTTCTGAAGATCTTTAAATAAGATCCAGTATTCAGAATCATCCTCAAATCTTACATAGCATTTCCTTCCTCTTTCATCCACCTGAAATACAAACAGATAATACATTTCTAGGTGAATATTTAACCCCTATAGAAATAAAAATGCTGCAAATGAGAGCCACCTCCTCTGAATACCAGTGATTCCGAAGGTCGTTGGTACCACCACAAATGTCTGGTAAAAATTGGTTTGGTCCTGTTAAATATTTAGGAATTTATATTGAAAAATTTGCAAAGATCTGCATGAATATATGTTCTGTCTGGGAAAACCAATAACAATCACTGGAAAACTGTAGAAAAGAACATTTTAACATGTTCAGATATCCTGATTTCTGTGTGGAAATGATTTTTTTTGTGAATTGATTTTTTTTGGGCATATAACATGGAAATCAAACTTGACATAGTTCAAATCTTTTGTGAATATGCATGCACAAATGACACAAATTTCACAAAAGATTATGATTATATATACCTATTGTAGCACCTGAGTACTCTCTCTACTTGAGATGGTGCTGCTACATGTACATGTATGTGCAGTTTAGTTTTTCTGTGTATTTTGTTGATATGTTAGCTGTGTTTCTTGATTTTTTCTGCCTTTTTTGGACTTGAGTCTTCTAACATCTGTGATTTTTTTTCCTTATACTTTTTTGACAACTATGCTATGAAAGAATTCTAATAAAGAAGAAGTTATTTAACTTACACATCATCATTTTTCTACAATGCAACCTACCTTGATTACAGATCCTAGATAGAACAGACCATCGTACCATCTGGCCAACACTTCATGACCTGGCTGGAACTTACAAGGACTGAGGGGTACAACCTTCTTGCCCCTCCCAGTTGACCCCCTTCTGTTCCCTCCAGAGCTTTTCCTCTGCCTCCCCACAGTTTTCTTAGCTTTCACTATCTTCCTTTCTGGTTTCTGCTGATTTTTCAAAGGATGAAGTAAGGTGTCGTCATATCTATCTTTAGAACTTTGTGGATCATTTTCTACTGTAGGTGTGGGTGGATCTACTTTCACTTTGATTGAATTGTCAACTTTCACTTTTTCAGTTTGTCCTTGAGACACTTGTTGGATACTGGCACTAGGGCATGATTTATCTATTTCATAAACTATTTTCTTATTTGGCTTGTCAAGTTTTGATGACACACTGCTTGTGTTTTCCAATGAATTTTCTTCTGTTGTGGTTTGGTCTCCTTGACAACTGGTCTGTGTTGCATTTCCCAAAACATTGCTAATGGATGTACTTGACTTTGAGACGAAGTTCATAAATGATTCAATGAAGTTATTTGTTGATGTTTTGGGAGGTTGGTCTTTTCCACATTTTAAATTTGGAGAAATGATTTTATAATTTTTCTCAGGTGACTGGCTTGGTGATTTATTTTTAGACTTTTGCTCCAACACAGGTGATTTGTTTGGCGATCTATTTTTATCTCTTTTAGGAGACACAGGTGACTTGTTTGGTGACCTTTTTCCATTAATTACTAACTTGCTTGCAAAATCACCTTTTGATGTTGTAAGATTCAGTGGGTATTCGTTTTCAGATTTTTCTGGAGATTGTCCAGGTGTGTTCGATTTTTTAGGTGATTGTCTAGGGGACGTTCTGAGTACAGTTTTATTTTCAACAATTGAATTCTGCCTTTGAATGGCTGTACAGTCTATTTGAACTGGGACATTTGTTCCTCGTGTCGGATTTCCTGTCTTAACTGTAAGGTCTATTATTTGTGAAGGACTTGGACAATTTTTCCGGCTCCGTGGACTACTCCTGACTTGTGGACTTGTAACTCTTACTCTTTTTGCCCTGGGACTATCAGTCTCTGACTCACTTGTATTAATTCTAGAATTTCCTCGTAATTCCCTTTTAATTGTAGTTTCTCTCTTTCTGTTCATGAAAGAAGCAAAAGATTTTTCAGATTGACCTTGTAAGCCTCGCTGGGCACGCCTTTTCCCTTCATGTGTTAGATCAATTATTTCATCTCCAGAAGAATCGTTCCATGCAATATAGCTAGTTTGTGGATAACGCTTTCTCTTTTTATTTGGTGTTAATTCTAACTTTACAGGGTCTTCCCAAAGTTCAGGAATGCCATCTAGATTTGGACTCATCATAGCTGTTTTAGCTCTACGTGGGCTTCTTTGTTTTCTGCTACGTTTGTTATTAGACGAGGGGACAATATTTTGTGGGGATTTGGACGGCTGAAGATTAACACTTCCACCAGTAAACACTGACAAACTATCATAATTGTGTGTATTTGAGTTTATATCAACAGTTTTAATTTCATTAGATAATTGTAAATATTTTGGACTGCCTATCGCAGCATTTGCCCTTGGTCCATTTCCAGGAATGTTATTTCTATTTGGTGACGGTAGACTTTTACCCAAAATTAGAAGGGATTGAGGTGTACTGCTTAATTTGCCTAAAAAGGGTCTATTCATAGCATCATCCTTTGGTTTTGCCTGGAAAGCTCCATTCTGCAAAGGACTTGTTCCCTGAGTGTGATGACTAGAGGGGGAGGATGAGGGCGAGGGTTTCAGTCGCGCTCGTAATTCCCGTCCTGGTGAATTTTCCATTTCTTGAAACTGTTAACTGCAATAATCAAAATAATTCTATATAAAAAAATATCTAAGTGCTTGGATTTCATTTTAACTTTATAAGAGTAAAAAAAAAACAGCATTAATTAAAATCAAGAAATGATTTGAGTACTTTGATTTGTAACAAATGCATTCCATTGCAAGTTATCACATGGTAAAAAAGTTACTACAATGTGGCTTTCTTCCATGTATTTAATTTTGAAATAGATTTTAATCATTAACAAATGAGTTTAATCTGCTTTAATACCCTCCATGGTAGAAATGTCAATATTTTAGTTGTGCTATGATCATGAGCTGAATTTTCCTTCAACGTCCAGTTTAGAACGCTTGTTTTCCCAAACTTTCAATGTCTTTTGAAAGCGTTTTGCTTTGAACATTTCAGACGTCATTAAAGGCAGGCGTAACCCACAAGAACAGCTAGTTTGTTTTTATTTTTGAAATAAAACTAGAAAATGTGTCTATGAGCCACAGGATGGCCCTCCCGTTCTTGAAATATCATTGACCCTCAATGAGTATTACCTGGGATACGTGAAATATTATTGACCCCTAACATGTAGTATTCAAGATATGGACCTTAACCAAGAACTTAACCAAAGTCATTCATGCGTAAAATATAGGTCACAGTCACCTCATTTCTAGTGGGTGGTTTCACCTTACCTAAGACACATCTAGTAGTGAAATATCATTGACCCCCAACATCTAGTATTCAAGTTATGGACCTTAACCAAGAACTTAACTGAAGTCGTTCATGCATAAATTATAGATCACAGTGACTTAATTTTTATTGGGAGGTGTCATGTTACCCAAGACACATCTAGTGGTGAAATACCATTGACCATCAACATGTAGTATCTGAGATATGGACCTTAACCAAGAACTTAACCAAAGTCATTCATGCATAAAATATAGGTCACAGTGACCTAATTTCTATTGGGTGGTGCCACCTTACCTAAGACACATCTAGTGGTGAAATATCATTGACCCCCAACATCTAGTATCCAAGTTATGGACCTTAACCAAAAACTTAACCGAAGTCGTTCATGCATAAAATATAGGTCACAGTGACCTAATTTCTAGTGGGTGGTGTAGCCCTACCCAAGACCCATCTGGTGGTGAAATATCATTGACCCCCAACATCTAGTATCTGAGTAATGGACCTTAACCAAGAACTTCACCAAAGTCATTCATACGTAAAATATAGGTCACAGTGACCTAATTTCTATTGGGTGGTGTCACCTTACCTAAGACACATCTAGTGGTGAAATATCATTGACCCCCAACATCTAGTATCCAAGTTATGGACCTTAACCAAGAACTTAACCGAAGTCGTTCATGCATAAAATATAGGTCACAGTGACCTAATTTCTAGTGGGTGGTGTAGCCCTACCCAAGACCCATCTGGTGGTGAAATAGCATTGACCCCCAACATCTAGTATCTGAGTAATGGACCTTAACCAAGAACTTAACCAAAGTGTTACGGACGGACGGACGGACGGACGGACGGACGGACGGACAAGGGTAAAACTATATGTCCGATCCACATACGTGGTCGGGCCATAAAAAAAAAGAATAAAATTAATTGTAACTTTGGGAGCGTCACAGGTTAAACCTGCCTCATATTATGAGAAAGGGGGCTGCATTTTGTATTACATGTAGCATGGAAATGAGCTAAATGTATCCATTTTTTGGAAATATTTTATTTTATTTTGTTACAAAAGTTGCTAAAATTCACAGGACCAAACACATTTTTATTACAGGTCATGGGCTGTCGGTCCTATGCAGTACTGACTTTGGTCAGACCAATGATCACCAGATATGTCCGTAGGACTGACGAATTTCGCCAAGTCTGCAAACCTTCAGGGGTCGACATTAACTTTTAAATCCGCTTGTCCCGTCGGACAAGTTATAGCTAAGTTTTACTTGTCCGAAAGTACAAAGTACTTGTCCGAGTTTTTACCTACAGGACTGAAACCGAGTTACAGCCAAAATTTCCGGACGTCGGTGTTTTTTTCCGGTGGACCTCGGAGTTTTCCGGTCAAAAACTCCGAGTTTCTACGGAGTTTTTTCTCGGAGTAATGCGCGAACGTCCGAGGTAAACCCGGCGGGACTCCGAGGTACAACTCCGAAATCGCCCCAAAAACTCCGTGGTTCATATTTTATTCTATTTGAAAAGGACAATTGTATACGCCTGCAATTATTTCCAATTCACATTATTACGTCTCAGATGTCTTAAAATATTATGATTTTATTTCAAGTCTTGTTTATTTTTTAAGTCTTACAACTCCGAAATCGCCCCCAATCATTTTATTCTATTTGAAAAGGACAATTGTATACGCCTGCAATTATTTCCAATTCACATTATTACGTCTCAGATGTCTTAAAATATGATGATTTTATTTCAAGTCTTGTTTATTTTTTAAGTCTTACAACTCCGAAATCGCCCCCAAAAACTCCGTGGTTCATTTTATTCTATTTGAAAAGGAAATTGTATACGCCTGCAATTATTTCCAATTACATTATTACGTCTCAGATGTCTTATATTTGTATTTTTTATAGGCTAATAAAATATTATGATTTTATTTCAAGTCTTGTTTATCTTTTAAGTCTTAAAGAAATATATCGGACGATGGTATCAATCTTAGGACTTTTCCGTACGCAGTTCAAGCGACTGATTTTAAATTACAATATGATGAATGCTTGATGGTTGAAAATGATAAATGAATAATTACGATATTTGGACGGGGTAATAAATAAATATCGGACAGCAAGTGGCCGGGGGAATTTATTTCACAACAGATTTCTCAGCATTTCAGTTTATAACAATGGCTTATTTTACGCCTGCCGATCTTATACGATGTCCGACGGGAAAGGAAATACTAGTTTACGGCCTGTTAAGCATAAGTACCTTTATGCTAAAAATTAAGATTGTTAGTATCGTAAATCAGTAGATTAATAAACTGAATGGTAACATATCAGCTGCATGGGTTTGTCAAAAGGAGCCATGATGTTAATTGAATTCCTGAATTGCGGGTATTAGAAAACATACGCATGCATGTGCGTAAATGAATTTAAAAAATTATAATGCCATATAAGTTGGTTCTATCCCGGAGTTCTATCAACGATTTAAGAAAACTTTTATGTGTACAGAAAATTCTTACAGAGACAATATTATCATAAAGTACATTTAAAGTTGTTCAATAATAAGAATCATGTTTGTATATTATGTGTGTTCCCGGGTGTGTATTACATGTAACTCAATTATTATCTTTTCTCTTATATCTGTTTATTTCTTACTCATGCTGCCCTTATGGGCCCTTAATTGGACAATAAAATATGTTCTATGTTCTATTAGTCCTCGTGTTTCACATTTGTATATTGTGTTCCTATACTACACGTGTTTCCGCCTATACACCGACGTCCTGCTGATGTTGTCCTCGGGACTATGTCTAATAAACATAAGAGTCGCAACTTCCAATAAACAAAGGTGTTTCGACTATGTCCAATTAACAAAGGTTTCGTAACATGTATGGTAATAAAACAGTATGATCATGATTGTACTCGTGCAACCAAGGACTAAGTAACAAAACAAGATGTATCTCACTTTTTTTTTAATATAATTTCAATGAAAATCGTACATCACCAGTACTTACTAGATGTGTGATGCATCAAATAGTCTTGGTACTTCATAATATGCTAGTGTGACAAGTGAACAATGCATGGAGGAAAATAGATAAGAGTTTGTCATAAGACCGCTTTCTACCAATTTCTCTTATTGTCCTCCTTTGTTAAAAAGCACACACGGTATTTTACTGTCTGTCATCAGATTTCCCGCATTAAACATTTACGATGTATAGCCGATGTCTAGCCCATGCGTGTGTTCTTGTCTTCAGCGACTGGTGCCGGCTCAAACATGTCAAAGTTTTTAGTATTTTGTTTCATTATTTTGCGTATTAGCAAATTATTTTTGTTATATTTTTCTAGGTATTTCTTCATGTGTATCTACAAACTACTTAAAATTGTTTCCATGCATGCTATTGTGTTGCATTGAATTTTGTAAGAACAATATTTTGTGAGTGATATTGGTGTAAGGAATTGCCGATTTTAACGTGGCAAACCCGTCCCATTTGCTATTTTTTTATTTCTGCTTATCAAGTACAGAATAACGACAGGGAAAGAGTATAATCGAGTAAAACGTTATCCCATGCAATTTATTAAGTACCCTGTTGATTTAAATACTGAATTCCATGCACGTGCATCTATGATTTAGAAAAGGGAGGGGGCCGCCTAAATTGTCTGATGAAGACGAAAAGGGGAATGGGGATTCCCGATGTTTTGCATTAAATCTGCTCGAAAATTAGAAAATTCTAATTAAGGATGGAGGATTCCAATACCGGCACCCTGCATGATAGTCTTGATCTGCTTCTGCAAAAAGTAGTAAACGGACTTTTGGAAAGGCAACAGTTATGTTATTTTCAATGTTGAAATGTTGGGTGGGTTGTCTTTTTCCAATTTCTAAAGAGATGCGGAATAAGTATATACGCGTGAACACGACTAGACAAATAGATATCGGAATAGAAAATCCTGATGGAAAACAGTCGCTCAGTGCCTTAAAAAGTCATAACCATAAAACGTGCATCGGGCGTAGCAAAATTTAAGTGTAATTTGATTACGTCAATGCACGATGTGGGTAAGTGAGTGACGGTTTGTTGGTGGTTTATGCTCCATGCGGCGACACTTGATTTCAATTGAGATAACGCTGTCAACGCAGATATTACATAGTAACCTGCTCTGCTATTGAAACTTTTTGTTGCAGATGAAATTGCACTGGCCTGCCCGGCCTGTTGTTAAGATTTTTTTTCTATCCCATACACCAGTGATTGTAGATCCATGCAGCTATTAAAATACCCCCGCTTAAAAAAAATGGGGGGGGGGGGGTATATTGTAATATGGTGTCTGTCCGTCTGTGTGTCTATGCGTTACACATCTAGGTACCTATCCCTTGTCTGTTACTTCACCTTACCCCCCTTATTCATTCACAAGAACCTTTACGCAATCTTTGTTGTATATTGTATACTTGCACCTACCATTTTAGAATCTGATCGTTGGAAGCTTTGTAAAAATCCCTGCATGCATTTTTCAATCATACTTGCATTTAGAGAAAATATGGGCCAAAGTTGCTAAAAACGCAAAAACGCCTATTATATAAGTTTGTGTGGAAAAATAGTTTATATATGCAAGATCTGGACTTTTAGTATGCCACGCCGAATTACACAATTTTTTGGTAGGTTGGGGATGAACTGGCTAAAAAAACCTATTACATTTACAGGAATTTCCCTTTTATTGGTTTCAATATATAAAAATGTAAGATATGCATCGATTCAAAGTCCACAGAAGGCATGTGTCATGGAATGCTAGTGTTCAAAGCTATTGACTATTCGCTTTTGACCTCCAACGTACAGGTTTCAACAAGTTACGATTGTATTGTATATATCTTTGTATATGCCCCATCTACTACGTACGTCCCAAGATTTGATTGAAACACTCCGACACATACAAGTGTAACATGAGGACATACAACAAAATAACATATATTACAAATGACAGAATGAGCTAGTCAGACAGTATATAAAGTTAAAATAACGAATTCAGTTTATGTACAAACGATGCTATGTTGTTTAGAAGTTTGACATTACAGAGAGATAACATGCCTCTCATCTTATTTTTATTTGGATTCATGCAATAGTACCTTGGTATATGTAAAAAAAAACAACAAAAAACTGACAACGTACGTCCCAAATGTTGCGATATGGGGCATTATGTCTTTTTATCATATCCTTTTTTAATCTTTTTGGGGCGGAGTATTATTTGTGAGCTATGACTTACAATTTTCGGGGCATAATAATTTAATCATGTATAATTGGGTCAAGAAAAAACAAAAATATATATATATATAGTATGTTCAGAGTACCAGTATTATATTAAATTGACAATATACTTTACTGATCGGCGGTTCCTGACCAGTTATGCCGAAAATCTACGTGAGAAAAACAGAATGTTCGGAGGAAAGCCCATAAAGCGACTGGGAAGTGTGCCACAGGCAACCCTGCATAAAGGGTTCCTTCCCCCGGGTCAGTATACACCCCCCGATGGATTAGCCACTGAACCTATAAGTTACCCAGTGACAGTCTAATTTTTATACGACCGCAAAAAATTTGTGGACCTATTTTTAAAAATGGTATGATGCTGTCGTCGTCGTCGTTGTTGTCCCGATCTTTAGTGTTCCCACAATTATTTTATAGTTCTAGTTGTACTTCGGTATCTCGAGAACGAGGTGGATGCATATGCATAGATATACATGTATATAATTCATTGTAATACAGGTACAAGTGTAAGATGTATTTTTACGATGCCAAACCATTTCACTGAGTAATTTGGTATTATATATGACTTTATTTGCAAAACATAAAACCCTTACGGGTTCCGCAAATACAAAACAAACACAAATATCATATACAAACAAGTAATACTGTGAGCGAGCTCACAAAAGGATACCCCCCGCTTCATATTGGACTCAAATCTCAAGTCCAATTATCTCCCCTGAATGATGTCAGAGTGCAATAAAAATTCTTCATGCACATCTACATATGATGTACTTCCTTCATGTAAAGTTTCATCAAAATCCATCAAGCAGTTTAGGAGGAGTTGCGCTTACGGGGTCTCCCATTGAATAATGTATTTAAAAAGTCTAAGTCCAATTATCTCCCCTGAATGATGTCAGAGTGCAATGAAAATTCTTCATGCACATCTACATATGATGTACTCCATTCATGTAAAGTTTCATCAAAATCCATCAAGCGGTTTAGGAGGAGTTGCGCTTACGGGGTCTTCCTTTGAATAATGTATTTAAAAAGTCTAAGTCCAATTATCTCCCCTGAATGATGTCAGAGTGCAATGAAAATTCTTCATGCACATCTACATATGATGTACTTCATCCATGTAAAGTTTCAGCAAAATCCTTCAAGCGGTTTAGGAGGAGAAGCGCTTACAAGTTATGTGGACAGACGGACGGACGGACAGACAGACGGACGGACAGACAGACAGACAGACAGGGTGTTTCCTATATACCCCCCCAAACTTTGTTTGCGGGGGGTATAATAACATATACAGAAATAAATGGTTTTACATACATTTTGTAATTATGTGATATGAAAATTACTTGACCAGTATAGACCTCATTTTCGCAACTCTAAAGATTGCTTTATGAAATCAATGAATTTGATAATGGGCAATATATCCATATCATAATTTAAAATAAATATAAGTTTATTGGTAGAATCAAGCTGGTTAAAATGTGGGTATTTAGTACATATCATGTTAAAGAATTTATTTCGTATATTATTATTTATAGTAAACGAAACGCTCACTCGGGAACGCTTGTAAAAATCTATTGTCTCGACCTTATTAGTTTTATTTTCTCTAAGTTCGATTACTTGTCTTATATTGATAATATTATTTTTTTTTACATTGAAACAATAATTAATAAGTCAGTATCGATGAAATAATTAACTTTCGGCCGGGTTTATAATTTAAAAAGAAATATAATCCTCAGTATTTCAAAATAAAAAAATATCTGGTTTGAATACTTATATTCTAATTAACAAAACTTCTACACGATCACCAATTCAATAAACAACACATCACGCTCTGATGGAGTCATCCCTAATTGTACCCCATAGCAAACGGCGGCCAGGTGTATTGATTTTCTACCTGTGTGAATTGTGTGCTAGCCGGAAAATCAAATACACAAAGCTTTCAACGGTTTTAACAAAAAGTAGCTCAGTTAATTTAATGACATGTTTTTTGTGGAAAGGTTAGTACTTATCGGGAATTATGAATCATGGGGAGCCACTGTCTGTACACACTCTAAAGTACACGTTTCAAAATGCATGATGTAAAAAAAATCGAAGGACCCTATAGCGTAGCAACATATATCTGGGTTTGGAGTTTTAAATGATTCTTCATCCAGATCCTGTGATGAATACTCGTACAGTTAGCGTCATCACAGGAGGGGACCCCTGTGTTCTCTAAATATTTAAGAGGCTCGTATAATATTCATATACCACCCCCAACTGACAAAGGACATCTATTCATAATGCAAAATCATTGTGTGACATAGTCCATGTATAATAACATGCAGATACTCTGTAATTTACAGGCAATATGGGGGCTCCTGCAGGGTACCCCCCCCTTCAGGTCGCAAGGTCGCTTTTAAAATGGGTCTGAAGTCGCAAGGTCCCTTTTAAAAGGCATATTTTGGCGGAGGTCGCAGGTCGTTTTTTGGCATAGGTCGATTTTATGAAGTGTAGGTTGGAAGTCGCCCTTAAAAAGCCCTCAGGGCGCAGGTCGTTTTTAACCCTGCGGGAGCCACAATATGATGTTATAAATATTCTGTGAAAATCCAAATTTGAATTGTTATATAAAATTTTAACTAAATTCATGCCGTTCAGGAAGGGTCGTGGGAAGTTATTTTTTTTGTATCTTATTCCTTCTATTTCCATGGTCACAGGTAGTAATGTGTCATATCGTACAAGGTTTGGTAAAGGGATTTTGTCATGGTATGGTAAAGGGAGGTCATGGTTTGTGCAAGGGATTTTTTTCTAAAATATGTAAAAATACCTTTATTTTAGTATCAAATAGTGAGGAGAGCTGAAAGGAATTGAACATGACGATAAAGGTTTACTGTGTTAAATTTAAATCTGCTTAGTTGTGCTTCTTAACCAAATTTAAATTTTGTCATGGTTTGGTAAAGGGAAGAGAAAATTGTCATGGTTTATACCATTATGTCATGGTTTATCACATTTTCTTAAGTTAGGAGATCGGACAAATTATTAGGTTTTTTCTGCTGTTTTATTGTGTTTGACGACATATTGTGTTTCCGCGTTTCTTAATACACATCTTTAACCCCCGAAAAAATCATTGGATCGTTTCTTGGAATTTATAAATCGTTACATTCAGTAATAGCATATAAAAGATATATATTTTTATATATAATTTAAATCCTTTTAATTGCTCTAGACCGTCACTAAGCCAACAACATATACTAACCATCAGGATTACCGTTGAACAATTAAATATGAATATGGTTATTGTATAAGCTTCTAAAACTGAACAAGCTACTCCTGTATGATAATATAAAAAATATTATGGATGAAGCAAAAGTTTCTCTAATACTATAAGCACTGCTGTTGCACTGATTAAGAATATTATGGATGAAGCAACATATTCCCTGTGATATGCAAGAAGCAGAGGAATATGTACCAATGTTGTATCCATAGCTGAATGTCAATCAACAACGCGAAATCCAGTCGAAACGAGAATGAACTCAGGTGCTCCGGAAGAGTAAGCAGTTCCTGCTTGCTATAGCACACCCGTCGCGTTACCAACAGTCAATTCAGTGCGTCAAATCCGGTAAAGGAAGACAAAACAAAACCCTATGACAAACCAACGTCTGCACTCATCTGTTGCCCTTTGCAATAGTTCAGTTGGTAGTGAATATCATTTAAGTTATGGAATGTACTTCTATTAATACTGAAAGGAAAAGCTTCATTGATAGAAAGTAGGGAGTTTTTAGTATATATATTAGCGGTAATAAGCAAAATCATGCATTAAACCTAATGCCTAGTCAGTGTATTCCTGTATACCTTTGTATCTATTTTGACATTGAGTTTCCAAATTAAATCCCATATCATTTCTCGAGCGATGTTATTGTCTCAGCTTATGCCTACATTTAATATGGGTGTCTCGAAAAATTATGGAACATGGTATGGCAATTTCTGTATAATAATAATTTTATCATGATTACTCTAACATGTCTTATGAATGACATACAAATTATACTGTTATATTTTTTTCCAGGAGCGGTTGATATGTATATTAATTTTGTAGTATGCATTATTTTGGTAATATATATAGGACTGGTTTAAGGTTTAAAACATAATTGTTAGCTCATATGATTGAATAAGATTTAAAATATCATTGACCAAACCATGACCACCCTACACTAAACCATGACGTCCCTTGTACAAACCATGACAAGTGATTTTTTTTAATTTTTGTTGTGCATGCTTTGTAAGCGTTTAAATACGCTGAAAAATGTGTCAAAAGACTGTTTGCACATTAAATGATTGTTTTTGAGCAACACCTGGCTTTTACTTTTGCTTGGTACATAAAATAATGTTATTTTATGAATTGAACAAAACTATTTTTCCTGAATGATTTAGCGAGTATATTCCATCACTTACATGTGCCATATTTTAGTATAAATGTATCTTGCCTTTAAAAATGCCCGAAAACGCCTTTTGTGTCCGGAAAAATCATGATTTTATTTTTGCAGACGACATTATGCAAATTTCCCTTGTACAAACCATGACGCCCTTGACTAAACCATGACAAAATCCCTTTACCAAACGTTTTACGATATGACACATTACTACCTGTGATGGTAGTTATCAATTAATACGAAGAAAACATTTACAGATACATTCTAGGCGCTTCAATGTTTTTACTTTGGTATAAATAAGACAATAAATGCATTCTAATTATACAAATAATCATTAGCTCTGCATGATCAGATACAGATTTTCGAATCACACATACATATTTTTTTTACTCGAAAGGAGATAAAATTAGATAATAATAAAATAAAATAAAAAATAAATTAGATGCCCGAATAACAGAAACAATCACAGGACAAATTGAAAGAGAAAAATAAGCAAACAAAAATAGAAAGGACAAGGTACGGTAAGGCCCGTATTTGGCCCCCTCTAAAACTGAAAAATAGAAAACTGATCTAGAGAAAAGTCCTTTTGTAATTTATTAAGTCAAATGAATGAAGAAGATAAAACAACTAAATTTATCAGAATGTTTCATGTTTATTATTTGAAATTGCTTGTCAAAACATGGTGAATATGTATGATTTCTTTCAAATTCAAGGAAAATGGACAATATTTGGGTAATATTTTCAATTTTTAGATGCCAGCGACTACTTAGACCACAGTTATTGTTTATGAACTTAAATTTGGACTATAAAATGGTTATAAATCAGTTGAGAAATCCATGGTCTACGTTGTCGCTGGTCATTAAAAATAACAAAATAAGCATGAAAAATGACATATTTCGACGATTTTGATACTTTTGGACTACTTTAAGCCTCTATAAAATTGAAATTAGAGTAGATAATGGAAAATGTTTACCATTGTCAAAAAGTTTAATCATCTTACTTGAAACCTTAATGATATTTAAATCATTTACTTTGGATTTGATTTTCTTTAAATAGGGGGGCCAAATATGGCCCTTACTGTACCTTGTCCTTTATTAATCATTTTAGAAAATACTCTCACAGACTCTAAGACTATGGCGTATGATCTATCCTGAAATTTTCAAACGGGAGGGCGCGCACCAGTTCTAAATCCGCCTTTGAGACTACCATTCCAGAAAGTTTCAGGATGGATTATATTTAGTTGTGAATTTCCCACATTTTTTTTTTTAGAAAGACGGTACTACACAATTTTAACAAAAGTTTGAAATTACACGTTAATGAATATTTTTATTATTGAAATACAGATTTCCATGTTGCCGATTCCGTTTCACTCATTCTTGGTGTATTTTTATCGTTCATGTCCTAAAAATTTACCAGCGCATGGACAGTTGTTCACGAACTTTACTTGTGAATTGAAATATCACGGAGAAGTGAAACCCACGGAAAAGCACGATGAGAAGTTGGTATACATTACATTTGTGACAAGTGCACCTTTCATTGTATGCAGCGTATCGTCTTTCCATATCATCAGTGTTGCATATAACCTCAAAAAAGTAAATTATCTGTCTTCTTCCTAATGAAAGCTATCCCCTTTTTTTTAGCACCACGCTTGGCATTATTATTGCGAACACATGCAGATAGTGCCTATTCTGGTGATAATAAAAATCAAATAAACTTATATCTGAAAAATCGTGAACTTAATTACACTATAAGTAATTTTATGGAAGACTTCATGTGGGCCCATAGATATTTATCACAAATGTTATCATTAACACTGACAAACTGAGGAAGTTTAAAAATTGTATGTGTATGTAGTTGTCAAAAAAAGAGACAAAATGTGGATATGGTAGGCAGCAGTCTAATCGCAGTCCCTTGTCTACTTACCAAATTTGACACACCATATTTACCGTAAGCAACGCGGAGGATGAGCAGCAACAAAAGTAAATGCTTTATATCCTTCCGGATCACATTGGTTACTCTGTTTTTAGTTGATTTTTGTGTTGTCTTTCTTTCATTTGTATCTAAGAAATGTCGCTCTGAATTTTCTATATATATTTTTTATCCCCTTTTTCTCTCGACGCCGTGAAAAACTTTAATCTACATCTATATATTCTACATCGTAAAATTTAGTGGCAGTTCAGTATCAATAAGTCAACAATCATGTCCTATGTTTATTTTGTTTATTGTAGAAATCAATCATCAATATTTATACAATAAACAATGTGAGATCGGTTCTTAATATACAGGTGCGATAAACGAAATTCGAAAATGTCCCATGTGTTTATTTGAAATGGTTTTTGTGTGCGAGTGTCTGTTCATATTTTCTGATTTTATATAGCATAGGCGGATCCAGGGGGGGGGGGCGGGCCCCCCTTTTGGCGGAAAAATTTGGTTGAATATATAGGAAATCATTGAAGCGTGACCAAAGCGGGCCCCCTCTTAGGCCAGTCAGTGGGCCTCCTCTTTTCAGAATCTCTGGATCCGCCTCTGTATAGTTATTTAATCTGATGCCTAGGCATATCAGGTCTATGTATGAGATAGTCAAGCTAAAGAGATTATTTTGTATACTGAGGTATGCGTTTGGATTCTCTGTTGAAACATGCATGGTGTATTGTTTAAGGGTGAACACTTTGAATATAAATCGGAGTTGACTGATTCGTCACTGATGACTAATTTTGGAAAATTTCTTTTCTTAAACAGTAACATTCATATTTCAGGAAAATCTTTTTTTTTTTCAGATATAACAGAATTTGATGAATACATCTTAGGCCTTCGAAGTCTCGTTAACAATTTTATATATTATTAATTACCAGTAACAGCCAATGAAGGACTAATGATAGACAAACGAAAAAAAAACAGAAAAAAACATCTCACAGAATAAAGACCATGTATGTGTATTGTAACGGCACTTAAAAAGATCCATTTTGGGTGACCGAGCCTGTTAGTATTTAACGACCTATAGCTAGTCTTGGGACCTGCTTCGTCCACATCAAATCTATTCGTAGTTCGTCGCAAAATGCATGAAAAAAGGATGCGTGCGAGTGAATTTGTTCATATGCTTCTGTTTATAAAATTGGTGTTTTGGTGCGCGCATTCAGATTTTTATTAGAGCAAGAAATTTTACATGTATTTTAGACATGAACACATCCAAAAGACATAACCCACATAACTATGATGTTGGTGAGAGGGTACTAATGCATGATGATCTCTGATTTGCTCATATCCTGATGTGTATATGTATATAAATTTTCACGATAATACCATAATTCCTTCATGGTAAAGTAACTTCGACCTGTAGGTACCCGCTGGTGGAACAGGCGGACGAGAGAATCACAATACTATATAAAGATCTTGAAAAAAAAGAATGGTACCTTTATTTACATACATGTACTTCTTACATGATTTATGAAAAGCACATCGATTTTACGCATTTTAAAATTACATATTTTAAGTAAAAATGTTACATTTTAAGTTACATTTTCATGGGAAAAAACAAATTAAAAGAGTGGTGTTAAAAAAGACATTGTTAACGTAACAGGGTTAAGACGCGAGAGGCATGGGAGACCGGGCCGTAAAAAGCTACCCAGCGGCTAATGGAACCCCAATTCGGACAAACTAGGAATTAATTTGGCGTGGCAACATATAAGGACTGAAAATGAAGAGTGACAGTAAATTTTGAATACCAGTGGTAAAGATGAGAGTTGATTGGGATGAAAATATAGCCTATTTGTCGCACTTCTTAGTGGTGGTTTATTGCTCTCTCCACACAGGTCAGAGGCAAAGCTTTCCAGTTATAGATACCTCGCTAACGAGGACAACCCTATTTGGCTATTTAGCTATCATTATATGGTATGTCTTTGACTATCCGCCTTGTGGGCTGAGCTCTAACCCTAAGTTTGTCTTAGGGTTTTGTTTGTCTTCATCTACCGGATTTGAAACACTGGATTGAGAATTGCAGCTCGACGGATGTGCATGCTATAGCAAGCAGGAACTGCTTTACCAAGATCATTCTCGTTAAGAGTTGATTTCTCTTCGGTTAATTTTGTTTGTGTTTTTTGTTTTTGTTTTATCGTGCTGTTCGTTCGTGTTTACTATTTGTGTGTGTTTTATGTTATGTGGTTTGTTTTGTTGTGATGATTTTTTGTCTGCCGGTTTTGTCCTTGTCTTTACGGTTTTATGATACTGATTACCCCTTTGGTACACCTTTGCTTTTTTCAATATTATAGATATTGTATTATTCCATACGTATATGCAAGTCAATAATTGTAAGTCGTAAATAAGGCTCGAGTCAACCCAGTCCTTCTAGCGAACAAACATTTGATTCCTTCACGTCATTTACAGCATATGCATTTTATAAAGAAAGACAATGGAAAAGTATACTTGGCCAACAGTAACTTATAACACAAGTTACGAAAAATATTCGATAATGGAAGCCGTCAAATTAAGCAACGAGGTTAGCTATTATTTGCAACTTACGCAGAGAGAAACCTGAATAGGTGTTAATTAAACGACAGAGGACAGTCGTACAATTTGATGTCAGTATAATCTACTATTCGAATTTCGGGCATAATCCCTCTTAAGACTTACAGAATAGAGATTTTTTGTTCAATCACCGTTTACAAGTCTTTGTCAGTTATATATAGGAAGACGTCAGTCATTCGTAATTAAGGTTTTGCCGTACTGCACTTGCCGATTAACTGAGCTGCAAACAATAATTTTAAAACAAGTTATCAGTATAGTCGGGTACGTATTTTTCTTCTATTCTAGTACCCTCTTTTTTCAAAATCATTTCAATGTCTCTTTAATCTCCCGCCGGGTTTAATCCAGTGTGCAGTCCAAAATTAACTCCGTGTCAGTGAGGTGTCGGTCTGGCGATGACCTTCCGCTCCCTTGAAAGTTTTCTGTCGTATTCATGCAGTTGATTGTCATGCCATGCTATGCACGATGACCTTGTTGTAATTACGACTTTTTTAAGAATTTTTAGAGAGAAATAGTTAATAACGTATGTCTGAGACAATAATTAAATAAATAAATCGATATGATTTTCTCAGCGTATGCCAAGTGCTTAAATGTCCTTTAGGTTTAACAAAATATCATAACGAAACATCGGGAAAATAACAAATTTGCGGATATCCCAATTTGCCATACAAGAATATACTACGAAATGCCGACATAGTCACGGAAACACGATTGTTAATATTTAGTTATTTGTCGACGGTTTCTTTTCCACGGAACAAAAAACTCCGATGATTTTGGCGGCCGAACTCCGCGGACCGGAAAACTCCGAGGTTATTGTGAATAATCGGAGTTTTTTCTCGGATCTTCCGCAATTTTTCCGAGGTAAATCCCGGAAAAAAATCGTCAGTTTCCGGGTAACTCGGAGTTTCCCGGACCTCCGACGTCCGCAATTCCTGGCTGTAACTCGGTTTCAGTCCTGTAGAATGATGTAGAGGCATATATATTTTAAAGGATTTTTTTAAAAAATATCAATAGAATGGACACCTTAACCATATTAACAAACTTTATTTTAATTGTGTTTTCAATTTTCTATGAAGAAACTGTCCTCTATTGACTATGACTCCAATACACCATGATTACTTTCAGTTTACAGCATTATTGAACTATTTATATAACTATAATATCCATCAACAATCTGATTAATTGATAATTAAATGGCCATGAAAGGAATGCGTGATCATCACTTCGTAGTGCTCGGGTATCTTAATATGTATTATCGGTTATACATGAGAAGTTTTGAAAAACTGATCTCCAATTGGATATGATATATTTAATTGACCGATAGGAATAGGGTTTTAAATAGAATGTTCTATAATTATACTTGGGTTTTCCTTTTTGAGAAAATAAATACAAAATGGCGACTGATTAATGAAAAACAACAACGAAAGAAGTTTCAAATCACAGTTTTTAAAGAAATCAACTTCGGAAATGACGAAACTAGGAAATCAATAGAGTTATTATAAATATTTTTTCACTTGCCCAATCGGACAAGCTGGATTTATGTTTTAGTTGTCCGACTTCGCATTTCACTTGTCCCGGGCAATCGGACAACCGTTAATGTCGAACCCTGTAGGTAAAAAGGGACACTTGTTACTGTAAATAATTTACATGATGTTGTTCTAAACCAACAAGTGCATGTGATGATTGTGATCATAGTAATTTCAAATCAAAATTTGGTGGTAAAGGTACAAATAAACACCACATTTGCTTCTATTAAATAATATTCCATCTAAATGTAAAAGTAACTAGTCAACACCCTGTTGGCCTCATAAACTGAAACAAGTTGCTATTTTCGATTTTGAAGTCGATATTCGTACACATATTGATCAGTTTGATTGTTTTTATATTCGCATAACCATAAAAATATATGTACTTTGTGTGCCTAAATCTATGTTTTATGACTGCAAGGCTCCGATCTCTTTGTAGGTTAAATTCTAGTCACATTTCTTCAAATTGTGTTTCTCCCGCCATCTTTGTAAATTTATCAATAGAACAACTTCCGGTTCGAGGTAAAATAAGAAACGAAACTGAAACGGACCCCAAACTAAAATTGCGAAAAAAAAGTCGCAAAGTTTGCAAATTGTCTGTGTATAAAATTTATATGTACTTGATACATAACTTGAAGTAGTAAACAATAAGTCATTTTAAACGACTAAACGAATTTTGACACGAGAAGAACATTTCTAGCGTACTTCTTTTCAGAAATTTTTAAAGGAAATAAAAAGGAAAAAACATCGCAAATGTTTCTGAAAGGTAAAGCTTATTAGAAACTGATAGTAAAATTGAGTTTGTATTTGAATTACCGTTCTTGGGGCTATTTTGCCGTAACATTTCTTTTATAAATATTGAATGGAATACATGGAAAATATGCAGAAATAAAGAAGTTTTTATTTCAAACTGGCTACCATTACCTGGATTTACCTGGAAAAGTAATAATAAGATAAAAATAATTGTTACCTGACGCCAGAAGTCAAACAAAGATATTAACCGGTCCACGGATGCGGACCTGATCGATCTAACAGACATGTTAACTTTTCAGAGGGCCTCTCAGGGAGATTTTAACTTTTCAGACAACCTCTCAGGGAGATTTTTATCGACATACCGGAGTGTCATTTAAAACCGAAAAATGATTGCAAATTTTAATTAATACCAGGATTTTTTAAGCATTTTTGCTGTTATGCATGTCTTTTATTTAGACTGACATTATCAGCAGATCATAAATTTCTTATTTGTAGTAAAAATTCTACCATATTTTTTAGCAGAATCATTCATCTTGGATTTTTTCACCTTCACATTTTTGTATATAAAAGTGCTTGTGAAATTGTATTTGATAACTAAGGTGAATATGATAAAATAAAAGTACAAAAATAATATTTTTACTGGTAAATTAAAGTAAAAAACTAAAATATATTGGAAAAATATCCAATAATCAAATTTAGCTTTTTTTAAAGGGACAATACTCAACTTCACATAATTACCTGTCATGTCGGCAATGCTCCGGAGATCGATGTGTAAGGTGTCTAATTAGGGGTTATACCTTGTCAATTTGACAATTAACACTGAAAGCTTGATATGGCTTCGTTAATTAGCTTGGGGTGACAGGTGGAATCACTTATTAATGGTCATTAATAAATCAACAAGTAATTAATTGCATATGATCTTTCTAACACTGCCCAAGGAAAATCAAAATGACGGTTTTCGAGACTTTTCTATAGACAATTTTTTTTTAATAGAAAATCGGTAAACGGGAGATTTTAGGCACAAATCGGGAGACGGGAGATAGAGTCTTGAAACCGGGGTCTCCCGGTGAAAACGGGAGAGTAAACATGTCTGGATTTAATGAAAGTAACAATAAGATTTTTTCTTATTGTTACCGCTCATTATTGTTACATGTACCTTAAACTGTGTAAACTAACAACGAATTTTGTTTTTATCTTTCATAGGGCTATTGTAATATTCATGATACAGTGACATGAAAACTAAAATAAAAATTTGGATTAGGACGAACTTAAGGGGGTATTCTTCTGAGGTTTCAGTCTCGTTGAAATCTCGTTTGTGAATAGTGGGTGGTAAAGGTTTTTTTTCGTGCATCGTGTTGAGCAATTTTTATTTCCCGTTCAGCCGTGCATGGAGGTTCATCGTGCATCGTGTTTCTCTATTTTATTTTTCGTTCATCGTGATTATCATTTTTTTATTGGCCGTTCATCGTGATTATCATTTTTATTTGGTCGTTCATCCGTGCATGTACCCCCCTTTACCACCCCCTGAATAATTATTAAACCTTGCCTTGTAATTGAAAACTTTTGGTGGATATATATCAAATGATGATCCATCTAAATTTTGTCAAACAATTATGAAGATATGATAAGTAGTTTTTGAGATATGCAACATTTTAATTTTTGATCAAATTTGACCATTGATCTCAATCTGAATTTAGCCAATTTCAGGGTAGGGGTAGTAAAATTCATTTTTCCAACAAAATATTCATGAAATTCATAAAATTTCTTTTCTAAATTCAAAAAGATATATTTGTTCAATTATTTCAAACCAAAAAGGAGAGTTTTGAGGTTTGCTATGATAGGAAATTTGAAAAATCTTGATTTTTACCGGTTTTATTGTGTCTTGAAAATGACCTAAAAAGGCACATTTTTAGGACTAAACTTTCTTATATCATCACGGACATATACTTTTTATGACTTAAAATTGTTCAGAATCATGGCATCTATCAATATGGAAACATTGAGCGAAAACTTGATTTTGAAACTTGATATTTAAAAAAAAATAACCTCAAAATAGGCAAAAATTTATGAAATTTTGGGAAAATTGTCAAAATAGGCCCTTTTTAAATAGCTGTAGCGAACTAAAATGCACACAGACATATCATTTTCTTAGTAAATTTGATTTTCTCAGGGTCTTAGCATTTCAAAAATCTAGGTTTGGAAAGAAACTTGATTAAGGAAAATTTTGACCCCTCAGAAGGATACATCCTTAATAAATGGAAGGTATTTCATTTTTGGTTGCATTTCCTACACATCCAGTAAGTTCCTTTAGGTGCATTTTTAAGTCCGACACATGATAGATGATACCATTTCGGACAACCATCGCAAACATTGCTCGAGCTTCTTTTTACAATCTTTATAAAGTTTTAAACATTTGCCAAATTGGTATTCTGATATGAATTTAATGTTTCTTCATATTCGATAATTAAGTGAATTGAATTTTATTCACCACCGGCATCTCGGAAGCCATTTTGATACGTTATAAGCTTTTTTGTTACCTAGGGCCGAAGACAAAACAGACCGAATGTATTAATTTGGGGAGGTCTTTTAGAAAAGCCGGTGTTTCAATATATATGTATTTTCATGATCACAATTCAAGTCACCCGGGTGGTTTTATTAGTTAAGATAAAGGTTAAATAGATTAGTTTTTTATTCCAAGATTCCAATTACAAAAAAAAACATTATCTATAAAGAAATAACATATTGTTAATAATATTCTTAAATACAACAATAATATTCAAATTCATATAATCAGGTAACAATAACGCAAAGTAACAATAAGAAAAATACTTATTGTTACTTCCATTAAAACAGGCCCGCGTCCGTTACACGGTTTTCCGTTAGTTCGTTCTTCCGGTGTCAGGTAACAATAATTTTTTTCTTATTGTTACTTTTCCAGGTAACTGTATCCAGTGCCTTTTTATTTTATACTTACGTAACCGTATTCAGGCTATGAAAATATATTCAAATAAAACATAATTATAATACGCAATTTATGTACAAATATGCAGAAATAAAATTTTTATTTCATTTTTATATTTATCGTATATGAAAGTATATTCAAATAAAACATAATACTAGTACGCAAAATACTTCTATTCAAACGGGACACTGTTTGTTTTGCGATCGGTCGTTTCTTTGGCAGACCAATTACAGTTTGTGTAATTCCTTTAGGTCTACCCCGGGGGGGGGGGGGGTTACTCCCATTGTAAGTGGTCATACCTATGTGCCGCAAAACAGGGTCTGTTTTTCACAGGTTATTAGACGTGAACAGGGTCATAATTTTCAACCCTGTAAAGAACAGGTTTATAAATGACTTCAAAATATCCATCATAGGTAATTCAGCATATCATTTTCATAGTAGAACAATCAATTTCCAAAAATAATTGTCATTTTTTCCCGAAATATTAGTTCAATATGGAAAAATGTACTTAATATTATTGAAATACATGTACTATGAAAATTACTTCATTTGACTGCACAATATCTGTGACAGGGTATGGATTTGTATGTTTTTGAAGTCACGAACAGGTCCAGGTTTGACAACCTCATCGGCACATAGGTATGCAATATATAGGAGAGTAACCCCCCGGGAGGTCTACCTCTTTTCCTGATCAGGTGGCAAAATGATGTCGGATACTTCTGTTTGTCTTAGTTAGATCCGTGTAAATGATCGAACTTAATTAAATAAAACAAATTCGTTTTTAAATAAAATTCTATATTAACTAAACTAATTCATCCTTTTGCATTAAAAATATATTTTTAAGAAATTCGTTGTCATTGAATTATTTATTCTTCCTTTGGAAATTATTGTGCGTTTTCATTCTTAAGATAACTTTGTTGTATATAAAAAGTTGAATTTAACATGGTGCAGGCTTGAGTTTAAATATTAGTTTTTGTTTTATATTGTAATGTAATAAGTAGAAGACTTTCTTGGATCTATCACTTTATCTTAGTTTTTGAAATCACGGTCGTTATACTTGTCCTGCGACAACATGTTTTCTACCGATGTTTCTGCTCGTTTTCTACCGATGTCCTAGATTTCTACCAATGTGATGATAAGAAAACAAACCTGGCAGACGATTTTTTCCAAACAATGATACCCGGCTATTATGGCACTTATAAACAAACTAATTTGATTTACATTATTTTGTTTTAAGTATTTACATAAAATTACAGTAAGGGTATTGTTTATTTTTTTCCAGCAAGAGACAATTTCCCTTTTTTTAGATAATCATGAATATCTGTTTTTAATTACCATTCACTGGGCTGAAAATTATGCGCCACGTTCTAAATAGTTGGACATTTTTAAAGACATATCACTTTTCATTACATATGGCGTATTTTTGATTTTTCGATCATTTCAAAAAAAAATATGGTCCTGGTTTTCTAAAGATGTGTCCTGGTTTTCTACCGATGGTCCTGGCATTCTACCGATGTGATAATGTGATATATAAAATGACATTTCATGACAAATTGTAAAACTGTATATTTTATTGAACACATAATATTGACGATAAAAAGAAAGTGGAGGTTCATGAGCAAAAACTGTTTTGCGCACACCAAGAACACTTTTACAAAATTTAAATAAATGTGTATTTTCTCAAAAGCTGGCTATCAGAAAATGATAGTATATCAACATTTCTTCCACTTATATGAGATTTGTGAAGTGCTTTATATATAATGGGAAATAATCCTCCATATACCAGATTTCACTGTTATATCTAAAATTGCTGAGGCTGGGGCATGAACGCATTTTTCAGGCTGAAATTGATCTGTACATATACAACAGCATGGTACGCCATTTTAACCAAAACCATAGTAACTATAGGATACCTCAGATAACTTGGGGTTTACTGGCAACTATCTGGGGGTTTTCAGAGCGAAACTCTTAATTACATCAGGTATGGAGAGTTATTTCAGGTAACTGAGGGTTTCCTATCAGCCATCCCATGGATACCACAAAAACTCTTGCTATTAAGAGTTTTCAAAAATAATTCATTGGAAGCTGAGCTTTGTATTCGTTTTTGAGGAATTGATAGTTTTCATCTTTACATTGATAAATTCTGCTTTCAAAGAGTTTAAAAATAGCATGAACTTAAAATATATGTGAGTGAGTGAATGAGTTGGTGTTTTACGCCCGTGCAACGCTAAATAGGTTATTTACAGGCGATGAACATTTAAAAGATGATAAAATGATGATAAATGAAACATGGGGTTGGGGTGGGAAACAAAGGAACTACAAATTTTGAAGAACCACAGAAAAAGGGGAGAGGTGGGTAGGGACTGAAAATTAATTCTATGTGGTGCACTACTTGGCGGTCCACAAAGGGATTTTTACGTGCATGAAGCGTTGCACTCTCCTCACACGTTGGCCCACTATGGTCGGGCGTCAGGGTTTCCGTATTATAGACCTGAATATCCCTGCGGACGAGGGCCACCCTATTCAGCCACTTAGGGTACACACTTGGTCGCTCTGTGGGCTGAACACTGACCCAACGTCAGAATCCCAATACACTTAGTCGCCTCTCACGACAAGCTAGGCTCTGCTGCGGGCCTAGTCGCCACTCGGGCCCCGAACGGGACTACAATATCAGTAGGTAGAAGGGGTTTAATTAGGTTCCTATGTGATAGCTGACAGCAAACCACCAGTTACCAAGATAACTCTTAATACCTGATGTAATTGAGAGTTTCGTCCAGAAAACCCCCAGATAGCTGCCAGTAAACCCCAGTTATCTGATGTATCATATAGATACCAAGGTTTTGGTTTAAATGGCGTTCCATACAACAGTATGATAAAGCTTTACTGTACAACACAAGCATTTACGGTGTATGTATGCCTTTTGAAACAACGATAATGTGTAGTTATATGAAATTAGATCATCGGTAGAAATCAAGGACTCATCTGTAGAAAACACAGTAAAGAACATACCTAATCGGTAGAAAACCAGGACATATCAAATTTCTTAAACCTGTTAGTTATATGAAACAGCAAATGGATCTTTTACAAATAAACGATCATTTATTGCATATTCTCCCATAGGATGTATTCAAATGTTAAAAATAAGCGTTATTTTTCATATTTCTAAAAAAACATCGGTAGAAAACAAGGATCATCGGTAGAAAACAAGCAGAAAAATCGGTAGAAAACATGTTGTCGCAGGACAAGTATAACGACCGTGGAAATATCCTATACCATCCTACATGGTAGCGACACATACCACAAAGAAGACCAATCTGTTCTTTTCAAGACCATTATAATTTCATCATCAGAAAAGAACCAATGTTAAAGAAATCACAGTTAAAAAGGGCACTTTCTTCAAATAATCATTATTTGAACAGATTCTTTTTCTTCATCGTGTCATAACTTTGCTCATTGTCGGCCGATTTTTACGATTTTTTCAATCTTAACTTTTGAATAAGCAGTAGAAGCCATTGCCAACAAGTAATTGCTCAACAAAGGAACCACAGGCGGTCCCGTATCCTTATTAATAAGACAACTGTGTTTTACTTGTTCATTATAATAAAACGAGATAAATGACAACAGTTCTACAGCCACGACTGTCTTGCTTGCATAAAAGCTCTGTAAAATGTACTATAAAGTCTAAATCAATCTCTTGTACAATTTAAGATAGATTTTCATTGTTGTCTCCCTTTTACCAAGTTGACGAACGAAAAATTAGTTAGGAGTGTAAATAAACTTGGCATGCGAAATAAGGGTCTAAATCCGCTCGGAAAATTCCTTCATGCAAAGGCGCATGTGTAACAGTGAAATATTGCTAGGCAATGGCCGCCCCACTGAAAAAAAGTTAAGCGCCTGTGTTCCACGGTTGCTGTCTTCACCCAAGAAATTTTAAGGTAGACACCGTGCACTCGTATACAAATATGTGATTTCTATATATTTCTCAAATGCGTGCAGATGTTGGTTTGTCGTACATGGTTTTGTTTTGACTACCTTTTCCGGATTTGACACTCTGAGTTGGAAATTGGCAGTGCCAAGGGTGTGCTGTGGCAGACAGGGGCCGCTTGCTCGCGTTATTGATTTCCGTTCGGTTGATAAATGTGTTTTGTGTTTCTTCGTGCATGCTGTTCTTGTTTGTGTTTGCCGGTTTTGTCGTTGCCCTTTCGGACCTTTGGCGCTCGAATGCCCCATTGGTGACTGTTTGCTTCTTTCATGCCAAGACTATTTCGGGGTTAAATATATGTACTTAATTGCTAAAATTTCTACTCTTCTCACTCTATAGCGTCAAAAATTTCCTGTTTCGGATAGGTCAAAGTCTAGACTTCTAGTTAAAATTTCTTATTATAATTAAAAAAAACTTTACCGGCAAACGCGCACGTTAGACTTTTAGATTTTGTTTTGACAACCTTATCTATACATATTGATTCTGCGCTCTGCATGCATGTTCCATATATTATTCAGGCCTTGGCTCGGATTAAAAGCATCTCTTAATTGTGACGGGTATTTCATAGACGAAACGCGGATCACAGGAAGATTTTAAAAAATCTTTAAAGATTACCTAAATATTTTAATGTTGGATCGGGTCTGCTTCATATCTGCATTTACATTCCGAAATTGACTCTTTGGAAAATGGCGATTTTAACTTTCTATTTGTTAATTTTTCCTCCTTCGGCTTGTAAATATCATACGTAAATGCTTTCTTTGATTTTCGAAGCGTGTTGGATACCATATATGAATACAGAATTATCTCTCATAAAAAAATACACACACATATAAAAATGCAGTTACAATTTAGTTCAAACTTAGATCAGGTGTAAAGATATTTCATTTGATGTCTTTGGACTTTGTTACTTTACTCATCCTACCAACCATAGCGATCAGTATTTTTGAAATTGCTTAATAGTTCAATTAAATTAATCCTGATCAGTAAAAGAATACAAAATACCGAAGCGCGGGTGTAAAAACGGTAAAACAACCATAATGTATATAAAGCACATAAGAGTGTATAAAGCCAGTAGATGATTCAGAAGGGGCGAAGGGGACGTGTGCCCCTCTTTTATTGAGAAATTGTATTTTTTTTCTGTATAAAATTGACCAAGTTACTTCAAATTTCACCAAAATCGGACATTTTTTAGCAATTACGCCACCTCTTTCATGGACCTCTGGATCCGCCCCTGAAAGCTGCCTATAATATATTGACAAAGAGATAAAGGATAACTGACGTTTTGCTTGTTTTTTTTTGCATAGGATGGTTCAAAATAAAACAGAGCCTGAGGCGGTCCACTTTTTCTTTGTTGAGATGATCAAACGCCGTATATGACATCTTGATGTCATCTAACATAAGCCCCAGCTCGCTCGACAAAGTCCAAAGACATCAAATGAAATATCTTTACACCTGATCACCTATCCTGACCGGAAAATTATGATGACAGGCAACCAGTAACCAGTACAAAATGGACATAGGACCAGTCGATCAAAGAACATCAAGCTGCATAAATTCTGTCAAATAAATTCCTCTTTACGAACATCCATCTCGTTTTTTATGATCGTTTTATGTGTAGTTCTATCAGACAAAATATTTCTAAAGTCATCTTTTCAAGCACCATTAACACGGATTATAGTATACAAAACGTTTAATGTGTATGCTTCATCAGTACTTTATGACCCTCAACGACCGCACTGTTGTTTTTCCCTTCTCTTAAACTAACATTTAGAAAACTATACCAGAGTTTGATGCCAGGATGACATTTGGTGGGTATTTTGGTTGTTGATATACTCCAAAACCATAGACGGCTTAGATGAAAAGAAATATATTTTGAAATTCAAATCGAAGGGGAAAAAAGGAAATCACAACACACAGCGACGTTTACGAAAATGTTAACTGTTCCATTGCATAAATCAGATTTATTCAAGGAACGACTTTTGCAAAAAGCCTAAAAAGTATGGACATTCAAAGCTAGATGAAAACAAAAATGAATACGAAAGTTTAAAAATATTAGGATTGAATCCAATCGAAATGCATGAGAAAAGAAAAGAACAATGAAATATATTTAAATATAGATACTAATACGAAATAAGAAAATAATAAGGCTTTAATTAAGTTAATGTTCAGCTCTGTAGGCGTCTCCTGATTTTGCAGATGGTCTTTTTGTAGGTGTTTGTTCGTCTTGTTGTGTGTTTGTGACTTGAAGATTCGAATACCTCTTCGGTTCTGCGTGCTTTAATGTTACGACAAACCTAGATGAGACAAATTGATGGCACCATGACACAGACAGTTCTTATTTTTATGGCATAGTTATGCACATACTGCACATGTTTTCTAATTCCCATTTCTTTTTCAGGTTGTATCGAAATACAGCCACCTTAGTTCAACCGCCACGAATCTTCATAACCCGCATTTTATCGAGAACATTCCAGAGTTGTGCAAGTAAACAATGTACCTTACAACAATTTTAAAGACTTTTTTCTTATAGAGAAATTCGAAAAAAATCTTTACAGTTCAAAATAATGAGTATAACTACCACATTCTTACAAAGTTTAATTAAAATCTGTGTACCGGCGTAGACTTCTTGTCCCAAACAAGTACTTCCGTATCAGCTGGAGAGTTGTGATCTATTTCCTAGTCAAAATTAAGCAGGTAATATATTTAATTGATTAATAGCATTATCTTTTCAAGATGAATTATGTTCCGTGTAGTAAATAGCAATGAAAACATTCAGAATACATTTATGGTAGTTTTTGTCCAGGAATATTGTATGTTAAAGAATTGCTAAGTAGACCGGGATGTCGTAGGAAAAAACAAATACATGTACATATTTTTACCATTTGGATACCCAAACATGCTATTTTGCTGCTCATTCGTCAGATCTCAAATCCTTTCAGAAATTGTCATATATATAACTGTAATATTTTTTTCTATTCTTATCAAACGTTCTTTTTTAAGGAAATTTCGAAAACCAATCAATGGCCTTCTAATTGATCAATATATTGTATATGGCATTTCTTCTTTGTTGATTTATAAGCTAGTTTCAATTTTCTTTGTTTTAATGTTCCCTTAAAAAATCTTCTCAATGAAAAAAAAGTTACGGTAAACAAAGGTAATTAAAAAATTACCGAACTTTGGATCAATCTCAAAACAGACAAAACAAAGAAAGACATATCGGAGAAATAGAATATCGCCATGGTCCTGACTTGGTACAGGCATTTAAAAAAACAAATGGTGGAATAAACCAGGTTTTATCACGCAAAACCTCCTTGAATGGATGGAAGAAGTAAAATTGCATATGGATATGTTCATCATGTAGCGCTATATCAAATGTGCCGTTACATTTATAAATGTATACTAAGTTGTACTTTTGGCAAAGGAAATTTTGTAATAAAATAGTCACATTTCAATAATATTCATGTCACCTTGAAATTTTCTAGCTATAACTTTCAATCTTTTGGTTTCGCGGGATTCTCTGGTGGGTATAGCTTTATACTGTTAAAATGATCGCTTCTTTCTGCAGATTTTGAGTAGTTGTCTTCGTTGCTTTTGATATATATAGCTTTTTAAAACAGATCTAAAGAAATTAGCGTTGTATGCGATAGAAAAGTAAAAATAAAATCTGTATGCTATACAATTTAAGTTAGATGTGGACGTTTTTAAAATTGCCAATAGCGGGGAATCCATTCTCTTAAAAAAATCACACAATAGTATTAAGCACTCAGAACGAAAAAGTTTTGCTTTATTTGGTCATCGTCCTTTTTTATCATTGAGCCTTTCTCTGAATAACAAAAAAGCGTATACTATGAAAAAAAGTACGAGGCCCAAACTAACCTTGGGCTTTATCTGGGATACAAAAGTATATAAGAATCTACAGAAAGCGAAAGTAGTGATAATTTGATGCAAATTCGTTTTGAAGGCTAACAACGTAACTTATTATTGTCTTAATCTAGCAGCGAACATGCACAGGATCTGACTGCGAAAGCGCAGCATAATAGAGAGATGGAGAGGATTTAATTTGGCAAAACCTCATAAATGTCGTCTGCAATCCACAGTAGATCGGAATGAAATTCTAATTATTGCCTGTTTAAATGGCTCTGACAAGATTCAGTAGGTTACATGTGTTTTCTCCGGAAATTGTTGGAAAAGTCAAGTTGCTACTTTAAGATTTTTTATGACGAAGATGTATCGGCATGAAAAGAGACTGCGAAAGGTTGTTCAAAAGAAATCGCGCGCACAAAGATAGGACTAACTATAGTTTACTAATTTTGAACAAATTCTGGGTGTCGTATTTTACTCTGGAACCAACTTGCAAGAGGTTCAGCAGAAGCTACTCAGACTGGGTGGTTGCTAAATGGAACTGCATGATTGTTTAAATTTGTAATTAACATTTACCGTATTAGTATGCCACAGTACTAACCTAAGAATGATGAAAATTGTAAAGCCAAAAATAAATATGAATAAATCATACACTATATTCGCATGTATTGAAAATAAGACACAAAACGACTTAAAATTTTTACAGACAGCTAAAGGATCTTGGTTTATATGGACAAGAAAAACAACTCTGAAATAATACTTTTAAAAAAGCACCAAAATACTTTAATAATATTACTGACAAAGTATCTTTGGTTTATATGGACAGGAAGTACTCGAAATCTCTGACATCTGATGAATTGTTTTCTGCCTTGGACATGAAGCATCTGTATCCTTTAATTCATAACATGACGTAGAGATGGACACGTATTATTAAACCCTCAAAAGAACAAGATGTTGATTTTTGGCGCCAATTTAATTGCCCTCTCGTGCTTATATACGTCTGCATCTACCCCTAGACAGGTTTGCATTACAAGGTTCAGAAAACGTGAACTTTTGCAATTGAAACACTACCATCTATCTCTCATGGAAAGTTATACTTAAAAGAATAGAAATAATTTAATTTAATGATCTAATTCTTTTTTCATTTGTTTGCTTTGCACTATTTTAGTTGAAAGGAAGATTTTACGTGGATGACCACCATTGAACAAGATGCACAAATGATGTAATCTCGAATCTTATCACATTTGGAGCAACTATCACCACGCTCAAGACTATAGAGATGCGTCTATTATGATACTTGCAGAAACACGGCGTCCAAGAGGTTATTATACAAGGCCCCTAGATCTGCAATTTTGAAAGAAAGCACTGTATAGAGTTTTATATCAAAACTGAAACTGATTTTCATCGCAGTATACGAAGTACTAAAGCGGATAACAATAAAATGGGTAATATGTTTATACTGTATTGCATACTCCAAGGAATATAGAAGAAAATGAGATGTGGAAACAGTGTACGCGACACAACCTACAAAATAAACGTAAATTTAAAACATCCACAATGGAAAACAGCCATAACCTTGTTTCTCAATCCAAGACAAAAAAATATGTTAAATTAAATCAAAATAATTAAAAGTCAAAACTAAAAGTTTCAAATAAAAAGTACTCATATCGACATATTGAACAAATGAATTTCGCTCGACACTGAATGTTACCCATATTCAATGCAAATGAATGTGCATATCTATCAAGACCAAACTCACCATTTTTATTGACACCCGCATCAGTACTTTTGCAGAAGTGTCAATCAAGTTTATCTATTCTTTCAAAGCAAAGTACGTGAATACTAAAAGATACAAGACAGAATACTTGTAATTGCATAATATGCTACTTATTACACATACCGACAGCAACTGGATTGAAACTCATTATTCATGTACATGTAGTCATAAGTTTGTGCTTATCTTATCAATTTTGCTCTGTTGACAATAAAAGTGCCACCTTACTTAAATTCCAATAGTTACAAACTGCAGTTGTATGACATTAACTTTGATACAATTGTTCAAATATATACTTTGAAATATTGTGCATTGCCTAAGCAGCACATCTGTGTCCTTTTCAATTCATAGAAAATTAAATTTACGTTTCCATATCGGATACTTATCAAAAGCAGTGATCCATGATGTTCACAAGGCTCCTGATTTTGGACTGAAACACTATCGTAATAACAGCTTACGCTAATGCGTTTTTTATCATAAAACAAAAACACAAAAAAAAAATATATGCCCACAACACGGAACAAATTGAAGTAACTTTTATCCTCTTTGTACCATTCTCGGATAGATATTTTGCCCAAAAGCAGACCATCTATTGACTAAAATTAGTACTTAATTATCGCCATTTCAAGGAGTCATATAATGTTCATTGATATACATTTGTTTAAGCCAATGTTCTGTGGCTTTCTAAAGATGAGTTTCATTTCTTTTTTCATTGTAAAATTTGTGTATATATCTTATCTCCATTGACCAACAGTTTTACATCTTTCTTCATTCAGCTATTTCAAGCAATATTTTGTTTATGTAGTACAGTCCATTTTAATCAAGTAAAATCAGAATTAATCAAAAGTGAATTCTTTATGCTGAAAATAATATATTTTCACAAAAAAGAGAAGTTATCTCCGCTGATTCAGAATAAGCTAAATACTGAATAACCTTAACTAAGGATTACTATATTGCAATGGCACTTATCACACCCTATACTTTCTTCATTTTTCTTGACTTCTCGGTATCAAAATATACATTAGAATGTCATGTAGCATATATCATCTTCTTTGACAGTTAATTCCTGTCACGGATGGTGCCAAAACTAGAAACCTTGCTGGTGAGTTCAGGTTTATTTATCGACCTATTCTGGATTAATGGTAACAAAAATATTTTGGGATCTACAATACCCAATAATTCATTTACATATATTTAGTACGAAACAGCCACGCAGTATATATTAGTACTATCATTTCTAGACATTATGCATGCAGTACATGCATTTCATGTATGTACTGCATTTCATTTCATTTAAAATTCAAAATTGTCCAAACCCTAAGATTCTTCCTACCCTAGACATAGGTTGATCATCTTAGTAATAATTTGGTTTCCATGTTTGGTATTTTTGGTTTTACTGTTTTATGCTCTTCATAATCATATAGTGTTTGGCATTTTCAATATTTTTTGTAGAGCGCCTCTGATGAGTCTTGAAAAGACGAAACGCGCGGCAGGCGTAGCAAAATTTATTGTCTGGAACTTTGATGTCATTTGTATTTCGAACACCCGTGAAGGTTTGCACTGCTGGTGGAGTTTTGATTCCCCGAGGTTAGCCCGCTCCGACACCGACACTTTTGTGTTGGAGAACACATCAAAGCTCTAAATTATCCGTTTAAATTTCAAAATTGTCTAAACCCTAAGATTCTTCCTACCCCCGACATAGGTTGATCATCTTAGTAATAATTTGGTTTCCCAGTTTGGTATTTTTGGTTTTACTGTTTTATGCTCTTCATAATCATATAGTGTTTGGCATTTTCGATATTTTTGGTAGAACGCATCTGATGAGTCTTGAATAGACGAACCGCGCGTCAGGCGTAGCAAGATTTATTGTCTGGAACTTTGTTGTCATTTGTATTTCGAACACCCGTGAAGGTTAGCACTGTTGGTGGAGTTTTGATTCCCCGAGGTTAGCCCGCTCCGGCACCAACACTTTTGTGTTGGAGAACACATCAAAGCTCTAAATTATCCGTTTAAATTTCAAAATTGTCTAAACCCTAAGATTCTTCCTACCCCAGACATAGGTTGATCATCTTGGTAATAATTTGGTTTCCCAGTTTGGTATTTTTGGTTTTACTGTTTTATGCTCTTCCTAATCATATAGTGTATGGCATTTTCAATTTTTGGTAGAACGCCTCTGATGAGTCCTGAATAGACGAAACGAGCGTCAGGCGTAGCAAAATTTATTGTCTGGAACTTTGTTGTCATTTGTATTTCACAGCAGACTGCATACATGGTATTTTACAGCATAAACTGTACCCGAAAAATAAACTCTGCACCTGTCATTTTACAGCATGTACAGCACACTGCCTACCTGTCATTTTACAGCACACTGCGTACCTATTATTTAACAGCACACTGCGTACCTATTATTTTATTGCACACTGCGTATCTGTCATCTTATTGCACACTGCGTACCTATTATTTAACAGCACACTATTTACCTGTCATTTTATAGCACACTGCGTACCTGTCATTCTATAGCACACTGCGTACCTGTCATTTTATAGCACACTGCATACCTGTCATTTTATAGCACACTGCGTACCTGTCATTTTACAGCACACTACGTACCTATTATTTAACAGCACACTGTGTACCTGTCATCTTATAGCACACTGCATACCTGTCATTTTATAGCACACTGCGTACCTGTCAATTTATAGCACACGGTGTACCTGTCATTTTATAGCACACTGCGTACCTGTCATTTTATAGCACACTGCGTACCTGTCATTTTATAGCACACTGTGTACCTGTCATTTTATAGCACACTGCGTACCTGTCATTTTATAGCACACTGCGTACCTGTCATTTAATAGCACATTGTGTACCTGTCATTTTATAGCACACTGCGTACCTGTCATCTTTTTTATAGCACATTCTGTACCTGTCATCTATAGCACACTGCGTACCTGTAATTTCACTGCACACTGCGCACCTGTCATTTTACGATACTGCATTTTACAGAACTATAATGTACAGTTATTTTACAGTATTGCTTATAGCTGCATAACATAACATATCTTTATCATCAAAATTACGATAAATAGTTCTAAATTTCGTTATAAGTTTACTTTAGAATAATTGTTTCCTTCAACAACAACAAAATTAACGCTGTTGTTTTCAGTCATTTTATAGTTTTGTTTTCAGTCATTTTGCAGTACTGTTGACTCAACCATTGTATATAGTACTGATATTTACAGTCATTTTACAGTACCATGTATGATATCATTTAACAGCTCTTATGCGTTGTATTCAATCATTATACCGTACTGTTGCTATTACAGTCATTTTATAATAATAATAATTTTAGTCATTTTACAGTGCTGTTGTTTTCCAGGCATTTTACAGTACAATAGATCTGTATATACAGGTCTATGACAGTACTATTTTCTGAATCACTTTTAGTACTATAATCGTTTAAACCCTCTGTTGTTTTCAGTCATCTTACAGGATGTTATTAATAGTTATTTTACAATACTGTTATTGACAGTCATTCACAGTACTTTTATATGCAGTCTTTATACAGTTCTGTTGTTATGAGTCATTTATCAGTACTGATAATTTCAATCAATTTACAGAATTGTTGTTTTCAATCAATTAACCGTTTTTAAATAGTCATTTTACTGTTGTTGTTTTTTTTTAATATATTCACAAAAGACTCCAATCGTTATAAACAAAGATGTTTGTTTGATTGATAGATTTGTTGTGGTTTTTTTAGTTCCGTCGGCAATTTTTTTCAGCAGTCTGACAAAAAGAAATGAAATGCACTGTGGTACACATGCCTTTAAAAAATATCCAATCAAATGAGTATAGATTTAAGTGGGCAACAGAACAGAGCCTGTCAACATATTAGGGTTGGATGGTAAAGGTAATTAAAAAATCAGCGAATTTGGAGCATCAATATCAGATGTCCAAGAAAAGACAAATTAGGAAAACATAGCGGAGAAATTGAAGATCACAATGGTCCTGACTTGATACAGGCATTTTTAATAAAACGGAGGTTAAGACCATGTTTTATGTCTCGCCAAACCCCATATTCCACTGTCATCTTAGGGTCCCGTAATGACACAAAACACACCACGGTTGTTTGGAAACATAATAAGGATATTGAGATGATCATCTCAGTACAACATCCAGCCAAACTCAACAGTGGCTGATAACAAAGGACGATTTTTTAACATATCGTATGAGACGAATTTTGGTGTAATAGTCGGTCACGGAGACGGCCCCATATGCCTGTTGAATAGGTATGTTACTTCCAGGGATATAGGAAACTTTATGATTTGAAAATTAAACGTCTCTTGTCATCGATTTTGAGATTGATAATATCGGTGTAAAAAATTCGAAAAATTTGTACAAGCACTGGCATATATCGAATAAGTTGTGAAATATGAACACCATTTGTAGGTGTTTGAATTTCAGGTTATAGGAAATAAGACAATTTGAAAATTAAACTTCTCTTTTGTCTTAAATTTTGAGATTGATAAGTAAAAACTAAAATGCAAGAAATCTTATTTTTTTTCTATATAAGTAGTAGATATTATAAGTATAACATTTTAAAGTACTTCTTATTGCAGTCATATCACAGAACTATTGTTTTCAGTCATTTTACAGTTCTGATATATACTCTCTCAAAAAAGTAACGCAACATATAAAGATATTTAAAATACCATTGAAATAAAAACTAATGAATTTCAACTAAAACTTGTCGTACGAATGTGAAATTTTGCAGAATCATTTAGAAACGATTAACCTTACGTGTGATATAAACAAAATTAAAATTCATCAGCCAACAAAGGCGCAGCGCCAACTGTAGTAATACCGACTAAATGATAAAATTACGACTTCACTCGTGTTCTCTCGGTGAAGGTTAGCACTGCTGGTGGAGTTTAAATTCCCCGAGGTTAGCCCGCTCCGGCACCAACACTTTTGAGTTGGAGAATACATCAAAGCTTTAAATTATTCGTCTAAATTTCAAAATTGTCTAAACCCTAAGGTTCTTCCTACCCCAGACATAGGTTGAATATCTTAGTAATAATTTGGTCCCCAGTTTGGTATTTTTGGTTATACTGTTCTATGCTCTTCATATTCATACAGTGTTTGGCATTTTCAATATTTTTGGTAGAGCGCCTCTGATGAGTCTTGAATAGACGAAACGCGCGTCAGGCGTAGCAAAATTTATTGTCTGGAACTTTGTTGTCATTTGTATTTCTAAAAAAATGCTGCATACGATCTTCTGGTTCCCATTTTCACACATATTAAAGCCTTTGCTCCCATAGCCCACGTTTTAAAAAAAACATCGGGTGACGCTAGCGCTTGCGCTTATCTAACTTTGAAAAATTATAGAAATTGATAGTCTTAGCTAACATCCAGTAATTCTGGTGACCAATATCTGAAACGGTTACGTTTTTGGTTCCTTAACCATGCATAAATCTTCCTTTTTTTGATACCATCATTATCATAACGATAACCCCGTCTTCAGAGGTTAACATCAGGCTCAACATGAGGCGTGAATTTCCCCCGCACGCGATATATCGGTTGCAGGAGTTTTGAACAAGGGAATTCTTCCTGAGTTTTATCAGCACCAAAACATTGTCGTGAACTGAAATACCAAGATTTACAAAGAAAGCTTCTGAAAAAAACGTTCTAACAAATGGCAAACAGTAGGTTCAGAGATTTTGAAAAATTGGGCGGAGTGTAGTGCATCAAGAGTCAAATAGGTACATGAGAATCCTTACCAATAACATAACAAACCTTAAACACAAGACATTTTTGCTTTTTAAAGACCTTCTAAAAAATTTGATCTTATGAAAAATCTACTGATTAAATTGGATCTGCGCATGCGCCAACGCTTTATTGCACAATAAAAAAACACGGAAAGAAAGCACAAACTTGTGGGTTATAAGAATCTGATATTGAAATCTTGTGCGGAACGTTATCTCTGATGGCAGTTTGAGTACTGTCTTGCAAACAAAAAGCATGACATAATTCTGATTGGCATGCGCACTCGATTTGTCAAAATTTTATAAAAATGTTAGCACTTAAAGAAAATATGGTCCCTCTACATATGCCAAGTAAAATTTCATAATGATATTGCAACAACTGATGATATAAAACTCGACTTTTGTATGCGATGTAATTTCAAAATTTTTGCATGTTGCGTTTCTTTTTTTGAGAGAATATATAAAGTCATTTAACAGCAGTGTTTTGTAAAGTCATTTATATCTTCCGAAGCACCTTAGTTCACTCTCGTTTCGAATTGAGTTCGCGTTGCTGAATGCGGTTTCGTTGTTATGTGAATGTGTTTTATGTTGTTATGTGTTATGTGTTGTGGTTTGTTTTGTTGTGATGATTTTTTGTTTGATGGGTTTGTCTTTGTCTTTACGGTTTTATGATACTGATTACCCCTTTGGTACGCATTTGCTTCTCTTATAGAACTGCTATTAAAATGTCATTTTACACCACTGCTGTTTTCTGTCATTTTACACTTCAGTTGTTGTCAGTCCATTTACACTACTGTTGCTTTCAATCATTTTACACCACTGCTGTTTTCAATTTTTTTACACTACTGTTGTTGTCAGTCCATTTACACTACTGTTGCTTTCAATCATTTTACACTACTGTTGATTTCAATCATTTTACACTACTGTTGCTTTCAATCATTTTACATTACTGTTGCTTTCAATCATTTTACACTACTGTTGTTTTAATAATTTCACACTACTGTTGTTTTCAATCATTTTACACTAGTGTTGTTATCAATCATTTACACTACTGGTTTTACAATACTGTTGTTGTCAGTCTTTTTACACTACTGTTGTTTTAAATCATTTTACACTACTGTTGTTTTTAATAATTTTACAATACTGTTGTTTTAATAATTTCACACTACTGTTGTTTTCAATCATTTGCCGCTAGTGTTGCTTTCAATCATTTTGCACTACTGTTGTTTTCCATCATTTTGCACTACTGTTGTTTTAATCATGTTACACTACTGTTGTTTTAATCATTTTACACTACTGCTGTTTTCATTCCTTTTACATTTCTGTTGTTTTCAGTCATTTTACACTATTGTTGTTTTAAATCATTTAACACTACTGTTGTTTTTAATCATTTTACACTACTGTTGTTTTAATCATTTTACACTACTGTTGTTTTAATCATTTTACACTAATGTTGTTTTAATCATTTTACACTACTGCTGTTTTCAATCATTTTACATTTCTGTTGTTTTCAGTCATTTTACACTATTGTTGTTTTAAATCATTTAACACTACTGTTGTTTTTAATCATTTTACACTACTGTTGTTTTAATCATTTCACACTATTGTGTATTATCTTTACCTGGCTGTGTACGAGAGGAAATAAACAATCAAAGATGATATTTTATTTGCAATATATATGTTCAACTTCATTGTTAGCATTGTTGGTATAGCTTTTATTCCCCGAGGTTAGCCTGCACAGGCATCAGCACTTTTGTGTTGACGAACAATTTCAAAATTGTAAAAACCATAAGATTCTTCTTATCCCAAACAAAAGTTGGTCTTAGTCATAATTTAGATTCTTGTTCGGTATTTTTGTTTTTATTGTTTTATGCTCTTTATATAGATATTCAACTTTGGTAGAGTGCCTCTGATGAGTCTTGGATAGACAAACGCACGTCAGGCGTAGCAAAATTTATTTCCTGGAATTTTGTTGAAATTTTCATTTCATGAGGTGTCTGATTTTAATGATAAAAACCGGTGTATTACAAAAACAATTACTAAAACAAGGATATCGTTACCACAAATTAGTGAAGTCGTTTACTAAGTTTTATCATAAATATCTATACCTTATTGGAAAATTTAACTGTACACGACGACTTTTGATTGTAAAGGGAATATCCCATCCAGATTTCTACGGTAATGTTGTTTATAGAGCAAATAAATTCAAAAACAATCCCCTGGGAATGCAAAATTGGCTTAAAACTTTATTAAATAAAGGTTATGAAATGGATATTTTAGTAAAATCTTTGAATTTAGTCTTCTTTGGTAAAAATATTGATAATTTGATACTTACTTTAAAATGTTAATTGCCTTTTTATACTTATGTCATTTTTGAGCATTACAGCGGTCAAGTGTGTCGGTTTTGTGTGATGATGCATCATCAAATCAAGTGTTTGACGTGTTGTGTCGGATTTAAAATCGACATACTTGATTTTTTTACATCAGTCGATGGATGCTTCTTAGCTAGCTGTCAGTAACTTCGAGTGTTCTCAAGAGAGTATCTTTACGTCCCGTTAATTACCTGTTGTCCTTTTGTCTCAGATACTCTCTTGTTGAATTGAACTCTATCGATTTGATTTTTACTGTGTGTTAGTTTGTGCTTTGTTATTGATTATCATTAGGGGGAAGGTTGGCGCCAAAAAACTAGTTTAACCCCGCCACATTTTAATGTGCCTGTCCTAAGCCAGGAATCTTTATCAAAGCTTATGTTTGTATTTAGTCGAATTTTTGTTAATTGTTTTTTGTCAAGAAGAGGATCTTTCAATGCACTTTGGGATTGGGCTTGAATCATATGTATTTTATTTTCAATCCAGGGGCCAATTGAAAAACAGCAAGCAGCGACCGCTGGTCACATTGAAGGCTGCTGGCTGTTTTCCATTGTGGATATTTAAAATATACGTTTATAATGTAGGTTGTGTCGCGTACACTTATTCCACATCTCATTTTCTTCTATTTATTTTAAAAAAATGAGTTTATTGAGTAGTTTCTCAGTACTACTGTAATTTTGTGACACTTTTTAGCTCACCTGGACCGAAGGTCCATGTGAGTTATTACCATCACTTGGCGTCCGTCGTCGTCGTCTGTCGTCGTCGTCGTCTGTCGTCGTCGTCTGTCGTCGTCTGTTAACAATTTTTCAAAAATCTTCTCCTCTGAAACTACCGAACAGAATTTAATGAAACTTGGTATGAATGATCCTTAGGGTGTCCTGCACCAAACTTGTGTTTTGATTTTTAATCCGTTAAAAAACATGGCCGCCGTTACTAAAAATAGACTAGGGGGGTCAGACTACTGTTTTTGGCTTATAAATCAAAAAGTATAAGAGATAGAGGAAATCTGAGGCCACGCTACTGATTCAGCATCAAAAGCTCTACAAAAGTATCCATTTGGTCTAAGTTGTCAGATGACCCCTTATAGGGGTTACGGCCCCTTAAAGGTGAAAAATAGCATTTTTTCATGTTTTTGGTCTACAGAATGAAAACTATTGTAGATAGAGATTAGCTGTTGCTTGCTTAAATGTTCAGCTCATTTAACTCTACAAAAGTCTCCACAGGGTCGAAGTTGTCAGATGACCCCTTATAGGGGTTACAGCCTCTTAAAGGTGAAAAATAGCCATTTTTCATGTTTTTGGCCTACAGAATGAGAACTATTGCAGATAGAGATTAGCTGTTGATTGCTTAAATGTTTAGCTCATTTAGCTCTACGAAAGTCTCCATAGGATCGAAGTTGTCAGATAACCCCTTATAGGGGTTACGACCCCTGAAAAATGGCAATTTTTCATGTTTTTGTCCTACAGAATGAAAACTATTGCACATTGAGATTAGCTGTTGCTTGCTTAAATGTTCAGCTCATTGAGCTTTACAAAATTCTCCATAGGGTCGAAGTTGTCAGATGACCCCTTATAGGGGTTACGGCCCCTGAAAAATAGCGATTTTTCATGTTTTTGGCCTATAGAATGAAAACTATTTCAGATAGAGATTAGCTGTTGCTTGCTTAAATGTTCAGCTCATTTAGCTCTACAAAATTCTCCATAGGGTCGAAGTTGTCAGATGACTCCTTATAGGGGTTACGGCCAATGAAAAATAGCGATTTTTCATGTTTTTGGCCTACAGAATGAAAACTATTGCAGATAGAGATTAGCTGTTGCTTGCTTAAATGTTCAGCTCATTTAGCTTTACAAAATTCTCCATAGGGTCAAAGTTGGCAGATGACCCCTATAGGGGTTACGGACTCTGAAAAATAGCGATTTTTCATGTTTTTGTCCTACAGAATGAAAACTATTGCAGATAGAGATTAGCTGTTGCTTGCTTAAATGTTCAACTCATTTAGCTCTACAAAATTATTTTATAGGGTCGAAGTTGTCAGATGACCCCTTATAGGGGTTACAGCCCCTGAAAAATAGCGATTTTTCGTGTTTTTGGCCTTCAGAATGAAAACTATTGCAGATAGAGAAAAGCTGTTGCTTGCTTAAATATTCAGCTCATTTAGCTCTACAAAAGTCTCCATAGGGTCGAAGTTGTGAGATGACTCCTTATAGGGGTTATGGCCCCTTATAGGTGAAAAATGGTGTTTTTGGCCTATAGAATGAACTTTTGCAGGTAGAGAAAAGCTGTTGCTTGCTTAAATGTTCAGCTCATTTAGCTCTACAAAAGTATAGGGTCAACATCAAGACCAGGTGAGCGATTCAGGCTCCTGGGAGCCTCTTGTTTTATGGTATGTCCCATGTAAGCTAAGCCGGAGAGGTATACCTCATACAGTACAACTGGTCAATGGCTTGTGTATGAATATTGTTAATTTTCGACTGTTTTATTTTAATCAAATGTCTGAAATAGTTAAATTAAAGGATTTTACGAAAAGCCATTTTAGTGCTATATAATCAATCCATAAATCAAATAATTCATAGGGTAAATTTTAGATACAAACGATTATAAATACGTAATGTAACCCCGCACAGGTGTACGTCAATACGTCAACCAAAATCAAGGTCAGAATTTGGTCAGTCGTTTCTATGGTAATATAGAAATCGAACCATTTTAGGTAGTTGACGAATAATTTTGAAAGTATTTTCTTTTCCTAATTTTGTAGTTATCAGTTCATTGACTTATTTTCACCTAAAAAATAAGTAGTATTTATACTTATGAGAGTCCACCCATTATCCCATTGTTTATTAAAATATATAACAAATCGTATAAACCTAATTTCAGTAGTCAAGTAACATAAAGTGACATATTCATTCCTTTAACACTCTTTTATAAAAAGGGCATTAAGTGTATGATTGATGATAAAATATACATGTATATATGTATATTAAATAAATTTGTGTGGAGTTTTGTTGTTATGCATTTCATTCGTCCTGATAATGTTTAAGCCAAAGGATATTTTCAAAAGGGAATGGTTTTATATAAAGTTTTTGAAATCTGAAAAAGATACATAGTGTATAGTCCGTTTGAGTTTTATAAATCAACGAAAAATGGCTTGTAAATTTATGTCTGGCAAAATATTTTATCTATTTTAGTATGTCATGGCTTTTTAATGGCATACAAACTCAGGCAAAAAATTTCAAAATTTTCGCATGATTAATAAAAATGATTTCCATAGACCTTAACAGTAAAAATGGACCAAAAATTCATAGAAATCCATGGGAGTACAACCTAGTGACCAGGAACAGCATTTGTTCCGTATACCTTTAAAAATCCTTTGTGGAGCTAATTGGTCATCTAATCTCCTATTGTTAGTCCTTTCAATTATGTTCAGGTGGGCTCAACATCTGGCTGTTCCGTCAGATAAACACACCATTTTAGGTATTATTAAAATTGGTGAAATATTTAGCATTAGACCATATGGAAAACTTTTTTGTTTTAGAAGATAACATCTTGGCTTTTGTTATCAGAGTTCGTATACTAATAAAAAGTTTATATGTGTTTAAAAAATAAATTTTATTTGAGAGACAAAAAAATTAAAAAGAATTTTCGTTGATTTATAAAACTCAAATGAACTATATCACATTTTAAAAAAGGTGAACAATAAATGTATTATTCATATAGCGTTATGTTTTCGAATGCCGCAAACTTTTTTAATAGTTTTAGGGCATTGAAGAAAACTTTTTTTTTATCTTTTTGAGTAGCTTTATTTTCATATGAAATTATACAGCATCGATTGAGTTTTGAAAAAGAAAATATGAGTACATACATTGGGTAATCATAAATATTTGATTTTTCTTTGAAAATATCCAACAAACCCAGTTTTCTCACTTCTCATGTCGATTGATTTTAAACGATCTTATTTGGTTATTTGTTTATCTCTTGTTCTTTTTTATTGTCTCTTCAAATATATGTATACTTGACAAAAAAATCAATTTCAGACACTTATGTTTTAAGAATTCGATACCGTGTGGCTGGAATGTGTACTAAAAAAGAGTGGCCAACTTATATTTGCCATGAGTTTGCAAATGGTACGTGCATCTTATAATTATTTTACTATTTTTAATTTTTTTTTATTTGGTTATGATCTAATTTAATCTTATATCGATAAAAAACAATGACATGCGGTTGTTATCACTCTATTTTTATGCATTTCTTATATTAAAATACAATAATTATTTGTTGAATCGTCGTAACTTTTTGATAAATCATTTATAATAAATTTATGGGTGTTGTTTTTTTCAGGCGAAAGGAATAGGAAAATTTGTCAGACTAGACAATTTCACAATAGCTATTCAAATGAAGTCCCCTGTCCAAGAAAAAAAAGTTGGTATCGGATATGTTTTAAATTGTTACCAATATTCATTTAATAAAGGGTAAGTACGCAACACTCAAACTACAAGATGTTTTTTTTTTATTTGAGTTCTAACAAATCCAATAAATATATGTGTCAAAGCCAAGAGTGTTTTGTTCTTAGAAAATAGAAGAGTTCCGTTACCTCCCATGCATTTATTTCTTTGTATATATATAATTGAATAAAATTGTAAATATCGGATTTTTAATGCGTGTTACTTAGTTTGTGCTTTATGTCTATGGGTAACGGCCTAGTTTGTACGACTAACATATTTATTGTATCTGTCCTATTATAAGGGATGTATATATTTGTATTTTGTCACCAGAAGGGTCTTAGAATTGTTTGTGTACTGTTATATCATTTGTATCTGTGTTCTTATTTGAATTGGAGATTTCAAACTATCGCTGATATTCCACATCTCATAATCTTCTATTCTATTCTTATATAATCAATACATGCTTTATAAAGCCATAGCAAATAGATAAAAAATGTTTTATTTCGGTATTATTCTGAATGTTTAAAATTATTTTTACTCTCGTTTTTTAAGGAGGATCGGGATGCCACTTTTGTTACACTTAAATTTAAAAAAAAATATTATGCACTAAAACATTTGCAAATGAAAAAGCCGAACAGCTAAAGTTTATCATTTAATAACATCGCAATGTGTAACATGTCAAAATAAAATACACCTTTTTTCAATTCAAAGCTTTTAGCTTAAGAAATGCCTCATTGATTTTGATTTTGAAGCGAAATATTAAGGAAAGTAGATAGAAACACGGTGGATCTTTAAATTGACTGAAAGCCTTTTCTCCTGAGTTCACTTGTCAAGGGTTGATTTTGTGTTTTGTGTTTCTTCGTGCTGTGCTGTTTTTTTGTTCGTGTTTACCGGTTTCGTCGTTGCCCTTTCGGACTTTTGACACTCGAATGTCCCTTTGGTGCCTGCCTCTTTGCTTCTCTCATTTGAAAAAGTTTTGTTTCCTTGCCTTCCATGCATTCTTTTTTGCTGCAGGCGACATTATCTCCTGACACCCACTATAAAACTTTGTATTTTAGCATTAACACCATATACACATTTCGTTCAAAAGAAACAAGGATTATTTCTTAGCTTTAGTATTTAACTTCTTGTTTGGTAGATCTTGTCTTGGTTATAATTTTCAACATACATGTCATGCCAATCAAACCAGCAACATGAACCATCAAAACGTTCTCATTAACATGGAATCTGGTTAATTAATTCCAAGACGGAAAACGAATTAAATTTTAATTGGTCTAAGGACGACGCCATTGTGTAACACGTTGTTGATAGGACAACATGCGATTCCTTATATTGTCTTGCTAATTGACAATTACTGAAAACAAATCGCCCTCTCCTTTACCACGTGTACTTAGGCTAATCTATTTAATTGGTCGTGCTATCTCAACTAGATAAAACGAAGTACATTAACTATGAAAAATCTCTTCGTAGGTTTTATAGATGGGATTAATTATTCGGGTAATTATAATGAGTTTAATTTCATGCTTTCAGCGTGGTTTGTATCTTGAGAAAACCAAAACCACGTCAGCTCCTCTGTTCATTTTATCACCGACTAAGGTACATCATTTCACTGTCGTATTAGAAGCTATATATAAAAATTTATTATTATTTTACATATATTCAAAGACTGTTTTTATTTCTTTCTTTGATTGGATAGTGGCGAATATTTACACTTTTCCTCTTTTTTATAATGTTTAGATACAGTTTATTAACTGTTTATTCCCTGATAACTTTACTCCACGTCATATAGTTTAGTCTATGCGCCCTAGATACTTTTTGTATTTGCTTACTTTTCAGCTTGGTCCTTTTCTCCTTAAGGCATTTCGTTGGAATTTTTATATTGTTTTTTGTATAATAGCAATTCGATTTCTAAGTTGATTGAAGATCGCAATGATTCTTAGCTGGAAGAAGTGGTTGGTTGAACCAGGTTTTATGGCACAAATTTGTTTCTACTTAAACTCTCCTGTTCGGACGTTTTGGTTACGAGTACTACATTCGGTTTTTACCTTCCAATTTTTAAATTCAAATGCTGCTGATTAGAGGTTACTTCTGGAAATAGATGAATCATTTTCATACGGCTTCGGTACTTTTTTTAACAACTATAGGACCTCTTCTACCAATCCTTCCCATTGACCCTGCTCTGCATGCAACACAACTAATAGGGTTAAATGATGACTAACTTATGCACAGCAATGGAACAATTTTGAAATTGCTTTAAAGTCTCCATTGGGTCAATTGCTTTTGTTATGCCTAGACATGATGTTCTTAATGAAAATAAGAGAGCATACAAAGAAGCAGAGTAAATAAATATAATATTTTCAATCAAATTTAATTTCATGACATTAGAAATACATTACATAACAGTTTTAAAAATATTTTCATATACAATTTATGTACAAACACACATATATATCTTACAAACCAACAAAGAAACAAAACAAACATTTCTATTAAAATACAACATAAGAGAAAAAAAATCTAAGATAGATGCTATCTCATATATTTCATTATCAATTTTTGAATTTTATTTCAAATTTCAAATTATCTATTAGAAATAGAACTGATTTGAGCATCTCATGTATGTCCAAGCATTAAAAAAAAGAAGTTTAAATTACAATTCTCCAACAAAATTTGAAACCCTGCAATTACTCGCGCTCATAATTTGAAATAGGAACGAACCACGTGAAAATTAAATAAAAGAAGGGCTATTTCAAGTTAATTTATAAACAAATAATTAACCTATACCATGAAGATATTTTCAAAAAAGTGCACTGAATGTGATACATTTAGTTTTTAGGAATACAAAAGTATTTCTATTGATATTTCTTGACAAAAAAAACACGGGTACCACCTTAAAAATAATAAGGTGGAAACTAACAAAAGAAATATGAAACAAAATCATCTCTTCCACTCTTTCTTTCTCACTCTCGCCAAGTAGTTCATGGTCTCGTTCTCTCTGATGGTCTGTAAATAGACACTTCACATTTCACAAACGATTCAAATGATAACCATGACAATAAAATGAATCAACTCGGAAATTAATTGTTCGCTCTAAAAATACCACACATTCATTCGGTAGTAAAAAAGAGCACCAATCTATACGAGAATCAACGAGAAAAGAAATGTATTTAACACAACGATGTGACACAATGGCTTCCGATACGTCATATCCGGTTAGATAAGACATTTTGATGGCTGTCATTATCTGAGATACAAAGACTTCGCTTGTCATTTGGATCTTAATCAACCAGTTGATGGATATAAGATCTGAAGGAATCATAGCACGTTGTTCTTTATATATCTCCGTTGTCACCAGATGTATGAATTCAGAGGCAGAATACCACTTTGTAAAAGAACACATGACACTCCCACGAATATACCGATGTCACATAAAATGGTAGTAAACCTGATCTGAATGATATTTCCAAGGACAGTAGCAAAATATATATGTTACAATTGCAAAAACGTAATATTAAGATCTTCCAGTTGTTATTTTGAAAGTACTTTCGAACTTTTTGAAATGCTTCATACAAATCATTGAAAACGGTGCTTTTGTCGGAATTATCGCTGTCCTTTTGATGTTTTATTGTCCTCGATTTTAATTGCTCAAGTTTTCATTAATTAGGTCATTGAGTCATATGATGACTATAAGGATTATGTGGTAACACAGTATTATATTCATGAGCTTTCAGTCTCAAACACGCCAGACTAGACCCTATATTTTGTGGCGGAGGTGTATAAGAGTGATTTGCTAATGCACAACTTGAGGCTGATGTTGCGGGGCTGTATGCAGGTGGTGCACCATACCACGATAAGTCATTATTCATGGAAGTAGGTCGGGGAGTAATTGGTTGCTCTATTGGCGTGGAGTCCGGTCGCCCGTACATGTTTCCTCGCTGAGCTAACATGTTTCGTTCATTTCGTCGAAATTTCGCTCGTCTGTTTTGGAACCAAACCTGAAAAAAATTAATATGTTGGTTATAAGTATAGAATAAAAAGATTATTTTTTATTAGGTTAGGTATCAAATGGTTTGCGTTGAAAGTGTGCATGTTGTATATGTTTATCTTGTTTTATACATGTTCACTTTGACCCGTACAGAGTATTTTGCAAGTAAAAGTTATAAGTAATTAAAACAGGTATTTGAAAACTGAAAAAGATTTTGTTTTAATCAGAAAATGATGATCCGCATGTAAAGTTTCACGTTAACTTTTCTATCAGGGTTTTAAGTAACAATGTTGTTGGCCCTAAATACAAGAGACACTTAAGTAGTGTATGTTCACAAAGAATTCTTGTTTTGTTTGTTTCTTTTTCTTTTTTTTTGTCATTTATACTTAAAATAAATGTAAGAAGGTCCTTTCACAATTGATTTTATACTTTCCATGCGTTGTACCCTTAAACTCCTATAGCAACTAAAAGGTTGACAATTTGACATCGGTTTTAAATTTTATGAATGAGCGTTTAAATTCAAAAGAGCCATGTAGTCTACGATCTTGATCTCTCAGCATCTACCTATTTAAATGTAATAATGGACCTCTTTTTTTACAAAGGACATTCAGGCAGCAAATAACTTTTTATTTAAAATTATTTCACAAATATTACATCAAAATACAAAAATTATGCCAAAGTTATAAAGTGGGTGCTTTTTATACCAGATAAAATTATGTAAATGTGGCCGGGATGTTTACAGTTGCATATTACGATGAATAAGCTAGCCTTAAAGAATCAAAACACTAGCCAAAAAACCCAACGATCAATAGCATGGTAAAGGAAGTACCATTAACCAAACGCTTGAAAACATAAATTGTACACGTAGATTTCTGATTGTTAAAGGAATATCTCATCCTGAGTTTTATAGCAATGTAGTTTATAAAGCACAAAAATTCAAAAACAACCTTATGGAAATTAAAAACTGGCTTAAAAACCTTTTGAAAAAAGGATACAAATTCAATGTTTTAATAAAATCTTTGCATTTGGTATGTTTTGGCAGAAATATTGATAGCTTGATAGTAACTTTAAAACGTTAAATTTTCACTTTGTATCCACTGTATTATTTATAAGCACCACAGCGATCAAGTATGTCGGTTCTGTGTGATGATACAACTCTAAATCATTCATTGTTTTGACGTGGGTGTCGGATTTAGAACTGATGTATTTGATTCTTTTACATCAATCGATAAATGTTTCTTAGCTAGTTGTCAGTAGCTTCGAGTGTTCCCAAGAGAGTTCCTCCTTGTCTTGTTGTTTTCATACAGTATTTTGTCTTAGGTTCTCTCTTGTTGAATTGAACTTTTGTCGATTGAGTTTTTACAGTGTGTTTTATATGTATGCTTTGTGCAAGCTTATCAATAGGGGGAAGGTTGGATCCAAAAAACTAGTTTAACCCCGCCACATTTTATATGTGCCTGTCCTAAGCCAGGAAACTTGCCAAAGCCTTTGTTTGTCCTTGTCATTCTGTGTTAACTGTTTTATGTCAAGAATTGGGTCTTTCGTTGATGATTTAGGGATTGGTTTTGATACTTTTGTATTGTATTACAAGTCTTGGGCCAATGCAAGACGGTAAGCAGTGACCTATGGTCATGTTGAAGACTGCTTGCTGTTTTCCGTTGTGATTTTTTGAATTGCTGTTTGTTTATGTTTGTTGTGTCGCGTACACTTATTCCACATCTCAATATCGTCTATAAAAGCAAATACATCATCGTTGGCTTCAAAATTTTTCTTCACATGTCATAGACACTTTTTATGTTAAATGCAAATCTGAACAAAAATGAATAAGTTCAGATTTACAAACGGTCAGCATGCACATATTTAAGAAACTATAGATAAAATTTTAATTGAGATGTGGAGTTAGGGTATACATGATACATCTACCATCACAATCTGCAAATCCAAAACGGGACACATGCATGCTGTTGCCTGAATTATATAGATCAAAATTTGATCTCTTTATTTTTTGAATTTTTTAGGTTTTCAGTGATTGATTTCATCCACGCGCTTTCATCAAAGTTGCATTTTTGTTAAAGTATTTCGCACCTGAACTCTTGCCTCACTGAGATTTACTCTTCTTGCGAGTTCTTCCCTGACAAAGGCATCTGGGTAATGAGTTCTCTCAAAGACTCGTTCTAAGGCTGCCAATTGAGTGCTGTTAAAAGTCGTTCTATTTCGTCGTTGCTTTCGTCGACGCTTCCCATCCTTGTCGTCTTTGTCGTCTGTATCTGAGGCTGAAAAAGACAGACTTTAATTAATTTTTGTTCTGACTTTGTATGCGTAGGAAGCTGCGCTATAGGTAACTTAAGCGTATAATAGACAAACTGGAATATTGCAAAATGATTAAAACTTTTCTCTTCCAAATGCATCCAAAGTTGGTGACTTCATATTGACTGTCCGGGATTGACAGTCATTATTCTAGAAATACATTATAAGGTAAAGCTAACTGCCAAAACTTGATAAATAGGTGTGCAGTAACCGGTAAATGATTTTGTTCTTAATTAATTTGTCAATTGCTGTTTGACAAAAAAAGGGGGGAAAATATTTCTATGAATCAACAATTTTCATTTTTATAATGCAGATAATTTTCGATTCTAAAAATTATATATGTAATCGTAAATTCTTGATAACGTCTTGGTAAAATTCCCTTTTAAATTTAAACAATTTTTTACCATTTTACTTTTTTATGAGTAATGTTAAGATCTAAAAAACATCAAACAATATTTGAAATGACATTTCAATTGTTTATCTTTTACATAATATTTCAGGTTGTGCATAAATTTTAGACGTTTTATCATCTTTGTGTACTCGCTTTGCGTGTCATCTTTTGTTTCCGCCATCCGACGCGTCCGGGACATTTTAAAAACAGCATATATCCTTTACTTTATATATATTTGATTTTTTTCTTTCTTATTTTAGGTAAAATTTATAAAGAAACGCGAAATAAATGAATTTTAAACTAAAACTTTTAACAAAGTTATTTTTTAACGTTTAACACGACGTCAAAATATTTTGACGTTGCTACAACTTTTATCGTATTATATTTTACGATAAAAGATTATCGAAATATATATTTCAAGTATTTAGATTTAAAAAGTTAATGCATCAACAAACTTATTCAACAAAACAACTGTCAAACATTTTGGTTTCATTTTTTCAAAATGTGTCAGTCATATAAAAGGTACAAAATGAACTGAACATTTAACCATAGAAACATTTTGGTTTTATTTTTTCAAAATGTGTCAGTCATATAAAAGGTACAAAATGAACTGTATATTTAACCATAGAAACGTAACAAAAGTACGCTAAATTCATTGTTTTATTTTTTTAGAACTGGATAAGTACCAAAAACTATTAAAACAAATTAAAAAGATGAATATGACAAACAAATTTTATATGTCAAAACCGGTTTAAGTGACGTACCCAACACTCATAGATAAAAATAATAATGATATGTGGAGTAAGTATACGTGACGAAGCCAACATAAAACTGCAAGTTATCAACCTTCGCTTATAGTAGTCGTGGCTCGCCATCACGTATTAATGTCTTTTGTCTTTTAATCGATGTAAACAACAATCCATGATTGGTTTGGCCTATGTGACATAACCTCTCCTACATAAATAAACATATGTTTGGCCTATGATGTATCTATCTCTCGTCCATATGTTCAGCTATTATGTATAGTACTTGATGTAGAATCTGCTAGTTTCTTTTCATCCGTAACATCACTGCACTTCACCCAGTGTCAGTCGTTCTGAATTGAGACGTTCCCCGACGGTAGCGGCGCCAAACTTCTCCAACTTAAACCTTACCATAGCAAATTCTACATACTTCGCTAGTAATTGATTTCTCTTCAAAATATTTCTTGTGGAACAGAAAAAAAAACTTAGCAATTTTCGAGAATGGGTAGTTTTTTATGTTGAGATTTAAGATCGCACACGTTTAACGAGCTAATGAATTATGACATAATGTAATTTTTGTTTTGCTTTATGCTTTGCGTATTTGATACTCTTAATGGCGTTAATTACATACCCAGAGGGTCTCTGCTGATACATTCTTATAGATTGAACAGGAATGACATTGCAGGATCAAGCAAAAGATCTACTGTTACAGAACAAACGAACTTTGAACGTTTCGTTGACACCACAGATGACAAGACAAGGGAGTCGTATTATAAGGGGTACCCAACACTTTGGCTAAATAAAACTGTGTCTATTAATTGCCTGAAAATTTGCTTAAATGTGTACTGTAGTCATATTAATTTAATTGCAAAATCTTAAGAAAATCAAAACATAGGTTTTTTGGGGAAATTTTCATTGATTTTGATCATTGAGAAGCTTGATTTCAAAACGTTCAAGTGATATTTAGGAGCTTGTTCTGTACCACCTTACAATGAGCACATATCTACATACTGTAAATTCTGTATACTCATTTTTTTTTGGGGGGGGGGGTACTTTTGTTACAAGCTGACACTAAATTTTTATTTTTATATCTGCTACAAGGATTCTGGAAAAACGTATGCTGCATTTTAGTTTTCTTAAACACTTATAAAGTTTAAAAATATTTTGAGAAGAGCTTATTTTGTATTACATCTACTGTAATGATGTAATGAAGTCAAAATAAATTTACGTCCTTAATGATATTATGATGACAGATGACACTTGAAACTGTCGTCTGCTTTTAAATATTTTGTATAAAGTAGAAGTTTTTCAAGCACAATAAGTGTTATGTAAACAGAGCAAAAATATGTTACTACAATGACATGTTCTTTTGAAAGGGTATCATTAAACAAATCTACAGCCTGTTTGTTTCGCATGCAATTTGAAGATGCATATACATAACCCATAAACAATTGAAAGTCAAAGTTTAAGGGATAATAATACGCAATGTTTTTAAGAATACAACACAAGACTAACAATAACATTTGAGACCCAAAAATCAAAGACTCATCAGAACTACTCAAGCCGAAAGTTGAAAGCTAACGGCCAAAACAAGAATTTGTGAAATTTAGAATTACAACAAAATTAGTTACTCTTTCCACGAGACATTACCAAAATATTCAGACAAGGATTCGTTCTGAAATCTCTTGTGATTATTTAATGATACACCGATAACATAATTGTTGTTTTATCGCATAGCATATCTCGCTTGGGATTATCAATGATATTTTCAATAAATAACCTAGAATAAATGTTCGAACGCACTCTGTGACGTAACGGAAGAAGATTGACGGCCCTGTCATAAACAAGGGGCCGGTAGTTTGTTTACTCACGCTCAAGAATGCAGAATAGCCGTCGCGATGGAAATATTGGCATTTGGAAGTATCTCGCTTTCATTGACATGTGTTAGTGAAAATAATTACCCTATAGCATTACTTATAGGTCATTAATCACTTTAAAACAGATTCTCCTTAGCTTTTGAGTGTATGTTGCAACTTTAATTTTTTGCTTAGATATATAAGAACATAGCTTTTATTGAAATTAAATGATAGGTTTATCTTTTAATAGTGTGTATGTTGCATTTTTTACGGAGAGATACAAGTTTCAAAACACATCTCTTTATCAATGAGTTTATGTAGCCGCATTTAAATTCGAGTTTTTACTATACAAAAACGCGTTTTTAATCGAAATTGAATGATTGCTAATATTTTAACTTGAGTTAATGTAGTTTATTTCAAATCAAAATAAGACTTTATTTGCAAAACACGAATTAATCATACTTAATATTTGGAAATATCACTATGGTTTATGTATATAACTTTCAAAATATCTTTTCAAAATGTTTGAAGACTAAATTAGTAAACACAAAGGCTGCAATAAGAAAAGACTTAAAACACAGCAAAACCAACACATAAAACAACTTAACTAGTAAGCAAACGTGGGAACAAAAGTGAAATTAGGTGCTACGGAAGGGTAAACAGATCCTGCTTGTGGAACATAAGCCAAGGAATTAAGCTCCATTAAGAGTGTTTTAGACACCTTCGGCATCGATATAAAACTTTTCATCTTTTGTGATAGTCTTTAGCTTTGAGTTTCTGTATTTTGTTTACTTCCTCATTTTCAATATGCAAGTTTTTATTTACAGTAGAACAACGTTGCTTGCGGATTTTCTGTTTATATATATTTTATCGTATGTGTATCATGAAACAAAATATAACCAATTACCCCATATTAATCATATGTTGAACACTTGTCTGAATCATAAACGAAATATTATCATAATTTTATGCTTTATTTTGTAATAAAAGAACTTGTGGCGAGATAATCAAACGCTATCGACAGAACAAAAACTATATGGCTGAGATCGTCTTAGTTTTTGTCAAAAATTGTATAAGAGTTATAAGCTTTACTGCTGCACGTTTAGAGCATTTCGTTTTCACAAAACAAGTCGAACACTTTTACTTTTTGATAATAAAAAGTAGACGATAAAGAGATGTTGGAATAAGTGTACGATCAAAAAACGGGAATTTTAAAAATCGCAGTGGAGCAGCTAGTAGTCTTCAACATGACCAGAGGTCGCTGCTAAGCATGTTCCCACATAAAAAGATTTGCAATTTCCATTGTAGTGTTTTTCAATAATTTTTCAAATAATTGTACATAGGTCAATGTATCAATATACTTAATTTCAATTTTTTTAAAACGAATTAAGCGTTGTTTGTTGTTTGTGAAATTAGTAAGAAATATAGGAACAACTTAGTTAACCTTCTGCTTCAGTACTTATCAGTCATGAACGTACCCCCTTCATAGAAAGGATGCACTTTAGCATGAAATGTCAACAAAAATGCTTTAACTGCTCAAGATATATCAGCAATCAACCCTCTCAATATGCTCTGCTTCTTGTATCTTTTTGATTTGTGTTATGCTACTATTATATAGTTTTCATAATCATTACAACAACCTAATAAACATTCGTCCTGTCAGCAGCGCTACGGTAAATCGTTGATACCTATCTACTGCATGTTGTTTTAAACCGTTTACGAGCTTCAGCTTTTGATCGTTATGTTTTAAATATGAGCTGTAATCTTTAAAGTCAAAAAAGCTTCGTGCTTTTCTTGACATTGTTCCCAAGGATCCTGACGGTTGTTCGACCGAACGACTCCAATCATGCAGATAATACTGAATTCTAATCGCGGGTGCAAGACACATGTTATGCTATGAAGCCGATTGCGATCCGCTGACACCACATTGTAAAAAAAATGCAAAGGTTTCGGACATTCCAGACTTTCTCGAAAGCTTACATTTATCGACATAACGCTAACAACATTTCGACCGAACGTTTATATTCGAGAATGGAAGTCATGTTTCACTTGGAACCCTTGTGATGATATGGATGTCAAACTATGAGCCACGGGGTTTTCGATTTTTATTCAATTCTCTTCTGGTCAGGTTGGGTTCCGAAGGTTTATTCTGATGGCAGATAAACAGGTACGACCTTTTCATATAATGAAGCAAGATTCAAGGTGGGCTGACGTTCTGATCAAATAGAAACGATCAATTGGACCCAAAACATGCTAAACTTATAGAGCACACATATGATGTAATATGCAAATTCCAATTTCAAAGAAGGCATATCTTTCCGATATATAGCCGAGTACAAATACCAATAAGACCCATGAATTTATACTGGGAATGGACAAAGTAAAAGAACATTTTTTTCTATCAACGATTTTCTATGATGACACACAGTAGGACTAATTTTCAAAGACAGGGAAGTTCAATTGTATTTTCAAGCGTTTCAGACACATGGGCATTGTTGGGATTTTTTACGAAATCCATGACCAGCAAGCACTATAGCAAATGTACAACAGGTCCAAATATGTGTACACGTATACGTCTGACCACTCAACATCACATCTGGCAGGCAGATTACTGCATCTCTTGGTAAACACTGACATAAGACTGGCCATTACCCTTCCTAAATAGACGAACGGTGCCAAATTATGTGCATATAGCTTATGTCATATATCATGGGTTTTTCTCGAGTGTTTTTTTTTCCTGCATGAGTAATTTGGTCACCCATTTCTGACTTAAAGTACAAAATGACTTGAATATTTATAATAAATCAGTTTATTATTATCATTTATAACGCATTTATTTAAATAATTTGGTTTTTTCAGTTTTTTTTTTATCTTTTCGCGAATCTTATTGATTAGTTATCGGAAAAAATGATTGATTTGAACTGCTTTCAGTGAAACTTTTAATAATACACCAGCATTCATTTGTAAAAACTCATGTTATGAAACATTTAAAGTTCAGTAAGATACACCCAAGACAATCCCCGCAAAAGAACCGTGGGTGGTAAATTATTTCATTCATTTTAATCTTTTTTCGTTCTATTTTTTTTCCAAACACGTGTTTTGTAATCCTTAAAAACAAAACAGACATGTTTAACCCGGAAATAGAAGCTTGAAGGTCAATGTGGCTTGAACGGTGTCTGCACACATGTCCGACTTCATGGCACCAGTTAAATCTCGCTTTCATGTATCATAGTCAGAAAAGTAGCTTCAATAAATTTTTCTGAAGAAACTTGAGAATTTCAAGAACAAGAATTTCAGGTTTTTATTCATAGGCTTTGGTAAAACCTGACGGAAGTAAAAAACGATTTGATAGCTTTTACACTAAAATTAATGCACTGTAAAAGTTATTTTTACGATTTTTTGGAAGAAAAAAAAACCTTTTTCATTTGAATTTTATATGGCACAGATTTTACAATAATAAATAAATGCATATACTTTTTGGAAAACAATACAAGGTGGAAGAGACTATAAAACTAATCATTCCTGTCATTTTGTAAAAAAAAATTATGAATATTTTATATTTCAGTTAATAATTACCTTGCTCCTAAAATTCAAAAAGTATAATAACAAGACATTTCTATTTGAATGGAAGGATAATACCGGATTTTAATTTAGTCTCTGAGAGCACACATGTACATGAGAGCATGTATGTACTCGCAAAGAACTTTGTCGCAAATCCATAACGAGATGCACGAGTTATCTCTACGAGGTTACTGTATTTAAAAATCCATCATTTACAAAAGAAAGAAATATCGGCTATGTTTCAACACTGAGAACTATTTTCTGATAATAATGTTGATTTACTGTTACGAGTGAGAAAAGCTAAAAATAAGCCTACCTCACACATGATAATGACTCTATCAGAACAAAAGACAATACAGGAAAAATCAAGTCGTTGGATATACACTTTGTGTGTATATTCACAGAGTTTGTGACATTTTTATCAAAAAGGCATTGGGGTGTCATACGAATTTAGAATTAAAACAAAAATTATCAAAAGGCCATGCAAATCTCGCTAGTCCAAAAAAAAACTTCAACATGACATCAAATTTTATGACAAGAGAACACAACAAAACAATTTAACTGCACTCGTGTAAAAACAAGTTAAGTGACAATAACTTGAAGTACTGAGGAAGCTCGTTTTCGACTTTCTATCTATTTGTCTTACGGTTCTCTGTCACAAAGAAATTAATTCAAGTTATGAGCTTTCCTTCGGTTGGTATTTATCAAGATTTATTAACAAAACCACGAGACACCCATACTAGGCACAAACAAACCTTTAAATATTCTAATTGTTTTTAATTAAGATAATTTTTCTTCGACTTTTCAGCAAAGAACCCTCTTTGACAATTAGTAAATAAACATGCATGTATTTTGTCACTTTAAGTAATAAAAAGATAGAATTTTTTTATATTATAAAAACAAAAAATACACCGAACAACAATCTGCAAAAGAATAAAATCCTCAGATAAACCTCGAATGATTTCAATTCTTATCAGTTAATTGATATCATTATTTCATTCACACCTCATGTATCACGCAATATTATTCGTTTATCCTCCAGAGTTATCGTAAAGGTCAAGAACATATTGATAAATTTAGTGCAGACTAAAAAACGACGCCATGAAATATGAAATTACAATAGAAATGTTTCTATGAAGGGCAAAAGTGCCGCATTGCCCGACATAAGTCTGGACTTAAGTAATATTTAGACTTTTTAGAACGCACTCCGTTATCACCAAACTTACTTAATGACGCCAAGGGTCAACATTTCAAACTCAACCGGATGTTTAATTTTTCACTTTTACAAACACGCCGAAAAATATGAACCGAAATTACTGTCTTCCTTCGAAAGTTCACGGTGTCAATTTCATTAATTGTGCCCGTCCCGATAGTGTAAATCAAACTTAAAACAAAGTTCAAGATTTACATGACATGAGTATCAAGGCGCTCTTGTCAAAAGGTTGGACTTGCCAAAGACATATGAATATGTATGGAGCATATTGAATGGGAGTCCCTAAACCACGTTCCAAGTTCCAAGTTCCAAGTTCCAAAATTAAAAAAATATATATCATTTACATTTAAAAACTGATTCAAGAAATAAAAAAAAACCTCAGCAAGTGTTACTGATTACATGTATATTGCCTTACTTTTCACATATTTTGCAAACAAAGATTTTTTTTTTTATGTATCGATTTTATTTCAATTGTTTATATAATATTAATCCGTGAGGGTATCAGGGAAGATGAGTTCTGTAACCCTCTTTAAATAAAGATTATTAAACCAATTCCTTTCACTTCAGCGTTGGTTGCAAAAACTTAACCATGGCCAAGCAAATATATTTGTTTGTTAAGATTTTATGTACCAACAGTCCTGTTTTGCACATTTAATCAACATTTTGATGTTAATTGTGACAAAACACTATTTGAAATTGTTCTTTATATGCTGTACTTATTTGCAAAAAAAAAAGATTTTGTCTAAAACTATGTTACCCTAAACAGACAAATAATTATTTAGTTTTGGCCTCATACAGCATGTGTGTTCTATACTGTCAACAGGGCATTATTTCATTGTTTTTGACTTTTTAAATGTGGAAATCTACGCCTCACAGTTTTGAGGGAAATCTTGTAGGTTTCGAATAATTTCGGCTGCTGTCATGAATGCTGATAACTTCATATTTAAATAAATTTATAGCAGTGTTAGAAAGAGCATACTGATGTGTTTTTATTCAAACACCAGAATAATTTGATTGCCTTTTACTTCATCATGCCTTTTACTTCATCACTCTTTATCTGTCATCTTCGGATAAAAAAATTTGATGATTCAAGCATAACCAATTTATATATTATTTAAATAAACCATTAAAAATGAATGATCTTAAAATTTGGAACTTGAAACTTGGAACTTGGAACTTGAAACTTGGAACGTGGTTTAGGGACTCCCATATTGAATGCATGTCGAGTTGAATGAATTAAAGACCCATCACTTAGTAGTCAGGATTTTGACAATTTTGAATTTGATAGGTGGTTATAAATTCAGCAAAAGAGTAAACAATTCAGTCTCACCCCGGAATTACGACTTTTTTAAATCTAAAAATGACAACAGCGTTACATGTACAGGCCCCTTCGATAGTTTTTTTTTTATTTCCTCCTATCAAAGGTTCATCTCCAAATATTTCAGTAATAATTTAATGACACAAGCGTTTATCAACATGTTGATATAATTTGTTCCATCAGCTTTAATAATCACCAGTTCAGCCGTGTTATGTAAATAGTACACGCGAGCATGAAATACGAGCTCATTAATGAACATTACAGAGAGGATTACTGGCTTCTTAACTCCAAAGAAATTAACAAAAAACCCTGCTGTTAAGCCAATTAATGGACGGTCACTGTCTGTTCCATCAATAAGACAGCTTAAGAAGTCTCTTTTCTTAAGTGTAAGCTTTTTTTTATATATGTTTGTACCAAGTGAGGAGCATTGGGATTTTTGTTAAGATTTATTATTCTGTTCCTTAGTTTACCAATTTTTGTTGTTCCTTAAAAAAATTCAGAAATTATTTTTTTTCCAATTAATATATATTTAGGAAAAAGAGACAACCTAAATTTCACTCAAATTTCGAACGAGCCATTTATCATACACTACATTGACTAACAAACCATCGAAGCACTTTGTACAAGATCTCACTTAGAGAGAAAAAATATAGTTTTGGCTTAGCACAATGTGACAACTGAACAATGGTACTTATTGTCAAAGAGAATACATAAATCATACACATGGAGCTGGAATCTTAAGAGGTTTTGGCTATTGGTACGTTAATGTTTTCTTTTTATTACACCTTGGCTCATATTTTCTAGATGTAATCGCAGTTTTGATTATTCGTCATTGAGAAAGGGATGGTGACTAACTTTTGATTGTATCATCAGTTTCCAATGGTTTGTACTTTCAGCAGATACATATTGTTTCACAGATTTGTCTTAAATTAAAACTTTAAAACTGGTTGATGTACCGAGATAATCACCTTATAGCATCCCGAATAAGTCTTCACAAACCTGATGTGTTTTGTGTCACTACTGGATCCAGAGATCGCAATGGAAGAGGGAGGTTTGGCGCGCCTTAAAACCTGGTTTAACCCATCATTTCTTTTGAATGCCTGAATCAAGTCAGGACCATTGCGATTGTCAATTTTCCGGTATGTCTTCCTTGTTTTGTCTTGTCTTATGGACATTTAAGATTGATTCTCCAAGAAGTTTGGTAATTTTGTTATAACCTTTTTTCACTATTGGGCAAGGGCCCGATGACAATTTCTTAAAATGCCTTATCTATATAAAGAATCAGGACATAATTATTTTCGACTACTCTAATTTAATATTTGTCCAATTATTTAACTGTTTCTGTGATATGGGTTCTTGATTAGATGATAAAAAATCTCATTTTTCTTATTTTGAATAAATTTTCACAATTGATTGTCTTTATCTTACAGAATATTTGGGATAATTGAAAATTTAATTTATAGAGACGATTTTCTTTATTCTTGTGACGTTGTTTATATTTCTTATTTCTTATTTTTGATCGCATTATTCGGCACTCAACTACTACCACAGTGCAACAACACAATCTTTGGGGTATTTTATTTATATACGAAGTGTAAGCAAATGATAAATAACAGCGAAGAGTGTGTTGACAATTTAATTAAATTCTGACGACAGTGCAAATATTTGCCGGAAATGTCAAAAAAGTGAAAAATAGCAAGAAAGTTATTTTTCACTTTTGTGCAATTGCATCACACGTTGCTGCGTGCATGCATGCGATGTTCGGTTAGGACAAGTTGTCCTTAAAATATTCAAGGCTTATTGTAATTTTGTAACTATTCGTTTGTACGCCCTCCCACTGAGTGCTTGAAATTTCTCCGTGGAAATATTTTTCCAGTGTTACCTTATTGCCCGACTGTTGTGCTTTTCTTTTTGACTTTGTTGAATGTTTATATATATATATATAACTTGAATTTGCATCTTTTTAAAGATCCAGTTTGCTTCTTGGCGGTTTAGTAAAGAGTTTTCCGGTTTTCTTAGACCCTTTCATGATCATTTATTGCAAGATCTTGTTTGTACTTATTAGCTAATTTAGTGCGTGCAATGTCGAATTTTATTACAATGTCAATGTCTTGATCAATCGAAACATGATGGCGTCTAATGCTAAATTGTCAAACAGTATTTAAAAATTTTAACTTATGAATTATTGAATATGATTTTTTACATTCAAAATGAAAACGAAAAATGTTTTTAGAGACCTCGTTATCATTACATAAATACAAATTAAAGATACACACGTGTTAACATGAAGTTTTGTTTATATTCATTCAAGAGTTTGTGTTATTTATTTTTATGAGCTGTTGAACTTCAGTAGTAGAAATTTACATTATCACAAAATACCGTTCATTCATGTTTTATAAGCATTCAACTTGAAAAACAAGCAATCTTTTGACTTCAATTGCTGGTTGTCAATAAATTTTCACATTAACATATCACACTTGAGTCAAAAGAGTAAATATTGTAAACACGTGTCCAAAATAAAAGATCAGTAAATTAAAATAATTGCTTATTCAATTAAGTGTCTTTATTTCATTACCAAATTTTATTCTTTTAGTGCTTTTGTAATAGCTTTTATTTAATATGGCTATCATCGGCAAATATTACCACAATGGAAATATCGAAAGGAACCCGAAGCCGGATCTATAGTGTTTTTTTTTTCAATAATGCGCCACTGTTTGGTGGCAGCGGTGGGGTTAACCGGTGTTTCTATGCCACCCATTTGTTTTTGTGTTCAAGAAATGTTTTATATTTTTCGTTAAATCAAGACTAATCTGGTGTTTTTTTCAAGATCGACAAATATAAGCATACTTTGAAAAATATTTTTTTCATAAAACATTAACATTATAATTAAATTATAAAGAATAAAAATAAAGTTATCATAATTCAAAATACAAAAGCGGGTTTTAAACGGTTAATTTAGTTATGCTGTTTGCATATTCATTTCAAGTATTAAGCTCTCATGAGTGTTTTATTTTATATTTTTATGGGTGATTATTTATCTTTTATGCTTTATTCTAAAAGTTTGTCGGAACCTTATATCTGTTGATTTTGATTTTAGAAATTATTAAAATGTATTTTTTGGGGAATAGATATTAGAATGCAAGACTTCATTTGACATGTGATCAGGATGTTGTTTTTGGCTGTAAAATCCATACTATAAAGATCTAAATATTCCAGGCTCAATTTTTTCAAATAAAAAGCCAGGACAAAAAATATCCATAGCACCCTTAAAATCATAATATTGTAGAACCAAAACTTGTCAAATTTCATGACTTGCCGAATTTTTCTCATCCACTTCAAACATGTACTGAGCCGGTACCATGTGCATTGTATGTAGTATGGAACCTTATCGGATATCTAGAGAATGCTCCCCCGCGGAGAAGACAGCGGTTCTTGATTATTTATCTGATTTGATCTTATTTCATCCGTTTTATTGCATGCGATTATGAAGCAATGTTGAAAAGTCGGTAATTGTGTTCAGATCAGAAAGATGATTTCGGTGATTGTTTTCCGATCATTAGTCGATCATTACACAAATATATTATGAGGGCATGGATCATGATGAGAATGTCCTCAATGTTGTATTCTAAGAAGTTATGTTTTCTTACCTTTATTTTCTAGTCTTTTTAATTTTGGCCATTTATCTCATTATTCTTTATAATTTAAGAATACTTATTCTCTATTCTTAATTTTGTAACAATTACGCTCTAATTATTAATTGTTTAGACCATAATTTATTATTCTTTAACCACCAGCATCATCTATTATGCTGTTATTTTGGAGAGATTCTAGTTTTTATTTTGCTTTACCATCCATATTAACATACATGTACTTGTATAGGCATCAGAAAATTACAAAAGTTAAAGTTCCTGATAATACCTAAAATTATAATACACATATTTCCTATTTGTTGTCTATTTATATATTTTTTTTATTCTTATTTATTTCTTATTTATTTATCTATTTATTCATTTATTTCAAACTTGCTACTATTTTTTTCATGTTGAACACGTATTCTTCATTTTTTTAAAATATTTCAAAACAATTTCGGACATGCAGAAAATTTATGAATAATCTTACTTGAATTTTTCCCAGGACTGTTTGGTGATACACTTCCGTGATTTTCGTGTCGTATGGACGATTTTTCATCGAGGTCCGTGAGTCCGTTGCCATTTAAATTCGGGGCACATGTCTGAGAACCAAGTCCTTGGTGAGGGTCCGTATTAGCATACATGGCACAATTTTCGTTCGGTAAATCCTCTAAGTCTAGCAAATGACTAACAGAAAAGTTAGCCTTACTGTTTTGGAGTGCTTGGTGATATGCTGAAACCTTGTCAAAATTGTTTCCAAACTGTTGCTCCGCTCCTAGCGTATAACTACTCATCATTCGTGAGAAATATTTCCTCTAGTGCGTATATTACTCCGTCACATGGAGGGGCACCGTTAAAACTGGACAGGCTATCAGGATCATAAATCTTATTTTCAATGTGTTCTCGGTGGGGATCTGGCGAGCTAAAGAATAGCTTTCCCGTGAGGAACACAGTGTTTTGCCTCTGTTATGTCCGAGCACCACTGATGATGATGAGAATAGAATCGTGTGTTGTAAAACGATACACTAACATTCGGCTGTAACTGTCCCTTAATCATACTTGTGTTCTGTACATAAACCATCCTCATCGTTCCTTAATCTGATTGGCTGAGAGTGGATTGAGGAGGCTGTGCACTTCCTCTGTATCTCCTCCCTTACAAATGAGGCTTGACAAATAGAAATTAATGCCTGAGGGTAAAATTTATTTTAAAAGATGATTACGAGGATTAATTGTATTTTTAGCTTTTTCGTATATTTAATTAAAACTTGGAAAAAAAACCCACTAAAAATTAAATTTCAAGCAGATAATTTAAGATAATTTAAGATATGAGATAGGTAGGAAAAAATTAAAAATTAGAGAACTTTTCAAATCCGTTACCCTTTTTAATTAACGAAAAATGTTGAAAAAAAAAGTTATGCCGAAAATAACAGATTGTTTTATTTCGTTGTTTTTTACGCTTTTCCTTGCTTAAGTCCAGTGCTTAAGTCTTTTCTTTTTTATTTTTAAGGTGAAATAGAAATTAACTTTTCATATTATTTCTTGCGTATAAATATACAGCAGTACAGAGTTCATTGCATCAAACACTTTCGATCTCGTACCAAATACGTTTAGATATTGACGTAGTTATGGAAGAAGGTTTCCCAATTTTTAGACAATAAATATGCATGCTTTTTGTAGAATTATTATAATTTAAAACTCAAGAGTTGCATCATAGTTTTTATTTTGATATTTGTGCATCAATTTATTGTTATTATTTAAATCACTTTATTAGTTAAATGGTCAAACCCATTTCTGTTTTTTTTTATTTTTATAAAAATATATTTTCATTTTTAAACAAAACTGCTTTTGTCAAATTTACTGTCCAGAATCATTATTAAAGAAAAAGAAATAAAAATGTTTCGATACTTCGTACGATAAATATTGAACGACATGATCGATTATAATCGACTTTTTTTCCATCGAAAAAAAAAGTCGATACAAACAAAAATTGACTTTTTGTCATCATATGATGGCGACCAATCGGATAACTGTTTATCGATTCATTCAATATAAAAACAAATAATTTGTTCTTAAATATATAGTGTAAAACATTTATATATTGATGCCCTCTAGAGAATGTTTACTTAGACATGTATGTCCATATCAACTTTTGAGTATAAAAAAACGTTGAACAGCTAAAATACCGATAATACCGCCAAGTAGTTTAATTTAAAGCCGCATTCGAAAGTATACTGGCATATTATGTTCTCTTCTTCCTTCTGACTGTCCGTCCCACATAATGAAAACGAAGCCGGGGATATATCTTGTATGGTTAAAACGATATGAAGCACTTCTTATTGAAAGTCCCATAAAATATCTGTCCAAAACCACAGGACATGCCGTACAATAATGCATCACTATAAAAGAGCCTAAATACAGTAGCATGTTTTTTTTTTCTATCTATTTGAACATAGAATATTTTTAATGAATACTTGAAGAACGAGATCTAGAAATGGAAAGGTTAAGGGGATTAATCTTTGTGAAAAACAGTTCCAGGCTAGTATTATTTCATTTGCGTCTGTCGCGCGTAGTATATATACGTATGGTCTATAATAGACTCATCAAAGACGTTCAAGCAAAATTTTGAAGACTAAATAAACTATAGAATATAAAGAGCATATATAGCATTAAACCCAGATTTAATAAAATAAATAACGAAGACTCGTCTGTAGAAGAAAATGAGATGTGGAATAAGTGTACGCGACACAACCTTCAATATAAACGTAAATTTTAAAAATCCACAATGGAAAACAGCCAGCAGCCTTCAATGTGACTAAACGAAGAATGATAAGAGTAAGGATTTTTAGTAATTTTGAAATTTCAATTGATAATTTAGGCTTTTATGCTTCGCCAACACAAAAAAGGAGTTGGTGCCGGTGTTAGATAATCAAATCAAATCAAATTTACCAAGCACAATTTACGCCAAATGGACGGAAAATTTCTACAAAAAATACCGTGAAAAAATACAACAAGTTGCAACTATTTGTATGCAAATGAAACTTAAGAGTCTCCTGTCCTCGATCATTGCTATTTACTGTCTTAAGGGATTCAAGAAATTGTTGACTAATTATTGGGTTAAATATTATAAATTTAGCTGAATTTCGTTTTGTAAAAATGAATCAATGTTGATACTATCAAAATCTACAACAAAAATGATTTTTTTTTTGCAATTTTTAACCTTATTTTACATGGTTAATTTCTGTATAATGTCTTTAGTATTATCAGTTAACACATAAAGATGATATTTTAACGGTATAATTTAATTTTTGCCAAGGTCAGCATAGGAAAGGCATCGAAATATTGTTTAATAGGTTCCCGACATATCAGAAATGTTGGGGAAACTTGACTTTTTGTAAAAATATAAACAGATCATTTACTGCCAGTTTTTGGTTCTTGAACGTTAACAATTAATTTGATAACAGATATTCAACTTTAAGAAGAAAACAAATAAAGAAAGCAATATAGCACCAAACGTTAATAATTTATAAACATAGAACAATCGTCGTAAAATTTTTACTGGCTGTTATTCAAATGATAACTTTACTCAAAAATGTAAAAATGGGCTTGAAGTTTTTCCTTCAAGAGATAATACTACATCAACTTATCATAGGGGATAAGTATATATCAAACTTTCAAGACAACCATTATCCATCTTCCTCTTTAGCAGTCGTCTGCGCCCAGCACGAGATTGCATTCTTAGGTAAACGACTTTTTCTGTTTTTAAGACATTTTTCGTGTTTACTGCTTAGAAAGAAGCAGCGAAACCTGTGGAATGGAGAAATAAAAAGACATAAGAGAGGAAAATGTTGGTAAATAAAGACAAGAGCTTCGCTTAATTAGCCGATAAACTTCCCATCCATTGCTAAACACATGTTAGCGTCGCCATATTGACGGCGAAGGCGGTCAAATATCTGAGAATGGTCGTTCCTTTATATGTCTGCTGCCAAACAAACGTTCACCTGATACTTGGAATAAAGCGATTTTCTAATCGCTTGAATGCTTGATGAGTTTAAGCTTCGAGTACCGTAGCCAATGTGCTTCAAAAACTTCATAACTCTGAGAAGATACTTTTTCATGGCTATTCATTAATGTTTTATTAATTGGTTTATGTATCCGATTAATGGAGGTTCCTTTTATAAAAGTATTTAGGACCGTTTTAAGATTCATTCATAAAACTTACTTATTTCATTCGAGCTTTTATTTAATATTTTTGTCTATAAGCTAGTTGTAATAGTATAGTATAGTTATATCCATGGTATATCAAGCAGTTTAAACAGCCCTTACAACAATTTTTATCTATTAAACATTTTTTTAAAAACATTACAGAAAATTTTCTTCGCATGAATTTGATTCCATCCCTATTTCACTTATAAATGAAAACAAAAGTAGGTATAATTGTGTTGGGGTAACAACACAAAAGTCGCCCAAAATCGCCTAGGATAGCCTTGCCTTAAAATAAGCAAAAAATAGATATTTCATTGAAATCGGACAAAGTTCATTCTTCATGTTTTTTTTTTTTGTTTTTTTTTTTTGGGGGGGGGGGGGTTTAGGTCGACTTTAAAACATCAAAATGCCTTTTAAAACCTCAGCAAGTTGTATCTTAATTGGTCAAAGCAAATCATTTTCTTAAAATGTGTTCCATTAGTTCATGATCAAAGAAGCAAAGAGGCACCAACGGGGAATTCTAGTGCATCAAAAGTCCTAAAGGGCAACGACAAAACCGGTAAACACGAACAAGAACAGCGCAAGGAAATACAAAACATAAAAAAAACCACAAAATAAACATAACAGAAATCAACAACGCGGACTCAAGTCGTATAGTGAACTCAGGTGCTCCGGAAGAGTAAACGGCTACTGTGCATGCCTGCTATATCACATCCGTTGCATTGCTATTTTCCAATCCAGTATGTTAAATCCGACAAAGGAAGACAAAACAAAACTCTATGACAAACAAACATCGGCAGTCATCTGCGAGATAGAAATCCCATATTTGTCTACGAGTGCATTTTGTCTCGTGACCGTAAAATTTCTTGAGGTAAGACATCAACCGAGGAGCAACATAACCTTATGTTTTAAATTTTTGCGTCAGACGTGTCGCTCTGCTAAGGAAATCGATGTAAGTCCCGCACGCTCTGGAGTAACGAATCAATTGTGATATGTAAACTTCATATGCTGAAGCAGACATAATGTTGCTGCATAAGAAGGGAAAGTTGATAATTGGAAAGTTGAAGACATCACGTTTGTCATAGAGCTTTGTAGAAAGTCTTCCTATCTAAGACGTCCTTGAATCCATTGTGTCCTTTATCTCAAGTTCCTGACGATAAATGAGATGGAGAAAGTCACCAAACCGAAAATTGTTCAGTGAAAAGACATCGTCAATATATCGGAAAGTGAGCTTAAAGAGAAAGCTAGTCTACGATCTTTTTTGTTTAGAAGAGTTTGCAAAAAATCAGCTTCATATAAATGAAGAAACAAATCAGCAAGCAAAGGTGAACAATTAGTGCCCATTGGAATCCCTATTGTTTGCTGAAAAACACGTCCACCAAAACTGACAAATATGTTGCCGATAAGGAAATTGAGCATGTCAATAATTTGAAATTCTGTAAATTTGTTCTTTTTCTTAGACTCATTGATGACAAAGTAAGTCTAACATCGACTGCTAGATATTTGTACCTGTGTTTCCGTTCTTTTTGAAAAAGCTGCTTATAATCAGCTATGCCAATCGTGATTTAAGTTGTTCATGTGGAATTGCAAAGAGTGGAGAAATCGAAAATTTTGATATGTTGCAAGCAAGGAAAAGAAAATGTGCAACAACAGCCTATTAAACTCAGTTTGGTCGACTTTTAGAAATATGAGATTAATTCACTATACAAGGATATTTCACTATAGAAGACCATAGAAGTTATCCAAATTAAGATACGCTGCAACATAGTGGAGAAAATGGTGGTGGCATAACATAGTCTGGATTAACCTATCCGGAACGATAAAAGGGTCGATAAACTACATAAAATTCTAACACATACTACCATAACATCTACCTTTACCTTTAATTTTATATATAACAATGCAGAAACAACCTAGAAATGCAACCAAAAGAACAACAGCTCCTCGACGTTGCAGTACATAAGAAGTAATTAAAGACCCCCCCCCCCCGAAAAAAGGGGGGACACACATAAAAAAACCTTCACGAATATCTGTTGTTCATAATCTTTCATTCAAAGGTGTTATTCTTTTTTTATTATTTCAAAAACCTCGTAATGCGCGCTAAAAATTGAAAAGTTGTAAACAAGATTTTTAGGGCACATGTAATTACCAAAATCAATCATACCGCCATATACTCGAACATGGTGATGATATACAAAATAATCAAAGAAAAGAAACAACATTGGCATTCCTTATCAAATGGTTTTATTGGTCATTCCAGATAATAATTTGATAATTAAAGCATGGAATCGGTCTATAGTCATGATATTAAACTGTCAAGGTACTCTTATCGGCGTTTCATTACATCGCGCATTGGTCTGGCGGTGATGAGTACTCGTGACGTGTGATATGATAACAGTGACAGACGATAGATAACTCGGATGAAAGGGCCGATCACATCTTTCTGATATCAGCTTTAAGAAACATTAAAATGACAAAGATTTTGCTAACCGTGCTTGTTTTGATGTCCACAAAAGCTCATTAATTTGTTCAAATGCAGCTTCCATTTTCATCACAATGCCCACATCACTCATTTACTTCTTCAACTGCAATATTTAATGAAGTTTGGCCATTTTACAATGCATGCATACATAATTTAATTTTCAAGACAGCTCCTGTGCGTCCTTTGTAGATGTAACTTAATTTTTACATGCGTGGTGGAAGGTGAAAACAGATCTATGAGTTGGAGGTCACCAGTACTTGACGAGGACTTTCTGATAGTCTCTCAGTGATTCCATTTTCAAAAAAAGAGTTACCTGTATTTACCATTCGATGAAATTAGTTAGCTAGCTAGTTATTGTTTTATTGCCAGGAAGCATGAATTCAAGTATACACGAATCTAACGCGAGTGAAAAATGAACGTAAGCTGATGAGACATTTAAAGGCAAAGTTGGGGACTATTGGTCCATGAGAGAATGAGTGAGTCGGTGATTTATGTCCAAGCAACTCCATATAGGTTATATCCAAAAGAACAAAATAAGGATGATAAGAAGTATGGGATGGGGTAAGAAACAAAGGATCAAACTGCAATAAGAAGACCACTAGAAAATGGAGAAGTGGAAAAGGACTGAAAACTTAGCTCATGTCATGGCCGTCCACAAAGATCCGCACATTGGTTGGTTTATTAGCTGAGCACATGTGGCGGATCAGGAAATTTTCAAACGGGAGGGTGCGCAATTTAAAAAAAAATCAGGGACCTCTTGTTTCAGACAGTTCCTATAACCAAGTTTTCTTGTCAAACTGGAAGGCGAGCGCCCAGCACGCCGGTTTTTAATCCGCCTTTGAGCACTGACCTAATGTCAGAATCGCAAGATCAGATTAAGTCGCTTCTTACGACATGCTAGAGGGCCACGGTCAGAATATCTCGCTGCAAGCGCACGCGTTTCGGTCCAGGATTTTTTTTTTTATTTTTGAATAAATCAAGTGTATATATATATAGCTTCTACAACGCGATCGAGTTGATTATGGAATTTCTAACATCAAGAGAAATAAATTTGATTATTTTAATGGCGAGGCTTGCCGAACGATTAAAATATCAAATTTATTTCTCGAGATGTTAGAAATTCCATAATCATCGAGAATTAAGTTGTAGAAGGTTTTTTCTCTAATGTTTACAGGTACGAAATTGCAAAAGGTCGCTCATCAATTGCACGTGCAATTACGCTGAGAACAAATTTCTCTCTAGAGTTGAGAAATGTTTTTTTCACAACTGGCTGAGAGGTTGATAAATCGGATGAAAATTAGAGAAAAAAAAATTTCACCTCGTCTATATACTTTTTCCAATGGAAATATTAATATAGCTAGGGTTAGATATTTTTTATATACACACAAAAAGAAAAAGAAAATCCTGGACGGCTGCAAAGGGGTGGGGCGGCTACCATTCTTGATATTTTGGCGGCGGCTCAGCTAAACAGAACGATCGATTTGTGAATCTTATGTTGCAGAATCATGAATTAGGTAGGTTCTGTAGGTTCTGCTGCTGCCTTGTGTGGCAAGAGTATAAAGGAAGATAACTCTAGTATGTTTTAACTTTATAGATCGATTTCCTTACACTTGTCTCTCTTTAATATTTGCATAAAATACCCCTTGCTCGTATAAGTTGAAAAATAATTTCGAAAAAAAAACACAGGTCAGCTTTTCCTATGCACTAGAAACATGCGAAAGTAATTTTTTGTTGTGTGTCGTCTAAATGCAGACTAGTAATCTGTTTAGTAAAAGCAAAGATTTAAGTATATTAATAGCTCACCTGGCAAAGGGCCACATGATCTTATTTCAAAAATCTCCTCTGAAGCCACTGAACCAATTTAATCGAAACATATGACATGTTGGCAACAACCAATCCTCCTTTTGAACAGATTTGTTAAAAAACATGGCCGGTCCGCTATTACATAATAAAAATAGAACATAGGGTAAAATTACTTAAAAAAGACATTAGCTCAGCAGCTATAACAGATAGAAAATAATCTGAAAAATCTAAAGCTCTTTTGAATCTATTTACAAAAGCTCTTCAAAGGTATCCATTTACTCAAAGTTGTTAGATTATTCCATCATAGGGGTTATGCCCCTTTACAGGTAAAAAATAACGTTTATTCATGATTTTGCCCGATAGAATGAAAAGTATTAAAGATACTCATAAACCTTCAACCCATTTAGCTCTACAAAAGTCTTCATTGGGTTGAAGTTGTCCGATTACCCCTTCCAAGGGTTATGGCCCTTTATTTCACCAAAATAGCGTTTTCTCACGTTTTCGCCTCATGAATGAAAACTATAAAAGATAGAGAAATCTGTTGCTTACTTAATCGTTTAGCTTATGAAGGTCTACAAAAGTCTCAATTCGGTCGTGGTATTAAAAGCTCTCTAAACGTCAAAAATAATTTTTTGCCCTATAGAATGAAAACTATTGCAAATAGAGTAAAGCTGTTACTTGTTTAAACCTACAGCTTATTTTAAGCTCTACATAAGTCTTTATTGGATAAATATTATCAGATAATCCCATTTAGAGGAGACCCTAGTGGCCTTTTAGGTCTAGGTGAGCTATTCGGGCTCCTTGGAGCCTCTTGTTTAAAATTAAAATTATTTTCACGAGGTTATGTATATACCTCCATGTTTAAGAATATAAAGTCTGACCGAACCATATTGTTTGCAGAGATTTTTGATAACCAATGCGATTCAGAAGATTAGGATACCGGAACAAAATCCTTTAATGGATAAACTACGGTGGTACATTTAGGACACTCATTTTTTAGTTTTTATTAACATTTGTCTCGAGCGCACGACTTATTATCTCGAGCGCACGACTTAATATCTTGTGCTCTCGACTTATTATGTCGTGCTCTCGACTTATTATGTCGTGCGCACGACGTATTATGTCGTTCGCACGACTTATTATCTCGTGTACACGACCAATTATCTCGTGCACATGACTTATTATGTCGTGCGCACGACTTATCATGTCATGCTCTCGACATGCATATATCATGCGCTGTACCTATTGTTAACCATTTCGCGCACGAGATCAGTAATAAGTCGTGCGCACGACATTATAAGTCGAGAGCACGACATAATAAGTCGAGAGCACGCCATAATAAGACGAGAGCACGACATAATAAATCGTGTGCACGAGATAATAAGTCGTGCGCACGCCATAATAAGTCAAGAGCACGCCATAATAAGTCGAGAGCACGAAAAAAAAGAGATAAATTTTAATGAAAATAAAAAAATGAGTGTCCTAAATGTACCACCGTAATAAACAAAGTTTGTCTGGGTGTAATCATATGTTTGGAACCTGCACACGCAGCATATTTCAATGGCAAATAGAAATATGCAAAGAAACGGCTTGTACCCCATTAATACATTAGGTCATCTAGTACATATAAAAGTAGAAGTGACCGGTTTGGGATTTATAAAGGTTATAAACGTCACTACGTTATCAATGACGAGATTTACGTCATATTGTTCTTTATTGTAAATCAAAAGCTTGAAGTAACCAGTGCTGCTGGTCGGAATCATAAATCAGTCCCTTACGGGTATCAGTACCTTTTTGATCTTCGTCATCAAAGAGTTTATCGAGAGGTTGATTGGGTTGTTCAAATATTGTAAAGAAAATTCCAATTGAAAGTGACAAGAAATCGGTAGTAAGTGACCATTGTTTCTATAAAACAAATATGCTTGATTTAAATCGGTCCCATAAATAGAATATTGAAATAATATTTCAGGCTACTGGTCTGTTTGAAATGTCCCTTTTGTATGCAGAACGTGATTCTACAGTCCCAAATAATAGTTAGATCCTGATCACATTGCGAAACATGAAAAAGAAGCTAGGAATACTTTTAATATTTCCATTATTTTTTTCTTTGTTTTCGTTTACTGGACAAATATTTAGTGTCAGTCTTCCAAGATGGTGGATTGTTGAAACAGTTATCAAGAACATTACCGAACGCGCCCATTTTGGACTGTGGGTAACAGAAGACTGTTTAAATGAAGTTTGCACTAGTTCGAGTTCAACTGCTGTTGGTGATAAAGGTATAAAATATTGAGTAAAATATATTTTAAGACATATCTATCAACTCTTGGTAACTTTTCCTTGTATTGTTTGTTTTTATGTTGGTATTGGTACCGTTAGGCACGGACCATTTGATTTTCTGGGGGGGCTGGGATTTTACCTTGAGCCGGAAATTTTTTTTCGCCCGCTTTGCGAGCCAGATCATTTTTTTTCACATACATATTAAGCAAGGAAATTTTGTTGGCAAGATTTTTTTTACTTCAATGGGCAATATTGAAACCAGATTATTTTTTTTTCAACCTAGGTGCTGGCCAGATTATTTTTCTTAACAAAAAACACGGCCGAGAATTTTTTTTCAAAAAAATCCCAGGCCCCCCCCCCCAGAAAATCAAATGGTCCGTGCCTTAGAAAAACTAAAATCATTCTTATCATTGATTGATTGGTTGCTGTTTGTATAATGTCCAGTCGACAGTATTTCAGCCATTATCAGAACAAAAACAAATTGAAAATCATAGATACATAAGAGTTGCATTTGAAAAAATAATGTATAAATTTATGATTAAAAACCACAGTCAAAAAGAAAGCACAGCACTCATGAGAAGAAAGGACCAACCATTTCTGATGAAAAGTTTTAGCAACAGAGGTTAAAAAAAAAATATTGTTAATAAGGTTTTTTTTTTTGGTCATAAAAAATTATGCTTATATTGAAAACATTTTTTTCGCAACACCTTTACAAAAATAAATTCTGACCAGAACAAAAAAACCAAGCCCCCTCCAAGTTTAATGGTCGGACCGACCCTAACATGATTTTGATATTAATTTTTCGTCTAATTTTCAGCGTGGTTAAAAGGTGTACAGGTTATTGAGGTGCTTGCTGTCGTCTTCCTCTTTGGAGCCGTGGTAATGTCTATTTTATCCATCTTGTGGAGAACGGATGAAGCCAGGGTTCTGAAATGTTCGAAACTTTTTATTGCATTTTCAGGGGCAGCAGGTACGCTAACAATTGAATTAGAAGAGTGTTTGAATGTTTTTTTTATTTTCAGTTTTGTATCACAGGCGTTTGAGTCTAGTATTATATACACCTGGAAAAAAGTTAAGCACCCCTAGACTTTTTGTGCTTTTCGATCATTTGAAATAATTTCTAATTTTCATGAGTTTGGTCAGTAATAATTCTTCAATATGTAACTGGAAGGATGTTAGCTTTCGGCTAAAAGCACATTTTTACATTAAAAAACGGGAGATGACTCTTTAGGAAACAAGACGCCAAACTCGTAGTAAAAAAACAAGGATTTCAGCAGGCATTCGTGCTAAAGGAGAAAATACTCGAAATTGACTCTTTGACGATACAGTATCAATCTTTTGATTATGATTTACCTTTTCGAGTGCGATTTGACAATTAATTAAAAGTTTCGAGCTTCAGGGGACCATACTTTTCGGAGACCATGTTTATGTACAAAAGCCATCTTTTTTGCCATGTGGTGTTATGTAAATAAACGATATCTTTTTGTTTGTTACAAACATGTTAAATTGTGCTTAACAGTGCATATTTTAGTTTGCAATAAGAATTTACAAGGACTTTTTGTTAAATAATGGTTAAAAAGTGTTTTGAAAATGTATGATTTTAAAAAATCATGGGGGTGTTTAACTTTTTTCCAGGGGCTTTATTTTCGAAATTTTCTTAGGAATTTCCTAAGGTATGTCCCAGTAATCAATTTAGGAACATCTTAGGAACCTCCTAAGGAACGTCTCAGCAATCGTACCGAAGCTTTCTACGGAACTCCCTAACTAGGAATTCTTAACTTTGTAATTAAACTGAAATCGAAAATATTGAATGGTGGTAATTCTAAATAAATTGATTACTTATCTTATTTTTTTACATATAGATAAGTAATGATAATGTTAGCATATACTTTTGAAAGTGAGTGAATTAATTTCAAAAGTAAAAATCACGCGACATCTGCCGAATTCTTAACTCCTCAAACTTTTTAATGAAAATTAGTTTAAATAAGATACTGTTATGTGTTTTAATCAGCAAAGTGCAAAATGTGCATGAAACTTAGACCATTTTTGTTCGAAAATATTACAAATTAAATATTTGAAATGTTCATTTTTATGAGATCGTATTACACAAGTCCACCTCGGTCTAAAGACTTTCCATTGACGTCTTGAGATCACGAAACAACAAAACATTTATTTAAAAGTATATGTAAGAAAATATATTAAAAGACTGGCAATATAAACAGAAACGAATCCTTGAAGAACTTTTTTGTATAAAATTGGTATCCTAAAATATTAGGAATTTCCTAAGTCACCTAATTTATCTTCCTAAATTTAGGATGATCCTTAAGAAATTTGAAAATTAAGACAGGTACGAAAATTTGACTTAGGACTATGATTTGGTTTAGGAGTTTTGCTAAGCTGTCACTTATTCCTAAGATAGCTTCGAAAATAAGGCCACAGGGCCCGTGTCAATGAAACTATCCTAACACAAATCCTAAGATATTGTTTAGGAGTTACTTTAGGATGGTCTTAGAACCATCTAAAGATATTGGTTAGGATGTATATCGAAGCTGTCCTTGGACATATATAATAGTCTAAGGACCGTCTTAAAATAACTGATATACATTTGTACAATTCAAATCTAAATAAGTTTCATAAACAATTTAATGGCATATCAAAATCCAAAATGCATGATATGCTCCTACATTTATAAAACAATGTGTGAACAATTCATTAAATCTTATTTTCTTTTTTAGTTAGTTTGTTGTTTTTTTTATTTGTTTTAATAAATGAAATGTAAATAACGTAAACAACTAAAGTTTGTACATAATACATATAGTATGTTCCTGTTCATTCATAAAAAGAAATTCGGTATTTGAAATGAAAATAAACGAATTCTCTTCGGAAAACTCTATTGCTTATAAAAAAAAATAGCACGCGCGTTTATACTTTGAAGGTAGTCTAAAATTTGTTTTAAAATCCGGCACCAACACTTTTCTGTCTTTGTCAAAAAACATTTTCAAAAATATCAAAAAATTGTACTTCTTCCTACATCGGGAATAGAGTGGGTTATTATGGGTCATTTATGCTGTATATTCTCTTCCGAAAATCCAATTGCTAAAGAAGCAGAATGTATTTGAATCAAAACATTGGAAGGTAAAATAGAAAATTAGTGAAAGAAAATAACTCAAAACTAGAGCGCCTTTTATAAGTCTTGTATAGACTAAACGCGCGTCGGGTGTTACAAAATTTGTTGCCTGATGTTTTGGCGTACTTTTTATTTAAACAATGGCCAGAAATAGGAGTATCAAACACTTATAGACACAGAAATTCAATTTATTTTTTCTATCAGATGTTAAAAGTAGAAAGATGTTATCTTTTCGAGGCTTTCCAGCCACCCAACTCATAGTGCAATAAAAAGCTTGGTAAAGTATGTAATAACAAACTGTGCCAAAATAGACCACCAAACATCCGTACATTCAAAATTTTCAAAAAATGGACCAATATTATGAGTCATATAAAGCATAAAAAGTTAAAGCTATCATGATTTTTACCATATTAGTCTAAGAAATAAACTCTTTCTCTGAATACCCTATTCTGTCTGATGTAATTCGCTCGTCATCTAAGATAAGTATCCACAAAAGCCATAATTATTGTTTATTTCCTAATTTCAATACGCTAGGATAGTCCTAATTGATTAGGATGGTCTTAAGTCAACTAAATTTTTATCTCAAATTTTGGTCACATTTTAGGACGCACCTCAAATTAAGACCCTTTGGTTGACCTGTCCTAAGACTAATCCATATCTAAAGACGGTCCAAAGACATGTCTCAATCCTAAGATAGCTTCGTTGACACGGCCCCAGGGGCCAAACAAAACTATCTAAAGATATGTCTAAAGACGTGCATAAGAGATGGAATTGAGATGGTCTTTTGACCATCTTATTACATGTCTAAAACCACACAACAAAGCTATCTTATGGGTATCTTAGTTTATATGGTCTTTTGATGGTCACAATTTAATGTTAGCATCGGTTATAATATTATTAATCATTAACAAAAATTTATTGCAACTCTTTTCGCTATGTTATAATATATCAAAAATAAAAGTAAACATTTTCTCTATTTCATTTATAGCATTTTATATCAATATGATGGCAAATAAACATAATTTTATAAATGGAAAATTAATAAAGCCTTTATTAATTTTCCATTTATAAAATTATGTTTAAGCTACAAACTTCAACTTATCGTTGAAACTTTAACCACAGGTAATTCACAAAACAACATATTCTCTTCAAAAAGAAAACTATCTAGTAAACGATCAGTTGGCCAATACATTTGCATGTTTTAAATACAATGATTACGTTACACTAGTGTAATTCACGTGCAAAAATAAGTATTGCGTTCAGGAGTCTTTATTTACTTGAATATATAGCAGACTAACTTGTACTATGCGTAAAAATGAACCAAAGACAAAAATACGGAATAAATATTAAGGATTTATTTATTTTTTAAAGATATTAAAATCATTTTTTGGTCTAAAGACCACCATAAGACAACTTATTCGTAGTCTTAATTTTATGATTAAAAATTTGCAATGTCTAAAAATAAGACGTCTTCGATAAACAGATTTAGGACAAAGATTTGTCTATAGACCATCTTTAGACACGTCTTAGTCATAAGACACTTTTGTTAAACAGGCCCCAGGTGTATATATATATATATTTTTCATTTCAATGGTTCGTTAAGTTTACAAACAAAATCTGTGACTCTCATTGTGTTTATATTTATTTAGAAATCTCTCTTTTTAAAAAAGGAAACCTCGCCGATGTCATATATTGGCAAATTTATGATATTATAATTGTGTTTTTTTTTTTAAATTTAATGGTGAATTATTTGTCTCATTACAGCTCTTCTTATGTCTATGTATGTTTAAAATCATGATTGTTAGTATTTGTAATAGCCCCCTGCGGGACCATAATTAGTAAATAAAAGTTTAGTTAGTTATATTAACCGGAAATAGTATAAATATAGTAAGGGTCAGAATTTTTATCGTGATTTTTATATACACATAATAAATAAAGATATAAATCTAGACCAAATCGCCTGTGTTACGTATGTGTGGTTTTTTTTCTTACGAGGTGCACTTGTAACATTCAATTGTATCCCCCGTGAAATAATTTCCTTTGGAAAACATTTAATATTAAATATTCTCCAGAGATACTTTCTTATTATTAAATGTTTTCCATTGCTATCAAATTGTGTCCCTCTTAACTTGATATTATCTGAAAAGTGTTCACCTACATATAGAAGGTTATACAATGTATCCAATCAATGAGAAATGGAGCTTTTGAATACCAAATTACTCACAAAAATTTCACGATTTCTTTTTAAAGATTATCCCTATAATCTGTTATATCCAAGTTAAAAATATAATCAAGGATGATATTTGATTGTTGAATTTCTCTCTGGATAATATTTCATTTACAAATAATATCCAGGATAATTTTTCATAATTAGAAAATATCCAGTTAAATATTACCAAACTTCATTCCCAGAATCATAGAAACAATTATCGTCAATATTATACGGGGTGATATCTGATAGTTAAATAATATCCCCCAGGATAATATTTCATTATTTAATACTATCTTATACCATATAATATTATTCAATTTAAGTTTGATGATTTTATCAATGTCCAGTATAATTTTTCATAATTAGAAATTATCCAGTTAAGTATCCCCCAGGATAATATTTCATCACTAAATACTATCTTGGACCATATTTCATCTAGTATTATTTGATTTCATCAATGTTATCCGGGATGATATTCTTCAGGGATTGTTTGTAGTTGTAAATTGTTATCTAGGATAATATTTCATAGTTTCAAAAACCTAAAAAGAAGACTATACATTTTTGTAAAACATAAGAGAAAAATATTCAAAGTGTTTGTCTGGACAAAATTTATGTTACAATGTACTGCTTTTTAATCTCATTTTGTCTGAAAGTTGCAATCAGCATTATGAGCGAAAATCATGAGTTTTAAAATAATGTTTAAGTTACAATAATGCAACATACCCCTTGATTGTCAGGTCATAGCCTTATTTAATCGATCAAATATGGGAATATTAATCAAAATATTACAACTGATAAAGATAATCAAATTAGTTTGACACGTTAAAACAGCTCAGTGTCAACACATGGTCAACTCAAAAACCAGTTTTACAAGTAGACAAAATTAAATACTCATAAGATACTTTCCGACATTTCACTTCTTTGTGAGGAATGAATAGTTAAACAGTGGATACTTTTTCATATGGGTGGAAACTTTTCTACAATTAAATAGTGTCCTAAGGAAAATATTTCACATTGAATACTCTCCTCTGGATGGGATTTAGTTCGGATAGTATTATGTCTTACACACTCACTGGATGATTTTCAAACTAAGGCCAAAACTAAATATATGTTTGTTTCCTGCTTCCTAATCTTGAAAATTAGGGTAGGTAGGTAGGAAAATTATTTTTTTTAACAATTTTTTTTTTACATTGAGTCAATGGGGAAGCAATCCCAACTTTAACGGCGCTTGTTCCAAAATGCCAATAAAAACTTTAGGGTAGAGCGCAAAAAATAGGGTAGGTAGGGAAGCAGGAAACAGACATTTATTTTTTTTTGCCTAATTTGTTTGTACTAGGTTAAGAACACAGGGTTTGGCTTAGTCTCTCTCTAGTTTATACAGTTTGCGATTATGGCCTTTATAAATCAGACGAATTGAGCTTGCTCTAATAGAACGGGTATAGCTTTACTATATTTATTTTCGCTACTTCCTAAACGGACAAGCATTGTCATGCTCGAATATGGCGTGAAGAGAGAGTCGAAAATTAATTGGTCCATGAAATTTTTATCGAACAGCCGACAAGGGTGTTGGTACCCCGACGCATAAATCCCTTTACCACAGAAATGTTCTTACATTAGTTTTTACACAAGCTGTGTTTATATAAGGGACCGACCATTTAACTTGAAGGGGGGCTTGGTTTTTTCCTAAAAAAATATTCTGAAAATTATTTTTGATGAAAAAAAAATTGGCAGCTGAGGGTAAGAAAAAAAATATTCTGAAGAAAGATTTCTGCTATAAAAAATAATGCTGATAATAAAGAAAATATTCTGTCGCGACGCCTTCAAAAAATATTTTCTGATCAAATCAAAAAACCAAGCCCCCCCTTCAAGTTAAATGGTCCATCCCTAAGTGATTGTCACGAAGTATGAGTAATTGTTTCGACTTTTGTTATTTGGTGACTTTTTTCACGAGTTTATGAGTGACTGTTTTGCTAACTATGTTTGACTGATTGTTTCGCTTACTATTATTGAGCGAATGTTTGCTATGTGTAAGCAAATTGGTTTTGTCAACCGTGCGATTAGCTTTACTCAGTCTGGTTGTGTTGAAAACTGTGTGTCATTGAATGCTGTTTCGGACTAACCCCAGTAATTTGCATTAGATGGTATTCGGAAATAAAGTTTTTTGCTGGTGTAGACTCTAAGAGTTGCCCAAAAAATTGTTTTTATACATTTAGCTTTGTCCAACGTGTATATGTTTTAATTGTATTTAGATGTTATATATTGTTGTGATTTTTTGTAAAATAAATATGAATTCCTCGCTTTTGTCTAAGAAATCTAGGCATATTATTCTTTAGAATTTCAGTTATTTTGTACAATTTGTTTTCAATTTATATGTTTCAGGGGTTGTCATTGTAATGGGTGTTTTAATTTTCTTCAAGAAAAAGCGCGGTTTGTCTCCATCACAAGCCATAGCCACAAAAGACGGAAGCGCTGATTGGGCGTTAATTATATCTTCAACGTCAGGTGTTGTTTCGTTAATATGCTCCGCGGTGATTGGCTGTAAATTGATTATGAAGGATGATTTCGACGATGAAACGGACTATTCCCAATATCAAGTAAAGGATAAAGACAAAAGTGGGAAATCATGAAAAGAAGACACACAATTTCGGATTAATGTGGTGCATATTGGTGTTATTTCATTGAAAATTTTCATTCATCTTGATCACGGAGAAGCTTGACTGATGAGGAGAATTTAAACGCTCCACTGACTTTTATTTGATGGCTTCCCTTGTTTCGTTCCCATTCTCGGTTTCCTTTTGTTATTTGATATCAACAGATTAAAGCTTTTAAAATCAATGAAAAGAAGGTTCTTTTTTTCCTTAAATAACTAAATATGTTAATTTTAAAATAAACATATACAGCAAAACAATTCAGACATTGACTTTTTCATCACAAAAAATAATCAAAGCGCTAAAGCGATTAAAGGCAGAGCTAAATTTAGCTAAGCACTAAATATAAAGAACGATCTGTGTTTCATAAACTTGAAACATAGCACATCAGTTTTGTTTGTTTTCTCCGCACACTTACACATTTGTTAAGAAATCTGTAATTAAGCTCCGCCCACTTGATCAAAGGTCAAAGGTCAAAAATGCTTAAGTGTCGACGAGTATTAATACACGATATGTAGTCCACATTTATATCGCATTTATGCTGGGGATATAAATATGTACCTCCTATTTTAGACAATACGTATAACATTTAAAATACAATACACGAACAATGTTCTGTAATAGATCCTCTGGTAGCAATATTGACTGACCGATTTACCCTGTCTAGACGGAAAAAAAACGCGAAAATCAGATAGCTTTATGACGCTATAAGGCTCTGCCTAAAAATGATTTTCATATCCACTTTATCAAAAATAGGTACAAACCAAACAATATCAGTATTATCAAATTAAAGTAATTTGATTTTGTTTGAAAACTAAAATCATAAGGTTTGTAACTATATGTAATAAATATGTATTTACATCTTTAATGTTAGTCATAATGCCGAATTCAAAATCTCATTTTTTAAATATATTCATATAAAGTTTATACTCTTAGTAGACCATCTTTCCACGCTTGATTTTGCAATATTTTGATTTTAAATTCTCCGAAGGCTGTTTGCAGTTGACATTCTCGAGTAAACCATAGTTAATGGCCATGTCACACTATAACGTTTTAGCCGACGACACGTGTGCCGACATTTAAGAAAATATTTTTAACACGCTGATGTGCGTTGCGTAAGTTTTGTATGCGTTATGAACACGCTACAAACACGTTAGCGAACGTCAGCGTGCGTTGGTGAACGTTGAGTGGGTCTTAAATTCCCGACGTGTTAATAATAAGTTATTCGAACGAACGCTAAAGCTAAATGGAAACGAACGTGTAACGTCAGTCTTACGATAGTCTATCGCACGTCTAGCGTCAGTCTAACGACTAAGAAACCTATTCAACGTGTTTAAAACGTGCACAGAGCGCACAGAGCGTCATTGTAACGAACGAGTAGTGTATCAACTCCAGAATTTTATAAGTTAGATTGAATTACAAGGGGATGGGGGGGGGGAGTCAATTTCAAAAGCTTCAAATACTAATTCAAACCTGAAAAAAAATCTTTGTACAAAAACAATGAACAAAGCCCAAAAAAATCTTGGATATAACAAGGTTAACTTAGATGGTCTGGAATTGAAATTATTCTTGCCAATTGTAATACACCTGTCGAGTTTTCGGTGGACTTTTTAGGTAGAAAAATACTCCAATACAATGAGTAACGACAGTCTAACTTCAATACTCATTTGAAATAACAGGGTTTGAAATTAGCACTAGCCCTCTAGCCAATGGCCCCTAAAATTTGCTGTGGGCTACTACAAATCTTTATCTTTTTAGCTCACCTGGCCAAAGGCCATGTGAGCTATTGCCATCACTTGGCGTCCGTCGTCGTCGTCGTTAACTTTTCTTCAAACTTCTTCTCCTCTGAAACCGCTGCACAGATTCAAAGCAAATTTGGTCTGGTGGTACTTTAGGGTATCCCCCACAGAACTGATGTGGGGATTTTTGATTCGTCGAAAAACATGGCCGCTGTTGCTAAAAATAGACCAGGGGGGTCAGACTACTGTTTTTGGCTTGTAAATCAAAAAGTATAAGAGATAGATGAAATCTGATGCCACCCTACTGCTTCAGCATCAAAATTTTACAAAAGTCTCCATTTGGTCCAAGTTGTCAGATGACTCCTTATAGGGGGTACAGCCCTTTAAGGGTGAAAAATAGCGTTTTTTCATGTTTTTGCCCTATAGTATGAAAACTATTGCAGATAGAGAAAAGCTGTTGCTTGCTTAAATGTTCAGCTCATTTAGCTCTACAAAAGTCTCCATAGGGTCGAAGTTGTCAGATGACCCCTTATAGGGGTTACAGTCCCTTAAAGGTGAAAAATAGCGGGGTTTTTTCATGTTTTTGCCCAATAGTATGAAAACTATTGCAGATAGAGAAAAGCTGTTGCTTGCGTAAATGTTCAGCTCATTTAGCTCTACAAAAGTCTCCATAGGGTCGAAGTTGTCAGATGACCCCTTAAAGGAGTTATGGCCCCTGAAATAATGTTTTTTCATGTTTTTGGCCTATGGAATGAAAACTATTGCAGATAGAGAGAAGCTGTTGCTTGCTTAAATGTTCAGTTAATTTAGCTGTACAAAAGTCTCCTTAGGGTCGAAGTTGTCAGATGACCCCTTATAAGGGTTACGGCCCCTAAAATAATGTTTTTTCATAATTTTGGCCTATAGAAAGAAACCTATAGCAGATAGAGAAAAGCTGTTGCTTGCTTAAATGTTCAGTTCATTTAGCTCTACAAAAGTCTCCATAGGATCAAAGTTGTCAGATGACCCTTAATAGGGGTTATGGCCCCTAAAATAACCTTTATCATGTTTTTGGCCTATAGAATGAAAACTATAGCAGATAGAGAAAAGCTGTTGCTTGCTTAAATGTTCAGCGCATAAAGCTTTACAAAAGTCTCCATAGGGTCGAAGTTGTCAGATGACTCCTTACAGGGGTGACGGCCCCTAAAATAACGGTTTTTCGTGTTTTTGGCCTATAGAATGAAAACTATAGTAGATAAAGAAAAACTGTTGCTTGCTTAAATGTTCAGCTCATTTAGCTCTTCAAAATATAGGGTTGACATCAAGACCAGGTGAGCGATTTAGGCTCCTGGGAGCCTCTTGTTTGTACAGAACCACATTGGTAAGGTGCTTACATTTTGGACGTGGGCTACCAAGCTAAAATTTTAAGTTCAAACCCTGAATAATCATGGTGAATTTTTGATATTCAATAAGCACACGAGTTTTTCTCTATTAAGGACATCCGTCATGCTGTCTGCGATCATTTAGGATTAGTCAAGTGCTATAAAAAGGATGCTAGACAAACTCTACAGACCGGTATTTCTTACATGCATTATACTCATTTGAGATTTTGAGGGTTTGTTAACAAGCGCATGCATTCCTTTCTGTATATTTTGACATATAAAAACATGAAATTGACACTACATCTTATTCTTTTAGACTGAGTGCAAAAATCATCACTATTGGTTAAAAAACGGCTTTAGAATAATTATGCATTCATATTACCATTATATTATTATTATACTACTAAAATAACGAAGCGTTTTTTGTTAGCCGGGTTGCAGCCTAAACAACAAATGCTACAACTAAGCTTTATATATCAAAAATAGGGGATGGTTGTGCCCTTTGAAAATTTAATTAGCACATATGCAATTATGTCTGCAGTTTGCTTATTAACCTAATTAATTGATCCGGAAACGCTATAGCCGTCATCGTTCCGGAATTTATACCCTTACTATTTATAATGTTGAAATTATTTCCCCTGTTTTCATACAACTACAAAAAAAACACAAAACTTTTCCATGAATTATGCTTTATATTTAAAGATTTTATATGATAGATTATATTGGTATGTTTACTATTAAACTGTATGCAAAAAATGTTTTATCGTCAAAAATTGTAACTTGATAGAAAAATGAAAACCATATTGAAGTTTAAAAATGTGTAAAACTAGGTTCAACGATAAAATTGAGTAGCGAGTGAATGAATCTTACCCTGCCTGTAGACTTTCGATTGATTCTGCCGCGTATTCGCGGGTTTTGCCTAGTAATTTTATAACGAAACTAAATTTACATATGATGTATCTATAATTATTAGTTAATCCAGCAATACATTTAAGCCAGATAATAGATCAATTTGGACTATTGTGAAATAATACTAAAGAAAAAAACAGAAATCCTAGGTCTCCTCACCGAGAGAAAAAAAATATAAGTTAGACTAACGCTATGAATGCGTTCTGCAGTCGTCGCACATGCGCTAGGCAAACGTCAAGTACGCCGGACAAACGCTATAGATAAGTTTTGAATAAGTTTGTTTTGCGTTGCAGGTAGTTAGTCTGACGCTTTGTGGTCGTTCACTGAGATTTTTTTTGAAACTTTACACCGAGTGCCAACGTGTTCCAACCTTTTAGAACATTTATTCGAACGTTCGGCACACGTTGGCTAAAACGTTATAGTGTGACAGGGCCCTAAAACATTATAGTTGTATGCTCTTATATATTTTTGAGTACTGGAATATGTGTTGGAAAGACACGTTTACATATTTCCAAAATTTGACATTTGGCTGTTTCTTAAAAAAATTATAAATTTATCTGTTTGGTCATTGTTGAAATATTTTTGGCTTCTGTTTTTTTTTTTATCAAATCTAATGTTCTACCGGTTTTCCAAGTTTTTTACTCATAGCGTGTCTGATGAAGGTTAATCCAGAAAAGCGCTTCACACGCAGTGAAATTTGGCATTGTACATTTATCAAAATCATTTCAATATGTGGATTGTGTCTTTCTGGCACATATTCCACATTCTTTCGTTTTTAATATATGGGCAATAATGGCCCTGTCACACTATAACGTTTAAGCCAACGTGTGCCGAACGTTCGAATAATTTTCTAAAACGTTGGAACACGTTGGCAGTCGTTGTAAAAAGTTTCAAAAAATAACTATGTGATAGACAAACTTATTCAAAACTTATCTATAGCGTTTGTCCAGCGTACTTGACGATTGCCTAGCGCAAGTGTGACGATTGCAGAACGCATTCATAGCGTTCGTCTTACTTATAATTTTTGCTCTCAGTGAGAAGCCAGGAATTCTGTGTATATTTTAGTATTACTTCACAATAGCCCAAATAGATCTATTATCAGTCTCAAATGTATTGTTGGATTAATTAATAAATATAGATGCATCATGTAAATTTCAAAGGCGGATCTAGGTCGGCGTGCTAGGCGCGCGCTCCCCCGTTTAACAAAAAAAAATGGTTAAGAACTGTATGAAACAACAGGTCGCAGATAATATTTTATAATTGCCCTATCCCCCACGCACCGTTTGAATCCGCCACAGAATTTGGTTTCGTTATAAAAATATTGGTTTTCGGCGCTCTGGTCATGTGAATGTATAATTATTCTAAAGCCGTTTTCAACCAATAGTGATGATTTTTGCACTCAGTCTAAAAGACTAAACATATCATAGATTTTATATTTTGAAACGTCAATAATATACAGAGAAGTATGCATGCGCTTGTAAACAAACTCTCAAAATCTCAAATGAGTATATACATGTAAGAAATTCCGGTCTGTGGAGTTTGGCTAGCATCCTTTTTCACAGCACTCGACTAATCTAAATGATCGCCGACACCATGACGGATATCCGTAATAGAGAAAAACGCGTGTGCTTAATGAATATTAAAAAATACATATTATTTCAAATGCGTATTTAAGTAAACTGTCGTCCATCCGTCCGTCCGTCACACTTTTTGTTAGCGCTCTCAAGGCTACAAATTTTGTTGGATTTTCATGAAATTTATACCAAATGTTTATATCACTAATACCTTGGTCAAGTTCAAACATCAGCATTTTTTGACAATTTTTGTAGGAGTTATGAGACTTTGACCATAAAAAAGACTTTTTTTGGGCAAAACAGACCTTGTTAGCGCTCTCATCCCTACAGATGTTGAAGGATTTTCATGAAATTTATTCCAAATGTTTATATCACTAATAACAGACCTTGTAAGCGGTCTCATCCCTACAAATGTTGATTTTTATGAAATTTATACCAAATGTTTAAACCATTAATACCTTGGTCAAGTTTTAAAATCAGATGTACGTGTTCGATCATTTTTGCTTCACCGGCGGGGGACCCTGGAATTCCATTCTTGTTATACCAAAGTGTCCACCGACAACACAACAGGTGAATACAATTTGCAAGAATTACTTTTTATTCCAGCCCATCTAAGTTAACCTTGTCACATAACAATTTTTTTCTTGGCTTTGTTCATTGTTTTTTGTAAATAGATTTTTTCAGGTTTGAAGTAGTATTTAGTAGCTTGAAAAATTGACTTTCCCCCCTTGTAATTCAATTTTACTTATAAAATTCTGGGGTTGATACGCTACTCGTTCGTTACAATGACGCTCTGTGCGCTCTGTACACGTTTTAAACACGTTGAATAGGTTTCTTGGTCGTTAGACTGACGCTAGACGTGCGATAGACTATCGTAAGACTGACGTTACACGTTCGTTTCCATTTAGCTTTAGCGTTCGTTCGAATAACTTATTATTGACCTAAGATGGCAGCCCCCAGACAGAAAAATTTGGGAGCATAATAATGGTCAAAAATGACTGAAAACTAAGTGTATAAGCAAAATTGAACCTACAGAATTGAAAATATTTACTATCCTGAAGTTCGACTACAAAAACAATAGAAATGGGCTCGAAATCGCCTAAAACGAACGGTAATAACAAACAGCAATCCATCAGCCTGGCTGACAAATCAACAACCCTTGTTTGGAGACGCGTATTATTGAACAGATACTATAAACAATTGGGTGAAAATAGGTGTACAAACATTAAATGGAAAGACTATGACTCCTCCACGAAAAATATAACCGTCAGAGATGAAAATAAGTCATTTTCATGGCGACTCCCGGACCCAGCGTTATTCAAAACAACAGTGGATATAACAATAAATAGTCAAAAACTTTGTGTGATTACTTTATTCTATACAACATATAACATGATGGTACAAGGAAAGAATTCTGAAAAATGGTTTGAACATGAATGTAATCCTCTCAAAAGCATAGTAGCCAAAATAATTAGTGAAAAGGGACAAAACTCTATCAGTCAAGTTGACAAATTAATAAATACAATACCAATCTCAGCTGAGATATGTGATCAGTCTGATACAATCAATGACTCTTTAAATGATTCTACATTAGTAAAAGAAGTAGTTTCACAAGAACAAAACATCCAAGAGGCCGCACATCCTATTGCAGACCAAGTTCAGGCCCAACCCCCCCAAAATAGTGAAAAACTGAAAAAGGTGTGTACAAATAAGGAAACTTGTGAAGAGTCAATTCAATCTATTGTTAAGGAATTACAAGCTGTCAAAAACACCATGCATGAAATGGAACGAAAATTAGCTGAAAAAGATGAAAGTATAGGAAAAATTATATCTCTGTGCGAAAATCTTGATCTTAAATTAGAAAAAATGCCTGAAATGCATAAAGATATGTTAGCACTTAAGGAGGTTGTGTACAAATTGAAAATACCGCAAAAAACTAATGACGTAGATTTTCTGAAGGAGGCAGAAAGTATTAACAAACAAATGGGGGAAATAAAACAGGAAATTAATAATTCAAAATGCAAAGTAAACCATACTGATATTTTGAAGGAGACTGAAAATATTAAGAAGCAAGTAGGTGAAATTAAACAAAGTTCCATGCCTGATATGGAGAAACAAGCAGTTCAAGAGATCCTAAGAGAAACCGTCAGTATCAAAACTGAAATTAATGGAATGAAAAAAGATATCGAAGTTATGAAAAATAAACAAACCGAAAAAAATGAAGATTCCACAAATAAACTTCAAAATAAACATGTGAACCAAAGAAATACTGACAAAGAGGTAAGAATTGAAGGAAGCAACGAAAAGGAAAATAAACAAAACCCTGAACCACTCCGTCAAAAGCCAAAAATTTGGATAATCGGTACATCTATAGTGAAACAGCTAGACGGAAGAAAAATGTACAAAAACATAAATACACGCATAACAACACTTTATGATAAAACAATAGTTGGTGCTAAACAGTATATAATGGAGCAAAAGATCCATAAAGATACAACTGTTATTATGATTCAAGTGGGATCTAATGATCTGGAATTTGAGGGAGTAGAACAAGCGATGGAGCAGTATGAGGAGCTTATAGACTTGGTGAAGAAAACTTACCCAGGGGCAAAAATAGTAGTGGGACAAATCCTACCCCGTTTCTATGAGAACTATGATTTATCAGTACAATACAATACTAAACGGTGTCAGTTAAACACCTTATTGCGAGATATGTGTAGAGATAAAAGCCTCGAAACCATAAACTACGATGACATGCAAGAAAACGACTTTCAGGATGGCATACATATGAATTTTAATGGAGTGAAATCTTATGTCAAGAGCTTTAAAAACATAGTGAATCCTCTGGTCAATGTTCAGTATAAGACACCAGAGTCACAGCAAACTAAAAGACCTCCGTTATATCAAAACAGTTTTCCGCAGAGGCAACAATATAGAAATCCCAACCAAACACCGTTCTTTGATAGTTATTCTGCTGGAAACTCTTTCCGACGCGATGAAATGCCATATGGGCCAACTAGGAAACAATATCAGGGTTACAATAACTACCAACAGAATTCGCCCAAACCAACAAACCGAAACTTTGGAGGAACAAGTCTGAACAACACGAACTTGTACAATTTATTAGAAATGGTTCTTAGTCAAAGAAACCAACCAGGTTTTATGTAAATGTCTTTACATTGTTTTTTCTCTTGTTAATGTTGGGTCAGACCAATACAAGTATTAACAGTTTGTCATTTTCTTATAAATACAGACATTTTGTGTTCATTATATGGTTAAAGAAACATGTAAAGTCTATACTATGAATATGTAGCTGATATTTTTCTACACACTTCAGTGTAAAATTTGTCTTTTTATGTCTATTTGTACATACATGTATTTTGTTATTGTAAGGATTAATTTTCCTTTCTTTTATGATAAAAATCATATTTTTCTCTTAAATTGGCAAAGAAAACTTTTGAAAAATTTTAATTTTCAAAATCTCTTACAACCCTACTAGATAAAGAAAATAATAAAAAAAAACACTTGGCAAATTGGTCAACAAATTGAAAATGGGATAGAGTTATTCCTCTTTGCTTGAAAGTCAAACAATTAAAGTTCACCATGTAACAATATTCTTAAATATTACATATGGTTCATCATTCTTACATTTTCATCGGATTATTTGGTCATGTGATTTTAGTGATATTTAGTGTATTTCTTTGCTTTGGAAATAAAAACGATGCATTTTTGGTATATTGACGCTATGTTTCTATTTTTACCTATATTGACGCTATGTTACTAAATTTAGATCCGGATATTCGTCCGTTCTTGACATATTTTATTTTTATCTGTTTATTTATAGGTTACAACTGCGCAAATGCAAACCTCTGCCACCGGTAATTTTTTTACCCCAAGATAAAGCGTGGAATAAAATACAGATGGCAACGTGATTGGTTGATATAAAATAATATTTAAATAGATGAATGAATAAACTTCTGTTAAATATTGACAAAGAAATTCTGGTGCCAATCATGTGTCTACAGGGCGCTCGCATCTTTGAAAATTTGGATTTTGAAAATAAAATCGAAAAATCACCCCCCTTTTTTCAACCTAAAATTACGTTCATTAACGCCGCATAGACATAGGTTTTTTATTGGCTAAAAATAAACGTTTGGATGTTAACTGAAAGATTTTGACCCATAGAAAGTGAAAATCGGTCAATAACTATTTTTAAAAAAATTGAATACAAGGGTACCCCCTATGGAAAAATGCATTGTTAGCATTTGCGCAGTTGTAACCTATAGAAACTGTCTCTTTTGGCGTTGCATAAATTGTTATAAAGCTTTATTTGAATGGAATGTGACATATCGACGTGTAAATACAAATTATGACATTTGGTCTATATTTAGATTGCAAAAACCGGTCTATAGTCTGTTTCTTAATTCTGTAATAGGAAAAAGGAAAATATAGACGTAGGGACTCATAAAAAAATAATTATGTTGTCATTATTAATCAAAGATTGGTTGTTTGCATTTTTTTATTTTGCTTAGATGCATAGGTAATTTTTGAACGCCGGTAAGTACACAAAAATGATTCAAACCAGGACAAAAATTTTAAAACGCCCTAAGCGAAAATTGTGTCAATTTGTCCACAATAGGGGTGCATTAAAATTGTTAATTTGAAAAACCTAAAGAAATAATTCTCTGCTTAAAACTATTATAAAATTTATGTATAGATGCAGATGTATCACATTGCACACAAAAACTAAAACTTTTTGTGCTACAAGAAGGTTATAGTCTGTTTCAAAATGCCGCAATTTTTCTATTTTCCAAAAATTTACAATATCTTTATATTTAGACCCATATTTTGGTCCAAATAGGCCGAAGGTATATCGAAAGTCAATCTCATCTGTAGATAATACATATGTCTTGTATAAAATATGGGGGAAATCTTAAGCTTGTAAAGAACGTTCTGGTAGAATACCGTATTTCCTCTAACAACCACTTAAAAATTTAGAATTTTCTTGCAAGAGGGGGGCTATTTAAAATCCGCTCTCCAGGGCTTTAACAAAAAGATTATTTTTTCTCACTAGTTATATACAGTCTAGATATATTAAATATACTTTTGATAAAAGAAAAGTATCTTTCTGATTTTTATGCAAAAAGTATAGGTTACAACTGCGCAAATGCAAACCTCTGCCACCGGTAATTTTTTTACCCCAAGATAAAGCGTGGAATAAAATACAGATGGCAACGTGATTGGTTGATATAAAATAATATTTAAATAGATGAATGAATAAACTTCTGTTAAATATTGACAAAGAAATTCTGGTGCCAATCATGTGTCTACAGGGCGCTCGCATCTTTGAAAATTTGGATTTTGAAAATAAAATCGAAAAATCACCCCCCTTTTTTCAACCTAAAATTACGTTCATTAACGCCGCATAGACATAGGTTTTTTATTGGCTAAAAATAAACGTTTGGATGTTAACTGAAAGATTTTGACCCATAGAAAGTGAAAATCGGTCAATAACTATTTTTAAAAAAATTGAATACAAGGGTACCCCCTATGGAAAAATGCATTGTTAGCATTTGCGCAGTTGTAACCTATAGAAACTGTCTCTTTTGGCGTTGCATAAATTGTTATAAAGCTTTATTTGAATGGAATGTGACATATCGACGTGTAAATACAAATTATGACATTTGGTCTATATTTAGATTGCAAAAACCGGTCTATAGTCTGTTTCTTAATTCTGTAATAGGAAAAAGGAAAATATAGACGTAGGGACTCATAAAAAAATAATTATGTTGTCATTATTAATCAAAGATTGGTTGTTTGCATTTTTTTATTTTGCTTAGATGCATAGGTAATTTTTGAACGCCGGTAAGTACACAAAAATGATTCAAACCAGGACAAAAATTTTAAAACGCCCTAAGCGAAAATTGTGTCAATTTGTCCACAATAGGGGTGCATTAAAATTGTTAATTTGAAAAACCTAAAGAAATAATTCTCTGCTTAAAACTATTATAAAATTTATGTATAGATGCAGATGTATCACATTGCACACAAAAACTAAAACTTTTTGTGCTACAAGAAGGTTATAGTCTGTTTCAAAATGCCGCAATTTTTCTATTTTCCAAAAATTTACAATATCTTTATATTTAGACCCATATTTTGGTCCAAATAGGCCGAAGGTATATCGAAAGTCAATCTCATCTGTAGATAATACATATGTCTTGTATAAAATATGGGGGAAATCTTAAGCTTGTAAAGAACGTTCTGGTAGAATACCGTATTTCCTCTAACAACCACTTAAAAATTTAGAATTTTCTTGCAAGAGGGGGGCTATTTAAAATCCGCTCTCCAGGGCTTTAACAAAAAGATTATTTTTTCTCACTAGTTATATACAGTCTAGATATATTAAATATACTTTTGATAAAAGAAAAGTATCTTTCTGATTTTTATGCAAAAAGTATAGGTTACAACTGCGCAAATGCAAACCTCTGCCACCGGTAATTTTTTTACCCCAAGATAAAGCGTGGAATAAAATACAGATGGCAACGTGATTGGTTGATATAAAATAATATTTAAATAGATGAATGAATAAACTTCTGTTAAATATTGACAAAGAAATTCTGGTGCCAATCATGTGTCTACAGGGCGCTCGCATCTTTGAAAATTTGGATTTTGAAAATAAAATCGAAAAATCACCCCCCTTTTTTCAACCTAAAATTACGTTCATTAACGCCGCATAGACATAGGTTTTTTATTGGCTAAAAATAAACGTTTGGATGTTAACTGAAAGATTTTGACCCATAGAAAGTGAAAATCGGTCAATAACTATTTTTAAAAAAATTGAATACAAGGGTACCCCCTATGGAAAAATGCATTGTTAGCATTTGCGCAGTTGTAACCTATAGAAACTGTCTCTTTTGGCGTTGCATAAATTGTTATAAAGCTTTATTTGAATGGAATGTGACATATCGACGTGTAAATACAAATTATGACATTTGGTCTATATTTAGATTGCAAAAACCGGTCTATAGTCTGTTTCTTAATTCTGTAATAGGAAAAAGGAAAATATAGACGTAGGGACTCATAAAAAAATAATTATGTTGTCATTATTAATCAAAGATTGGTTGTTTGCATTTTTTTATTTTGCTTAGATGCATAGGTAATTTTTGAACGCCGGTAAGTACACAAAAATGATTCAAACCAGGACAAAAATTTTAAAACGCCCTAAGCGAAAATTGTGTCAATTTGTCCACAATAGGGGTGCATTAAAATTGTTAATTTGAAAAACCTAAAGAAATAATTCTCTGCTTAAAACTATTATAAAATTTATGTATAGATGCAGATGTATCACATTGCACACAAAAACTAAAACTTTTTGTGCTACAAGAAGGTTATAGTCTGTTTCAAAATGCCGCAATTTTTCTATTTTCCAAAAATTTACAATATCTTTATATTTAGACCCATATTTTGGTCCAAATAGGCCGAAGGTATATCGAAAGTCAATCTCATCTGTAGATAATACATATGTCTTGTATAAAATATGGGGGAAATCTTAAGCTTGTAAAGAACGTTCTGGTAGAATACCGTATTTCCTCTAACAACCACTTAAAAATTTAGAATTTTCTTGCAAGAGGGGGGCTATTTAAAATCCGCTCTCCAGGGCTTTAACAAAAAGATTATTTTTTCTCACTAGTTATATACAGTCTAGATATATTAAATATACTTTTGATAAAAGAAAAGTATCTTTCTGATTTTTATGCAAAAAGTATAGGTTACAACTGCGCAAATGCAAACCTCTGCCACCGGTAATTTTTTTACCCCAAGATAAAGCGTGGAATAAAATACAGATGGCAACGTGATTGGTTGATATAAAATAATATTTAAATAGATGAATGAATAAACTTCTGTTAAATATTGACAAAGAAATTCTGGTGCCAATCATGTGTCTACAGGGCGCTCGCATCTTTGAAAATTTGGATTTTGAAAATAAAATCGAAAAATCACCCCCCTTTTTTCAACCTAAAATTACGTTCATTAACGCCGCATAGACATAGGTTTTTTATTGGCTAAAAATAAACGTTTGGATGTTAACTGAAAGATTTTGACCCATAGAAAGTGAAAATCGGTCAATAACTATTTTTAAAAAAATTGAATACAAGGGTACCCCCTATGGAAAAATGCATTGTTAGCATTTGCGCAGTTGTAACCTATAGAAACTGTCTCTTTTGGCGTTGCATAAATTGTTATAAAGCTTTATTTGAATGGAATGTGACATATCGACGTGTAAATACAAATTATGACATTTGGTCTATATTTAGATTGCAAAAACCGGTCTATAGTCTGTTTCTTAATTCTGTAATAGGAAAAAGGAAAATATAGACGTAGGGACTCATAAAAAAATAATTATGTTGTCATTATTAATCAAAGATTGGTTGTTTGCATTTTTTTATTTTGCTTAGATGCATAGGTAATTTTTGAACGCCGGTAAGTACACAAAAATGATTCAAACCAGGACAAAAATTTTAAAACGCCCTAAGCGAAAATTGTGTCAATTTGTCCACAATAGGGGTGCATTAAAATTGTTAATTTGAAAAACCTAAAGAAATAATTCTCTGCTTAAAACTATTATAAAATTTATGTATAGATGCAGATGTATCACATTGCACACAAAAACTAAAACTTTTTGTGCTACAAGAAGGTTATAGTCTGTTTCAAAATGCCGCAATTTTTCTATTTTCCAAAAATTTACAATATCTTTATATTTAGACCCATATTTTGGTCCAAATAGGCCGAAGGTATATCGAAAGTCAATCTCATCTGTAGATAATACATATGTCTTGTATAAAATATGGGGGAAATCTTAAGCTTGTAAAGAACGTTCTGGTAGAATACCGTATTTCCTCTAACAACCACTTAAAAATTTAGAATTTTCTTGCAAGAGGGGGGCTATTTAAAATCCGCTCTCCAGGGCTTTAACAAAAAGATTATTTTTTCTCACTAGTTATATACAGTCTAGATATATTAAATATACTTTTGATAAAAGAAAAGTATCTTTCTGATTTTTATGCAAAAAGTATAGGTTACAACTGCGCAAATGCAAACCTCTGCCACCGGTAATTTTTTTACCCCAAGATAAAGCGTGGAATAAAATACAGATGGCAACGTGATTGGTTGATATAAAATAATATTTAAATAGATGAATGAATAAACTTCTGTTAAATATTGACAAAGAAATTCTGGTGCCAATCATGTGTCTACAGGGCGCTCGCATCTTTGAAAATTTGGATTTTGAAAATAAAATCGAAAAATCACCCCCCTTTTTTCAACCTAAAATTACGTTCATTAACGCCGCATAGACATAGGTTTTTTATTGGCTAAAAATAAACGTTTGGATGTTAACTGAAAGATTTTGACCCATAGAAAGTGAAAATCGGTCAATAACTATTTTTAAAAAAATTGAATACAAGGGTACCCCCTATGGAAAAATGCATTGTTAGCATTTGCGCAGTTGTAACCTATAGAAACTGTCTCTTTTGGCGTTGCATAAATTGTTATAAAGCTTTATTTGAATGGAATGTGACATATCGACGTGTAAATACAAATTATGACATTTGGTCTATATTTAGATTGCAAAAACCGGTCTATAGTCTGTTTCTTAATTCTGTAATAGGAAAAAGGAAAATATAGACGTAGGGACTCATAAAAAAATAATTATGTTGTCATTATTAATCAAAGATTGGTTGTTTGCATTTTTTTATTTTGCTTAGATGCATAGGTAATTTTTGAACGCCGGTAAGTACACAAAAATGATTCAAACCAGGACAAAAATTTTAAAACGCCCTAAGCGAAAATTGTGTCAATTTGTCCACAATAGGGGTGCATTAAAATTGTTAATTTGAAAAACCTAAAGAAATAATTCTCTGCTTAAAACTATTATAAAATTTATGTATAGATGCAGATGTATCACATTGCACACAAAAACTAAAACTTTTTGTGCTACAAGAAGGTTATAGTCTGTTTCAAAATGCCGCAATTTTTCTATTTTCCAAAAATTTACAATATCTTTATATTTAGACCCATATTTTGGTCCAAATAGGCCGAAGGTATATCGAAAGTCAATCTCATCTGTAGATAATACATATGTCTTGTATAAAATATGGGGGAAATCTTAAGCTTGTAAAGAACGTTCTGGTAGAATACCGTATTTCCTCTAACAACCACTTAAAAATTTAGAATTTTCTTGCAAGAGGGGGGCTATTTAAAATCCGCTCTCCAGGGCTTTAACAAAAAGATTATTTTTTCTCACTAGTTATATACAGTCTAGATATATTAAATATACTTTTGATAAAAGAAAAGTATCTTTCTGATTTTTATGCAAAAAGTATAGGTTACAACTGCGCAAATGCAAACCTCTGCCACCGGTAATTTTTTTACCCCAAGATAAAGCGTGGAATAAAATACAGATGGCAACGTGATTGGTTGATATAAAATAATATTTAAATAGATGAATGAATAAACTTCTGTTAAATATTGACAAAGAAATTCTGGTGCCAATCATGTGTCTACAGGGCGCTCGCATCTTTGAAAATTTGGATTTTGAAAATAAAATCGAAAAATCACCCCCCTTTTTTCAACCTAAAATTACGTTCATTAACGCCGCATAGACATAGGTTTTTTATTGGCTAAAAATAAACGTTTGGATGTTAACTGAAAGATTTTGACCCATAGAAAGTGAAAATCGGTCAATAACTATTTTTAAAAAAATTGAATACAAGGGTACCCCCTATGGAAAAATGCATTGTTAGCATTTGCGCAGTTGTAACCTATAGAAACTGTCTCTTTTGGCGTTGCATAAATTGTTATAAAGCTTTATTTGAATGGAATGTGACATATCGACGTGTAAATACAAATTATGACATTTGGTCTATATTTAGATTGCAAAAACCGGTCTATAGTCTGTTTCTTAATTCTGTAATAGGAAAAAGGAAAATATAGACGTAGGGACTCATAAAAAAATAATTATGTTGTCATTATTAATCAAAGATTGGTTGTTTGCATTTTTTTATTTTGCTTAGATGCATAGGTAATTTTTGAACGCCGGTAAGTACACAAAAATGATTCAAACCAGGACAAAAATTTTAAAACGCCCTAAGCGAAAATTGTGTCAATTTGTCCACAATAGGGGTGCATTAAAATTGTTAATTTGAAAAACCTAAAGAAATAATTCTCTGCTTAAAACTATTATAAAATTTATGTATAGATGCAGATGTATCACATTGCACACAAAAACTAAAACTTTTTGTGCTACAAGAAGGTTATAGTCTGTTTCAAAATGCCGCAATTTTTCTATTTTCCAAAAATTTACAATATCTTTATATTTAGACCCATATTTTGGTCCAAATAGGCCGAAGGTATATCGAAAGTCAATCTCATCTGTAGATAATACATATGTCTTGTATAAAATATGGGGGAAATCTTAAGCTTGTAAAGAACGTTCTGGTAGAATACCGTATTTCCTCTAACAACCACTTAAAAATTTAGAATTTTCTTGCAAGAGGGGGGCTATTTAAAATCCGCTCTCCAGGGCTTTAACAAAAAGATTATTTTTTCTCACTAGTTATATACAGTCTAGATATATTAAATATACTTTTGATAAAAGAAAAGTATCTTTCTGATTTTTATGCAAAAAGTATAGGTTACAACTGCGCAAATGCAAACCTCTGCCACCGGTAATTTTTTTACCCCAAGATAAAGCGTGGAATAAAATACAGATGGCAACGTGATTGGTTGATATAAAATAATATTTAAATAGATGAATGAATAAACTTCTGTTAAATATTGACAAAGAAATTCTGGTGCCAATCATGTGTCTACAGGGCGCTCGCATCTTTGAAAATTTGGATTTTGAAAATAAAATCGAAAAATCACCCCCCTTTTTTCAACCTAAAATTACGTTCATTAACGCCGCATAGACATAGGTTTTTTATTGGCTAAAAATAAACGTTTGGATGTTAACTGAAAGATTTTGACCCATAGAAAGTGAAAATCGGTCAATAACTATTTTTAAAAAAATTGAATACAAGGGTACCCCCTATGGAAAAATGCATTGTTAGCATTTGCGCAGTTGTAACCTATAGAAACTGTCTCTTTTGGCGTTGCATAAATTGTTATAAAGCTTTATTTGAATGGAATGTGACATATCGACGTGTAAATACAAATTATGACATTTGGTCTATATTTAGATTGCAAAAACCGGTCTATAGTCTGTTTCTTAATTCTGTAATAGGAAAAAGGAAAATATAGACGTAGGGACTCATAAAAAAATAATTATGTTGTCATTATTAATCAAAGATTGGTTGTTTGCATTTTTTTATTTTGCTTAGATGCATAGGTAATTTTTGAACGCCGGTAAGTACACAAAAATGATTCAAACCAGGACAAAAATTTTAAAACGCCCTAAGCGAAAATTGTGTCAATTTGTCCACAATAGGGGTGCATTAAAATTGTTAATTTGAAAAACCTAAAGAAATAATTCTCTGCTTAAAACTATTATAAAATTTATGTATAGATGCAGATGTATCACATTGCACACAAAAACTAAAACTTTTTGTGCTACAAGAAGGTTATAGTCTGTTTCAAAATGCCGCAATTTTTCTATTTTCCAAAAATTTACAATATCTTTATATTTAGACCCATATTTTGGTCCAAATAGGCCGAAGGTATATCGAAAGTCAATCTCATCTGTAGATAATACATATGTCTTGTATAAAATATGGGGGAAATCTTAAGCTTGTAAAGAACGTTCTGGTAGAATACCGTATTTCCTCTAACAACCACTTAAAAATTTAGAATTTTCTTGCAAGAGGGGGGCTATTTAAAATCCGCTCTCCAGGGCTTTAACAAAAAGATTATTTTTTCTCACTAGTTATATACAGTCTAGATATATTAAATATACTTTTGATAAAAGAAAAGTATCTTTCTGATTTTTATGCAAAAAGTATAGGTTACAACTGCGCAAATGCAAACCTCTGCCACCGGTAATTTTTTTACCCCAAGATAAAGCGTGGAATAAAATACAGATGGCAACGTGATTGGTTGATATAAAATAATATTTAAATAGATGAATGAATAAACTTCTGTTAAATATTGACAAAGAAATTCTGGTGCCAATCATGTGTCTACAGGGCGCTCGCATCTTTGAAAATTTGGATTTTGAAAATAAAATCGAAAAATCACCCCCCTTTTTTCAACCTAAAATTACGTTCATTAACGCCGCATAGACATAGGTTTTTTATTGGCTAAAAATAAACGTTTGGATGTTAACTGAAAGATTTTGACCCATAGAAAGTGAAAATCGGTCAATAACTATTTTTAAAAAAATTGAATACAAGGGTACCCCCTATGGAAAAATGCATTGTTAGCATTTGCGCAGTTGTAACCTATAGAAACTGTCTCTTTTGGCGTTGCATAAATTGTTATAAAGCTTTATTTGAATGGAATGTGACATATCGACGTGTAAATACAAATTATGACATTTGGTCTATATTTAGATTGCAAAAACCGGTCTATAGTCTGTTTCTTAATTCTGTAATAGGAAAAAGGAAAATATAGACGTAGGGACTCATAAAAAAATAATTATGTTGTCATTATTAATCAAAGATTGGTTGTTTGCATTTTTTTATTTTGCTTAGATGCATAGGTAATTTTTGAACGCCGGTAAGTACACAAAAATGATTCAAACCAGGACAAAAATTTTAAAACGCCCTAAGCGAAAATTGTGTCAATTTGTCCACAATAGGGGTGCATTAAAATTGTTAATTTGAAAAACCTAAAGAAATAATTCTCTGCTTAAAACTATTATAAAATTTATGTATAGATGCAGATGTATCACATTGCACACAAAAACTAAAACTTTTTGTGCTACAAGAAGGTTATAGTCTGTTTCAAAATGCCGCAATTTTTCTATTTTCCAAAAATTTACAATATCTTTATATTTAGACCCATATTTTGGTCCAAATAGGCCGAAGGTATATCGAAAGTCAATCTCATCTGTAGATAATACATATGTCTTGTATAAAATATGGGGGAAATCTTAAGCTTGTAAAGAACGTTCTGGTAGAATACCGTATTTCCTCTAACAACCACTTAAAAATTTAGAATTTTCTTGCAAGAGGGGGGCTATTTAAAATCCGCTCTCCAGGGCTTTAACAAAAAGATTATTTTTTCTCACTAGTTATATACAGTCTAGATATATTAAATATACTTTTGATAAAAGAAAAGTATCTTTCTGATTTTTATGCAAAAAGTATAGGTTACAACTGCGCAAATGCAAACCTCTGCCACCGGTAATTTTTTTACCCCAAGATAAAGCGTGGAATAAAATACAGATGGCAACGTGATTGGTTGATATAAAATAATATTTAAATAGATGAATGAATAAACTTCTGTTAAATATTGACAAAGAAATTCTGGTGCCAATCATGTGTCTACAGGGCGCTCGCATCTTTGAAAATTTGGATTTTGAAAATAAAATCGAAAAATCATCCCCCTTTTTTCAACCTAAAATTACGTTCATTAACGCCGCATAGACATAGGTTTTTTATTGGCTAAAAATAAACGTTTGGATGTTAACTGAAAGATTTTGACCCATAGAAAGTGAAAATCGGTCAATAACTATTTTTAAAAAAATTGAATACAAGGGTACCCCCTATGGAAAAATGCATTGTTAGCATTTGCGCAGTTGTAACCTATAGAAACTGTCTCTTTTGGCGTTGCATAAATTGTTATAAAGCTTTATTTGAATGGAATGTGACATATCGACGTGTAAATACAAATTATGACATTTGGTCTATATTTAGATTGCAAAAACCGGTCTATAGTCTGTTTCTTAATTCTGTAATAGGAAAAAGGAAAATATAGACGTAGGGACTCATAAAAAAATAATTATGTTGTCATTATTAATCAAAGATTGGTTGTTTGCATTTTTTTATTTTGCTTAGATGCATAGGTAATTTTTGAACGCCGGTAAGTACACAAAAATGATTCAAACCAGGACAAAAATTTTAAAACGCCCTAAGCGAAAATTGTGTCAATTTGTCCACAATAGGGGTGCATTAAAATTGTTAATTTGAAAAACCTAAAGAAATAATTCTCTGCTTAAAACTATTATAAAATTTATGTATAGATGCAGATGTATCACATTGCACACAAAAACTAAAACTTTTTGTGCTACAAGAAGGTTATAGTCTGTTTCAAAATGCCGCAATTTTTCTATTTTCCAAAAATTTACAATATCTTTATATTTAGACCCATATTTTGGTCCAAATAGGCCGAAGGTATATCGAAAGTCAATCTCATCTGTAGATAATACATATGTCTTGTATAAAATATGGGGGAAATCTTAAGCTTGTAAAGAACGTTCTGGTAGAATACCGTATTTCCTCTAACAACCACTTAAAAATTTAGAATTTTCTTGCAAGAGGGGGGCTATTTAAAATCCGCTCTCCAGGGCTTTAACAAAAAGATTATTTTTTCTCACTAGTTATATACAGTCTAGATATATTAAATATACTTTTGATAAAAGAAAAGTATCTTTCTGATTTTTATGCAAAAAGTATAGGTTACAACTGCGCAAATGCAAACCTCTGCCACCGGTAATTTTTTTACCCCAAGATAAAGCGTGGAATAAAATACAGATGGCAACGTGATTGGTTGATATAAAATAATATTTAAATAGATGAATGAATAAACTTCTGTTAAATATTGACAAAGAAATTCTGGTGCCAATCATGTGTCTACAGGGCGCTCGCATCTTTGAAAATTTGGATTTTGAAAATAAAATCGAAAAATCACCCCCCTTTTTTCAACCTAAAATTACGTTCATTAACGCCGCATAGACATAGGTTTTTTATTGGCTAAAAATAAACGTTTGGATGTTAACTGAAAGATTTTGACCCATAGAAAGTGAAAATCGGTCAATAACTATTTTTAAAAAAATTGAATACAAGGGTACCCCCTATGGAAAAATGCATTGTTAGCATTTGCGCAGTTGTAACCTATAGAAACTGTCTCTTTTGGCGTTGCATAAATTGTTATAAAGCTTTATTTGAATGGAATGTGACATATCGACGTGTAAATACAAATTATGACATTTGGTCTATATTTAGATTGCAAAAACCGGTCTATAGTCTGTTTCTTAATTCTGTAATAGGAAAAAGGAAAATATAGACGTAGGGACTCATAAAAAAATAATTATGTTGTCATTATTAATCAAAGATTGGTTGTTTGCATTTTTTTATTTTGCTTAGATGCATAGGTAATTTTTGAACGCCGGTAAGTACACAAAAATGATTCAAACCAGGACAAAAATTTTAAAACGCCCTAAGCGAAAATTGTGTCAATTTGTCCACAATAGGGGTGCATTAAAATTGTTAATTTGAAAAACCTAAAGAAATAATTCTCTGCTTAAAACTATTATAAAATTTATGTATAGATGCAGATGTATCACATTGCACACAAAAACTAAAACTTTTTGTGCTACAAGAAGGTTATAGTCTGTTTCAAAATGCCGCAATTTTTCTATTTTCCAAAAATTTACAATATCTTTATATTTAGACCCATATTTTGGTCCAAATAGGCCGAAGGTATATCGAAAGTCAATCTCATCTGTAGATAATACATATGTCTTGTATAAAATATGGGGGAAATCTTAAGCTTGTAAAGAACGTTCTGGTAGAATACCGTATTTCCTCTAACAACCACTTAAAAATTTAGAATTTTCTTGCAAGAGGGGGGCTATTTAAAATCCGCTCTCCAGGGCTTTAACAAAAAGATTATTTTTTCTCACTAGTTATATACAGTCTAGATATATTAAATATACTTTTGATAAAAGAAAAGTATCTTTCTGATTTTTATGCAAAAAGTATAGGTTACAACTGCGCAAATGCAAACCTCTGCCACCGGTAATTTTTTTACCCCAAGATAAAGCGTGGAATAAAATACAGATGGCAACGTGATTGGTTGATATAAAATAATATTTAAATAGATGAATGAATAAACTTCTGTTAAATATTGACAAAGAAATTCTGGTGCCAATCATGTGTCTACAGGGCGCTCGCATCTTTGAAAATTTGGATTTTGAAAATAAAATCGAAAAATCACCCCCCTTTTTTCAACCTAAAATTACGTTCATTAACGCCGCATAGACATAGGTTTTTTATTGGCTAAAAATAAACGTTTGGATGTTAACTGAAAGATTTTGACCCATAGAAAGTGAAAATCGGTCAATAACTATTTTTAAAAAAATTGAATACAAGGGTACCCCCTATGGAAAAATGCATTGTTAGCATTTGCGCAGTTGTAACCTATAGAAACTGTCTCTTTTGGCGTTGCATAAATTGTTATAAAGCTTTATTTGAATGGAATGTGACATATCGACGTGTAAATACAAATTATGACATTTGGTCTATATTTAGATTGCAAAAACCGGTCTATAGTCTGTTTCTTAATTCTGTAATAGGAAAAAGGAAAATATAGACGTAGGGACTCATAAAAAAATAATTATGTTGTCATTATTAATCAAAGATTGGTTGTTTGCATTTTTTTATTTTGCTTAGATGCATAGGTAATTTTTGAACGCCGGTAAGTACACAAAAATGATTCAAACCAGGACAAAAATTTTAAAACGCCCTAAGCGAAAATTGTGTCAATTTGTCCACAATAGGGGTGCATTAAAATTGTTAATTTGAAAAACCTAAAGAAATAATTCTCTGCTTAAAACTATTATAAAATTTATGTATAGATGCAGATGTATCACATTGCACACAAAAACTAAAACTTTTTGTGCTACAAGAAGGTTATAGTCTGTTTCAAAATGCCGCAATTTTTCTATTTTCCAAAAATTTACAATATCTTTATATTTAGACCCATATTTTGGTCCAAATAGGCCGAAGGTATATCGAAAGTCAATCTCATCTGTAGATAATACATATGTCTTGTATAAAATATGGGGGAAATCTTAAGCTTGTAAAGAACGTTCTGGTAGAATACCGTATTTCCTCTAACAACCACTTAAAAATTTAGAATTTTCTTGCAAGAGGGGGGCTATTTAAAATCCGCTCTCCAGGGCTTTAACAAAAAGATTATTTTTTCTCACTAGTTATATACAGTCTAGATATATTAAATATACTTTTGATAAAAGAAAAGTATCTTTCTGATTTTTATGCAAAAAGTATAGGTTACAACTGCGCAAATGCAAACCTCTGCCACCGGTAATTTTTTTACCCCAAGATAAAGCGTGGAATAAAATACAGATGGCAACGTGATTGGTTGATATAAAATAATATTTAAATAGATGAATGAATAAACTTCTGTTAAATATTGACAAAGAAATTCTGGTGCCAATCATGTGTCTACAGGGCGCTCGCATCTTTGAAAATTTGGATTTTGAAAATAAAATCGAAAAATCATCCCCCTTTTTTCAACCTAAAATTACGTTCATTAACGCCGCATAGACATAGGTTTTTTATTGGCTAAAAATAAACGTTTGGATGTTAACTGAAAGATTTTGACCCATAGAAAGTGAAAATCGGTCAATAACTATTTTTAAAAAAATTGAATACAAGGGTACCCCCTATGGAAAAATGCATTGTTAGCATTTGCGCAGTTGTAACCTATAGAAACTGTCTCTTTTGGCGTTGCATAAATTGTTATAAAGCTTTATTTGAATGGAATGTGACATATCGACGTGTAAATACAAATTATGACATTTGGTCTATATTTAGATTGCAAAAACCGGTCTATAGTCTGTTTCTTAATTCTGTAATAGGAAAAAGGAAAATATAGACGTAGGGACTCATAAAAAAATAATTATGTTGTCATTATTAATCAAAGATTGGTTGTTTGCATTTTTTTATTTTGCTTAGATGCATAGGTAATTTTTGAACGCCGGTAAGTACACAAAAATGATTCAAACCAGGACAAAAATTTTAAAACGCCCTAAGCGAAAATTGTGTCAATTTGTCCACAATAGGGGTGCATTAAAATTGTTAATTTGAAAAACCTAAAGAAATAATTCTCTGCTTAAAACTATTATAAAATTTATGTATAGATGCAGATGTATCACATTGCACACAAAAACTAAAACTTTTTGTGCTACAAGAAGGTTATAGTCTGTTTCAAAATGCCGCAATTTTTCTATTTTCCAAAAATTTACAATATCTTTATATTTAGACCCATATTTTGGTCCAAATAGGCCGAAGGTATATCGAAAGTCAATCTCATCTGTAGATAATACATATGTCTTGTATAAAATATGGGGGAAATCTTAAGCTTGTAAAGAACGTTCTGGTAGAATACCGTATTTCCTCTAACAACCACTTAAAAATTTAGAATTTTCTTGCAAGAGGGGGGCTATTTAAAATCCGCTCTCCAGGGCTTTAACAAAAAGATTATTTTTTCTCACTAGTTATATACAGTCTAGATATATTAAATATACTTTTGATAAAAGAAAAGTATCTTTCTGATTTTTATGCAAAAAGTATAGGTTACAACTGCGCAAATGCAAACCTCTGCCACCGGTAATTTTTTTACCCCAAGATAAAGCGTGGAATAAAATACAGATGGCAACGTGATTGGTTGATATAAAATAATATTTAAATAGATGAATGAATAAACTTCTGTTAAATATTGACAAAGAAATTCTGGTGCCAATCATGTGTCTACAGGGCGCTCGCATCTTTGAAAATTTGGATTTTGAAAATAAAATCGAAAAATCACCCCCCTTTTTTCAACCTAAAATTACGTTCATTAACGCCGCATAGACATAGGTTTTTTATTGGCTAAAAATAAACGTTTGGATGTTAACTGAAAGATTTTGACCCATAGAAAGTGAAAATCGGTCAATAACTATTTTTAAAAAAATTGAATACAAGGGTACCCCCTATGGAAAAATGCATTGTTAGCATTTGCGCAGTTGTAACCTATAGAAACTGTCTCTTTTGGCGTTGCATAAATTGTTATAAAGCTTTATTTGAATGGAATGTGACATATCGACGTGTAAATACAAATTATGACATTTGGTCTATATTTAGATTGCAAAAACCGGTCTATAGTCTGTTTCTTAATTCTGTAATAGGAAAAAGGAAAATATAGACGTAGGGACTCATAAAAAAATAATTATGTTGTCATTATTAATCAAAGATTGGTTGTTTGCATTTTTTTATTTTGCTTAGATGCATAGGTAATTTTTGAACGCCGGTAAGTACACAAAAATGATTCAAACCAGGACAAAAATTTTAAAACGCCCTAAGCGAAAATTGTGTCAATTTGTCCACAATAGGGGTGCATTAAAATTGTTAATTTGAAAAACCTAAAGAAATAATTCTCTGCTTAAAACTATTATAAAATTTATGTATAGATGCAGATGTATCACATTGCACACAAAAACTAAAACTTTTTGTGCTACAAGAAGGTTATAGTCTGTTTCAAAATGCCGCAATTTTTCTATTTTCCAAAAATTTACAATATCTTTATATTTAGACCCATATTTTGGTCCAAATAGGCCGAAGGTATATCGAAAGTCAATCTCATCTGTAGATAATACATATGTCTTGTATAAAATATGGGGGAAATCTTAAGCTTGTAAAGAACGTTCTGGTAGAATACCGTATTTCCTCTAACAACCACTTAAAAATTTAGAATTTTCTTGCAAGAGGGGGGCTATTTAAAATCCGCTCTCCAGGGCTTTAACAAAAAGATTATTTTTTCTCACTAGTTATATACAGTCTAGATATATTAAATATACTTTTGATAAAAGAAAAGTATCTTTCTGATTTTTATGCAAAAAGTATAGGTTACAACTGCGCAAATGCAAACCTCTGCCACCGGTAATTTTTTTACCCCAAGATAAAGCGTGGAATAAAATACAGATGGCAACGTGATTGGTTGATATAAAATAATATTTAAATAGATGAATGAATAAACTTCTGTTAAATATTGACAAAGAAATTCTGGTGCCAATCATGTGTCTACAGGGCGCTCGCATCTTTGAAAATTTGGATTTTGAAAATAAAATCGAAAAATCATCCCCCTTTTTTCAACCTAAAATTACGTTCATTAACGCCGCATAGACATAGGTTTTTTATTGGCTAAAAATAAACGTTTGGATGTTAACTGAAAGATTTTGACCCATAGAAAGTGAAAATCGGTCAATAACTATTTTTAAAAAAATTGAATACAAGGGTACCCCCTATGGAAAAATGCATTGTTAGCATTTGCGCAGTTGTAACCTATAGAAACTGTCTCTTTTGGCGTTGCATAAATTGTTATAAAGCTTTATTTGAATGGAATGTGACATATCGACGTGTAAATACAAATTATGACATTTGGTCTATATTTAGATTGCAAAAACCGGTCTATAGTCTGTTTCTTAATTCTGTAATAGGAAAAAGGAAAATATAGACGTAGGGACTCATAAAAAAATAATTATGTTGTCATTATTAATCAAAGATTGGTTGTTTGCATTTTTTTATTTTGCTTAGATGCATAGGTAATTTTTGAACGCCGGTAAGTACACAAAAATGATTCAAACCAGGACAAAAATTTTAAAACGCCCTAAGCGAAAATTGTGTCAATTTGTCCACAATAGGGGTGCATTAAAATTGTTAATTTGAAAAACCTAAAGAAATAATTCTCTGCTTAAAACTATTATAAAATTTATGTATAGATGCAGATGTATCACATTGCACACAAAAACTAAAACTTTTTGTGCTACAAGAAGGTTATAGTCTGTTTCAAAATGCCGCAATTTTTCTATTTTCCAAAAATTTACAATATCTTTATATTTAGACCCATATTTTGGTCCAAATAGGCCGAAGGTATATCGAAAGTCAATCTCATCTGTAGATAATACATATGTCTTGTATAAAATATGGGGGAAATCTTAAGCTTGTAAAGAACGTTCTGGTAGAATACCGTATTTCCTCTAACAACCACTTAAAAATTTAGAATTTTCTTGCAAGAGGGGGGCTATTTAAAATCCGCTCTCCAGGGCTTTAACAAAAAGATTATTTTTTCTCACTAGTTATATACAGTCTAGATATATTAAATATACTTTTGATAAAAGAAAAGTATCTTTCTGATTTTTATGCAAAAAGTATAGGTTACAACTGCGCAAATGCAAACCTCTGCCACCGGTAATTTTTTTACCCCAAGATAAAGCGTGGAATAAAATACAGATGGCAACGTGATTGGTTGATATAAAATAATATTTAAATAGATGAATGAATAAACTTCTGTTAAATATTGACAAAGAAATTCTGGTGCCAATCATGTGTCTACAGGGCGCTCGCATCTTTGAAAATTTGGATTTTGAAAATAAAATCGAAAAATCACCCCCCTTTTTTCAACCTAAAATTACGTTCATTAACGCCGCATAGACATAGGTTTTTTATTGGCTAAAAATAAACGTTTGGATGTTAACTGAAAGATTTTGACCCATAGAAAGTGAAAATCGGTCAATAACTATTTTTAAAAAAATTGAATACAAGGGTACCCCCTATGGAAAAATGCATTGTTAGCATTTGCGCAGTTGTAACCTATAGAAACTGTCTCTTTTGGCGTTGCATAAATTGTTATAAAGCTTTATTTGAATGGAATGTGACATATCGACGTGTAAATACAAATTATGACATTTGGTCTATATTTAGATTGCAAAAACCGGTCTATAGTCTGTTTCTTAATTCTGTAATAGGAAAAAGGAAAATATAGACGTAGGGACTCATAAAAAAATAATTATGTTGTCATTATTAATCAAAGATTGGTTGTTTGCATTTTTTTATTTTGCTTAGATGCATAGGTAATTTTACTCGAAAAAAATATTTATATTTTAAAGGCCTCACGACAGAATATTTTTTTATTATAGGCATTATTCTATATAACATAAATCCTTCCTCAGAATACGTCTGTTTCTCTTAATGTCTGCTGTCATAACATTTTTCATCAAAAGTCAAATTCAAAACATTTTATAACGGAAAAAAATAGGCCCCCTTTTCAAGTTAAATGTCCGTCTCTTATCCCTATCACCAGCTGCATGCCAAACAACAAAAAGAACAAAAATCTTATTTCGTTTGTACGATAAATATTAGATTGTTTGTGAGTAACTGTGAATGATATATACTTTTCAAATAGCCAGGGCAGGGGACTAAAATGCTAATTCACGACAGGGCCATACAACATACAATACATGACTTACAATGTTCGGGATACCAAAATTTCACAAAAACCCATTTGAATCTCGTTTTATATCGGCTTTTAGGAAGTGTTTTCTAACCAATATTTCTTACGTTCTCTCTCTTGCTTTGACTACATGAAAGATCTTATTATTCGATACTACGAAAAGGTTTTTAAAAATATGTGCTAAATCATTTTTGCAGTGTTAAAAATTCTATTACAGGAAATTTCTTAAACAAGCCTTCTGATATCACAAACTAGTTTTTATTGTGATCAAAATCTCACATCCTCAAGGAAATGTTGTTGATAAAGCACACAAATTCCAAACAATCCTTGTGTTATGAAAACTCCGGGTAGGAGTTAAACCATTTGGTAAAATCTTTGAATTTAGTCTTCTTTGTAAGAAAATGTGATCATTTGAAGTTTACTTATTAATGTTAAAATGTTATTTTTTAAAATACTTTTTAGCATTACAGCGACCGAGTGTGTCGGTTTTGCGTGGATACGCTTCACTAAATCAATTCATTAATAGTTTAAAGTATTGTGTCGGATTCAAAATCGATATATTCAGTTTTTTTACAACAGTCGTTAGATGCTTCTAAGCCAGCTGCTAGAATATGAAGAAAACGGAGCCAAACTAATATCTTGGGTCTTAGGTAATCTTTTGATTCGAATTGAACTTTTATCGATCGGAAATTAACTGTGTGTTATATTGTGATTTGTTTCAGATTAGGGGGTGTTTGGGCTTAAAAACTAGTTTAACCTCGTTACATTTTCAATGTACCTGTCCTAAGCCAGGAATTCCTATCAAAGCTTTTTTTTGTACTCATTGTCTTAAGGATTATAATAGTTACTTAGCTTCATTTAATAGCTTCTGTCATGGTATCCTAACTAAATTAAAATCTGGATTTTAGTTGGATTAGCATTACTGTGAACAAGAAACCATAAAACTTCACTATTACATTCGTAAACTGATTATTATTCTTAAAATAGAATTCATTGAACAAAAATATCGGAGAAATGATTTTGAAAGAGTTTTTGTCCCCCGTGGTGTTATATTGAAAAAAAAATCTTTAAAATTAATTTATACGTGGGAGGAAGGTTATTAATCAGGATAAAATATCATACAATCATCATTCTAGTTTATGTGTGATCCGGATGCTTTTTTCACCAAAAAGTAAGGTCATCCGGGCGTTTGTGTCCCTTGGGTTACCTTACTATTCGAGGGAAAGAAGAACCCGCGGGTCACACACCAACTAGGGGGATAACCGTTACAGATCCAATATTTGATAGCTTGCATTAAACCAGCGAAAAACACAAAATGTCATGTGGAAAATCACACGAGCGGGTGACCTTACCATTCGACTTAAGGGTTACCGGTTGTCCCAGTGAAATATTGAATGTCACGTGCATGACGTTATCTCTGCGAATCACAATAAATATTTCTACATGAATTTTAATTTTAAAATAAACTGCAAGGACTACCTTTAACGTCAAATGTCAATATTCTGATCACCATGTCTCTTTGATTAGGGGTAGTGTACATTTGTAAATTAAAATTTAATTTTTGTAACTTAGGGATAACTTGAAGGGGAAGGTTTTGATTTTGCTCCGGTCAGAAACTTAGAATATTTTTTTTAAAAAGCGCCGTCATTAAAAAGCACATCCCATTCCGTCGCGCTGCTAATGATCAATTCAGCATGTCAAATTCGATAAAAGAAGACAAAACAAAACCCTTTGACTGATTTTTAAATCTCTTTTCATCTGAGCTATAGAAACCCCTTATTTGTCGCCCGGAGCTTGATGTCTTCCATATAAATTCTTTAGTGAACACAACATCCAAGGTGCAACGTAAACATTTTTTGTGTCGGATGCGACGCTCTATCAAGGAAATCGATTGGAAAGTTGAAGTCATAAGCTTTTTTGAAAATATTCCTTGAGTGTCTATTTCTAGATGTAGATCTAAATATGAAGCACACTTCCCATAATTTGTTGTGTCTTTTGTCTCAAATTCTTTCGGATATGAGATGGAGAAAGTCATCAAATCGAGAATTGGTCAGAACATCGTCGATATTAACGGATATTAAGGTTAAAAGAGAGTTAGTCTTTTTTGTGTGTGTGTGTATAGAAGTAATTGTTAAAAACGAATGAAAAAAAAATCCGAAAGCGAAAGTGCACAATAAGTGCACAGTGGAATACTAATTGTTCGCTGAAAAACACGCTCAACAAACTGAAAAAAAATATTTTGGTAATAAGAAAGTTGAGCATGTCGATAATTTGGTCCTCTGTAAATTTGTTCTTTTTTCTTTGACTCATTGATGACAAAGTAAGTCTTAATATAATCGACTACCGGATTTATATACTTGCATGCGATTTCCGTTCTTAAAAAAATATAAAAAAAACTGCGTTAGTTAGCTGTTGAGTTGACTTGACTCAAGCTAGCGAACAATTGTAGCGAACAATTAGCTAGCGAACAATTAGGAGATAAATCTAACCGAAAAACTACAAATTACCAAAACGTACCAAAAACCTTTAAATGAATAAAAGAGCTTCCACTAAGCTAAATGTATGTTTCGTAAGAGGATGCAATTCATTTGCAATGAGTAAATCATATTACTGAACTTTTGAAAGCTAGCGAACAATTACAGCGAACATTTAGCGGGGAGGTCGACTTCTATTTAGGACGACCCACAGAGATTGCGCCACTATATGATTGCTGCCGTCGTATAGCCGACATGCAGGGCTACCTATCGACACTAACCGACATAGGGCTTGTCGTGCAAAATTTGGGGGTTTGGGTAGGTTGAAGTTGGTACAGCGGTCCGGAGGGGGGTCCTACACTTAACTGCCTCTGATGATCTTCGACAGAGATTGCGCCACTATATGATTGCTGCCGTCGTATAGCCGACATGCAGGGCTACCTATTGACACTAACCGACATAGGGCTTGTCGTGCAAAATTTGGGGGTTTGGGTAGGTTGAAGTTGGTACAGCGGTCCGGAGGGGGGTCCTACACTTAACTGCCTCTGATGATCTTCCACAGAGATTGCGCCACTATATGATTGCTGCCGTCGTATAGCCGACATGCAGGGCTACCTATCGACACTAACCGACATAGGGCTTGTCGTGCAAAATTTGGGGGTTTGGGTAGGTTGAAGTTGGTACAGCGGTCCGGAAAGGGGGGGGGGTGTCCTACACTTAACTGCCTTTGATGATCTTCCACAGAGATTGCGCCACTATATGATTGCTGCCGTCGTATAGCCGACATGCAGGGCTACCTATCGACATTAACCGACATAGGGCTTGTCGTGCAAAATTTGTGGGTTTGGGTAGGTTGAAGTTGGTACAGCGGTCCGGAGGGGGGGTCCTACTTTTAACTGCCTCTGATGATCTTCCACAGAGATTGCGCCACTTTATGATTGCTGCCGTCGTATAGCCCACATGCAGGGCTACCTATCGACACTAACCGACATATGGCTTGTCGTGCAAAATTTGGGGGTTTGGGTAGGTTGAAGTTGGTACAGCGGTCCGGAGGGGGTCCTACACTTAACTGACTCTGATGATCTTCCTCAGAGATTGCGCCACTATATGATTGCTGCCGTCGTATAGCCGACATGCAGGGCTACCTATCGACACTAACCGACATAGGGCTTGTCGTGCAAAATTTGGGGGTTTGGGTAGGTTGAAGTTGGTACAGCGGTCCGGAGGGGGGTGCTACACTTAACTGCCTCTAATGATCTTCCACAGAGATTGCGCCACTATATGATTGCTGCCGTCGTATAGCCCACATGCAGGGCTACCTATCGACACTAACCGACATAGGGCTTGTCGTGCAATATTTGGGGGTTTGGGTAGGTTGAAGTTGGTACAGCGGTCCGGAGGGGGGGGGTCCTACACTTAACTGCCTCTGATGATCTTCCACAGAGATTGCGCTACTATATGATTGCTGCCGTCGTATAGCCGACTTGCAGGGCTACCTATCGACACTAACCGACATAGGGCTTGTCGTGCAAAATTTGGGGGTTTGGGTAGGTTGAAGTTGGTACAGCGGTCCGGAGGGGGGTCCTACACTTAACTGTCTCTAATGATCTTCCACAGAGATTGCGCCACTATATGATTGCTGCCGTCGTATAGCCGACATGCAGGGCTACCTATCGACACTAACCGACATAGGGCTTGTCGTGCAAAATTTGGGGGTTTGGGTAGGTTGAAGTTGGTACAGCGGTCCGGATGGGGTCCTACCCTTAACTGCCTTTGATGATCTTCCACAGAGATTGCGCCACTATATAATTGCTGCCGTCGTATAGCCGACACGGAGGGCTACCTATCGACACTAACCGACATAGGGCTTGTCGTGCAAAATTTGGGGGTTTGGGTAGGTTGAAGTTGGTAAAGCGGTCCGGAGGGTGTCCTACACTTAACTGCCTCTTTTGATCTTCCACAGAGATTGCGCCACTATATGATTGCTGCCGTCGTATAGCCGATATGCAGGGCTACCTATCGACACTAACCGACATAAGGCTTGTCGTGCAAAATTTGGGGGTTTGGGTAGGTTGAAGTTGGTACAGCGGTACGGAGGGGGGTCCTACACTTAACTGCCTCTAAGGATCTTCGACAGAGATTGTGCCACTATATGATAGCTGCCGTCGTATAGCCGACATGCAGGGCTACCTATCAACACTAACCGACATAGGGCTTGTCGTGCAAAATTTGTGGGTTTGGGTAGGTTGAAGTTGGTACAGCGGTCCGGAGGGATATCCTACTTTTAACTGCCTCTGATGATCTTCCACAGAGATTGCGCCACTATATGATTGCTGCTGTCGTATAGCCGACTTGCAGGGCTACCTATCAACACTAACCGACATAGGGCTTGTCGTGCAAAATTTGGGGGTTTGGGTAGGTTGAAGTTGGTACAGCGGTGCAGAGGGGGGTCCTACACTTAACTGCCTCTGATGATCTTCCGCAAAGATTGCGCCACTATATGATTGCTGCCGTCGTATAGCCGACATTCAGGGCTACCTATCGACACTAACTGACATAGGGCTTGTCGTGCATAATTTGGGGGTTTGGGAAGGTTGAAGTTGGTACAGCGGTCCGGAGAGGGGTCCTACACTTAACTGCCTCTAATGATCTTCCACAGAGATTGCGCCACTATATGATTGCTGCCGTCGTATAGCCAACATGCAGGGCTACCTATTGACACTAACCGACATAGGGCTTGTCGTGCAAAATTTGGGGGTTTGGGTAGGTTGAAGTTGGTACAGCGGTGCAGAGGGGGGTCCTACACTTAACTGCCTCTGATGATCTTCCGCAAAGATTGCGCCACTATATGATTGCTGCCGTCGTATAGCCGACATTCAGTGCTACCTATCGACACTAACTGACATAGGGCTTGTCGTGCATAATTTGAGGGTTTGGGAAGGTTGAAGTTGGTACAGCGGTCCGGAGAGGGGTCCTACACTTAACTGCCTCTAATGATCTTCCACAGAGATTGCGCCACTAAATGATTGCTGCTGTCGTATAGCCAACATGCAGGGCTACCTATCGACACTCACCGACATAGGGCTTGTCGTGCGAAATTTTGGAGTTTGGGTAGGTTGAAGTTGGTACAGCGGTCCGGAGGGGGGTGTCCTACACTTAACTGCCTCTGATGATCTTCCACAGACATTGCGCCACTTTATGATTGCTGCCGTCGTATAGCCGACTTGCAGGGCTACCTATCGACACTGACCGACATAGGGCTTGTCGTGCAAAATTTGGGGGTTTGGGTAGGTTGAAGTTGGTACAGCGGTCCGGAGGGGGGTCCTACACTTAACTGCCTCTAATGATCTTCCACAGAGATTGCGCCACTATATGATTGCTGCCGTCGTATAGCCTACATGCAGGGCTACCTATCGACACTAACCGACATAGGGCTTGTCGTGCAAAATTTGGGGGTTTGGGTAGGTTGAATTTGGTACAGCGGTCCGGATGGGGTCCTACACTTAACTGCCTCTGATGATCTTCCACAGAGATTGCGCCACTATATAATTGCTGCCGTCGTATAGCCGACACGGAGGGCTACCTATCGACACTAACCGACATAGGGCTTGTCGTGCAAAATTTGGGGGTTTGGGTAGGTTGAAGTTGGTACAGCGGTCCGGATGGTGTCCTACACTTAACTGCCTTTGATGATCTTCCAAAGATTGCACCACTATATAATTGCTGCCGTCGTATAGCCGACACGGAGGGCTACCTATCGACACTAACCGACATAGGGCTTGTCGTGCAAAATTTGGGGGTTTGGGTAGGTTGAAGTTGGTACAGCGGTCCGGAGGGTGTCCTACACTTAACTGCCTCTGATGATCTTCCACAGAGATTGCGCCACTATATGATTGCTGCCGTCGTATAGCCGACATGCAGGGCTACCTATCGACACTAACCGACATAGGGCTTGTCGTGCAAAATTTGGGGGTTTGGGTAGGTTGAAGTTGGTACAGCGGTCCGGATGGGGGTCCTACACTTAACTGCCTCTAATGATCTTCCACAGAGATTGCGCCACTATATGATTGCTGCCGTCGTATAGCCGACATGCAGGGCTACCTATCGACACTAACCGACATAGGGCTTGTCGTGCAAAATTTGGGGGTTTGGGTAGGTTGAAGTTGGTACAGCGGTCCGTATGGGGTCCTACACTTAACTGCCTCTGTGTGATCTTCCACAGAGATTGCGCCACTATATAATTGCTGCCGTCGTATAGCCGACACGGAGGGCTACCTATCGACACTAACCGACATAGGGCTTGTCGTGCAAAATTTGGGGGTTTGGGTAGGTTGAAGTTGGTACAGCGGTCCGGATGGGGTCCTACACTTAACTGCCTTTGATGATTTCCACAGAGATTGCGCCACTATATAATTGCTGCCGTCGTATAGCCGACACGGAGGGCTACCTATCGACACTAACCGACATAGGGCTTGTCGTGCAAAATTTGGGGGTTTGGGTAGGTTGAAGTTGGTACAGTGGTCCGGATGGGGTCCTACACTTAACTGCCTTTGATGATCTTCCACAGAGATTGCGCCACTATATAATTGCTGCCGTCGTATAGCCGACACGGAGGGCTACCTATCGACACTAACCGACATAGGGCTTGTCGTGCAAAATTTGTGGGTTTGGGTAGGTTGAAGTTGGTACAGCGGTCCGGAGGGGGGTCGTACACTTTACTGCCTCTGATGATCTTCCACAGAGATTGCGCCACTATGTGATTGCTGCCGTCGTATAGCCGACATGCAGGGCTATCTATCGACAACAACCGACATAGGGCTTGTCGTGCAAAATATGGGAATTTGGGTAGGTTGAAGTTGGTACAGCGGTACGGAGGGGGGTCCTACACTTAACTGCCTCTAATGATCTTCCACAGAGATTGCGCCACTATATGATTGCTGCCGTCGTATAGCCGACATGCAGGGCTACCTATCAACACTAACCGACATAGGGCTTGTCGTGCAAAATTTGTGGGTTTGGGTAGGTTGAAGTTGGTACAGCGGTCCGGAGGGGGGTCCTACACTTAACTGCCTCTGATGATCTTCCGCAAAGATTGCGCCACCATATGATTGCTGCCGTCGTATAGCCGACATTCAGGGCTACCTATCGACACTAACTGACATAGGGCTTGTTGTGCAAAATTTGGGGGTTTTGGAAGGTTGAAGTTTGTACAGCGGTCCGGAGAGGGGTCCTACACTTAACTGCCTCTAATGATCTTCCACAGAGATTGCGCCACTATATGATTGCTGCTGTCGTATAGCCAACATGCAGGGCTACCTATCGACACTAACCGACATAGGGCTTGTCGTGCGAAATTTGGGAGTTTGGGTAGGTTGAAGTTGGTACAGCGGTCCGGAGGGGGGGTGTCGTACACTTAACTGCCTTTGATGATCTTCCACAGAGATTGTGCCACTATATGATTGCTGCCGTCGTATAGCCGACATGCAGGGCTTACTATCGACACTAACCGACATAGGGCTTGTTGTGCAAAATTTGGGGGTTTGGGTAGGTTGAAGTTGGTACAGCGGTCCGGAGGGGGGGGGGTCCTACACTTAATTGCCTCTAATGATCTTCCACAGAGATTGCGCCACTATATGATTGCTGCCGTCGTATAGCCGACTTGCAGGGCTACCTATCGACACTAACCGACATAGGGCTTGTCGTGCAAAATTTGGGGGTTTGGGTAGGTTGAAATTGGTACAGCGGTCCGGAGGGGGGTCCTACACTTAACTGCCTCTAATGATCTTCCACAGAGATTGCGCCACTATATGATTGCTGCCGTCGTATAGCCGACATGCAGGGCTACCTATCGACACTCACCGACATAGGGCTTGTCGGAAACCGGTTTCTCTTCTTGGGATTCTTTTAGAACTATATTCGTATGACATGAAGAATATTAAGTGACGTCATCTGTAGATATTTATTGATGGTGCTTTCTTCGAGATCCGCAAGAGAGTTATCATGTGAAAAAATACTTGAATGAAGTTTCAAATTTCATTTGATTTAGGTTTATCTTTTTACTATTTCAAAATCTTTATTTTTGTTATTTAGAAAACAAATCATTATTGCACCACTGTCAGTAGGACCGAGTAGCCATGTGTCCGCCTAACTTGTCTTAGTCATCACGTAGTTTTTTTCTCCTCATACGTAATACAAACTATTTAGTCTTTTTTTTTATTTCTTGTCCATTGTGAATAACTCTACATGATAGAGAATTTTAGAAATGTAGTACTAGTCACAGGCGTTTGGGTCCAGGATTTTATTTTATTATAAATAACGTGTATATAAAAATTTTCATCTCGTCTATATACCATACGAGATGAAAATTTTTATATACACGTTATTTATAATAAAATAAAATCCTGGACCCAAACGCCTGTGGTACTAGTAGTCGATTACTTTATAGAACATACATTCATGTATTTTGGTTTAATTAATTTTATCTATTGTATTATGCTTGAACTAAATAAATATTATGCTGCTGTGGTGAAGGGGGTATCTCTATATCATTGGTCTGGCAAAAACAATGCATCAGTAATTCAAACTGCCATTTGTTTTATTTTAACCAATCATTGATAGTTGATCTATTTGATTTTATTTTTTATGGCCCGACCACATATGTGGATCGGACATATAGTTTTACCCTTGTCCGTCCATCCGTCCGTACGTACGTCCGCAACACTTTGGTTAAGTTCTTGGTTAAGGTCCATTACTCGGATACTAGATGTTGGGGGTCAATGATATTTCACCACCAGATGGGTCTTGGGTAGGGCTACACCACCCACTAGAAATTAGGTCACTGTGACCTATATTTTATGCATGAACGACTTCGGTTAAGTTCTTGGTTAAGGTCCATAACTTGGATACTAGATGTTGGGGGTCAATGAAATTTCACTATTAGATGTGTTTTAGGTAAGGTGACGCCACCCACTAGAAATTAGATCACTGTGACATATATTTTACGCATGAATGACTTTGGTTAAGTTCTTGGTTAAGGTCCATATCTCAGATACTACATGTTGATGGTCAATGGTATTTCACCACTAGATGTATCTTGGGTAACATGACACCACCCAATATAAAATAGGTCACTGTGACCTATATTTTATGCATGAACGACTTCGGTTAAGTTATTGGTTAAGGTCCATAACTTGGATACTAGATGTTGGGGGTCAATAATGATTTCAATACTCGATGAGTCTTGGTAACATGGCACCACCCACCAGAAATAAGGTCACAGCGACCTATATTTTACACATGAACACTTTTGATAAATTTATTGGTAAAGGTCCAGGTAATACACATTTAGGGTCAATGATATTTCAAGAACGGGAGGGCCATCCTGTGGCTCATAGACACATTTTCTAGTATATATTCTTTTAATTCTTTTAAGTCCTCCTGTCATGCTTGTTTGGTGATTGGCAAGTAAACAATTTGTTTGCTTGACTGCAGAGTTTTAAAAACTTACAGAAGCCTTTTTTGCTTGGTTTTTAGTTACATTATAAACCATACGTGTAGGTATAGTATAAACCTTAGTTTATACGACTTGATGGGGAAAACATGTAATAATGTTTTGAAATACAGGGATTTTGTGTATTTCCTTTAAGACGGTGTTACATGAACGTGTTATTGAATACGAACACTTGGGTGTAACAACAATGATAGCACAAAATCCCGGACCTACACATAATTTAAAAATATATATATACCCCCCCCCCCCCCAAAAAAAAAAAAACAAAAAAAAAACCTATTCATGCTTATAGCTTTTATATATGACGACTTGCTGAATTAAAATGTTTGCATTTTTGTCAGCAACTTGGTACAGTATAATAACTTATCGATAAAGAAATGAATCAAAAGGCTAAACATGCTAAATGCACGAGGGTTAAATGAATTAGCACGCGAGTTCGATTAATACTGTAATTCACTCCGTGAATATCTACAAATTTATTAAACTCGGAAATCACGATGTTTCATCTTTATCTATATAACAAACACACCTCGCCAAAAGTTAAGCAACACCAACTTTTTAAAACAAAAAACATTTTATGCTTTGAAATATTCGCATAATAAGAAATGATGGAAAATAAAAAAAAGTAATCACTTTAATGTATTCACTCTAATTGTGAAATGGACTAAATATGTTTAATAAGAAAGGTTTGAAAGTCGTGAAAATCCAACTTTTTGAAAATGGTATAAAAACTAAGATAAATAGCGCTTAAAAAGTTTAACTTTGTAGACTTATAACAACTTATCAATGCATATAATGTTTGCAAACATGACAAATTATCACTTTACAACCAAAAATACTGGTTTCAAGTTCAAGTTGCATCCACTGTCGTCAACAAAGGGACTTAATCAGTTTTTACCATAAAAAGTAAAATAAAACGCTAAAAAAGCAAAATTTGTGCAAACGTGTTAGATTTTTTGTTAAAACAAATTCAATGCTTTTCCTAACCATAAAACACATTTTTAAACCTAAAAGATGTCACTAAAGCATTTTAATTGTTTGAATTCCTACTAGAACATATCCGTAAGAAGGGTGTTGGATACTTAAATCTGTTATTGTACATGTCATGAAAACATGCAATTCCTACATGTAGGTTCTTGTGTGAGGGAAAACTGGTGTAAGTTACCACTCGACCCCAAAAGGTTTAGATCATTGCTTTTTACAATCGTTGTTTATGATCATTGGGTTTTAAACCTATCAAAAAAAATTGTGCATGTTCTCAATCTGCCCAAAATGCATTTCTTAAACGGCAATTTCATATCTGTTTGGCATGTTGTTATCTGTTTTAATTAATTTTAACCAGTCAGTGTGATGTGTGTGACAAGTCTTGTTATCGGAACCCTGAACATAAAAAAAGCACACTTTTATTTTTTGGTTTTAGTAAAGACCAATTCTCTGTTTTCTATAGTATACTTGTGTTAAGGGGATACGTTACTTTGGTCGACCATCTTACTTTTCAAAACAAATTTGCATAATGAATGGTAATACTATGACACATTGAAATATTCATTTGAAATAGGGGGCCATTGATCGATTTTTCAAGTTATTTCAATTTGAAATTATCGTTTTTGGCGGGAAATTTGTATAGAAGTAATGGGAAAAGATCAAATATTTTCAAAATTTTGTTATTCTCTATTGATTAAAACAAAATCTTTTCATTACATCTCAACCAAAAACTAACACAAGAAAGTCCAAATCTTTCTCTAAACAACGATATATATTTTGTCATAGGTCATGGGCCATCTTTTTTCAAAAATTTACACCAAAGATAAACAATAGCGTTAAATTTCAACGCTGTTCAAGTAAAATTGACGTTGCGTTTCAAATCGAAAATGGACGTTTTTCTGTTTCACAGGTAAATTTTATCGATAGCGTCGTTTTTAACGTAACGTATCCCCTTAATTAAAGCCATTAAAGCTATATATTGAATCTCTGAATTCTAAGTACCACAGCGGATGGAGAAAGTAAGATCAAAACTCCTGGTAGCTTTTCTTAGCTGAAAGTATGAGCAAGATGTACCTATTGTTGTCTAGTTAATTTAAAGGATTGAAAGTGCCTTTCGTTTATGTTTTATTAATTTCATGTGAAACTGGTTCAATCACGTGCAACACGAACATTTTTTTTCTCACTTCAATCTTTAAGAGACACAAAAACAGGTTACCAGATATCCTAGATGCATTTTACACATCGTGCATGCATAGGCAATACAGAAAGTGTCTAAAAAGCATAAAACAAGTGTGGCCACTAAAAGTATGTCTCGCCTGCCGGCACCATCACTTAAATCAACTACCCAAGCTTTCATTTCTTGATATAAACACAAAAAGTGTCTGTATACCCAATATCAGACGCCTAGCTATCATACTTTTCAAGCAATTCATTGTTCATAAAAGTATCACAAAAAGTTCACAGAGTCACTAGAGCGTGAATACGGGGTTAGGGTCACACGGCATGGTAACAGATGCGTAGATGATAACCTCAACTGTCTATATACCCAATATCAGATGCGAAGCTATTACACTTTTTAGGGAATTCATTGTCCACAAAAGTCTTACAAAAAGTTTACGACCTGAAAAAAGAGTTAAGTTCTCAGAGTTACTGGAGCGTGAAAAATGGGTCAGGGCCACACCACATGATGCCAGTTATATAGAACATAACCTGTACTGTCTCTTTACCCAATATCAGAAGCCTAGCTATTATACTTTTCAAGCAATTTATTGTCAACAAAGGTCTTAAAAAAAGATTACGGCCTGAAAAAAGACCTAAGTTCGCAGAGTCACTGAAGCGTTAAAATGAGGTCAGGGTCACACACAGCATAGACCACAGCATGAACTGTCTGTATACCTAATATCAGATGCCTAGCTATTATACTTTTCAAGCAATTCATTTTGTCTACAAAAGTCTTACAAAAAATTAAAGCTGCCGCCGCTATATGTTTCGCCTTCCGCGACTACTCGTCGAAGGCGAGAGAAAAAAATATCCCTTGGTTGAAAAAAATTACAGTACAAGAACAAGAAAATTTTCATTGGCAGAAAGTAATAATACGTACAATGTATTTTTGATTAAATGTACATGTATAAAGACCCTTCATTTAGCAGTTCAAAAAATCAGAAACAATCCATATACTAGTAACTTGTTTAATTCGGGGTATAAGATAAAACAGCTAAGTATTTATTTTAAAATCCAATAGCATATCAGGCATTGATGCGATATATAATCAACAACTATATTATGTCACACAATACCATTAAAATTTCACCAAATCGTTTTAGCAGTTTCAAAGGAGACGTGTCCTCACTTTTTGATTTACAAGCCAAAAACAGTAGTCTGACCCTCTGGTCTATTTTAAGCAACGACGGCTATGTTTTTATACGAATCAAAAATGGAAACACAACCTTTGAGCAGGACATCCTATGGATAAATCATACCAAGTTTCGTTAAATTTTGTTCAGTTGTTTCAGCGAACAAGATTTTTGAATAATTGTTAACGGACAACAGACGACGACGACGACGACAGAATTACCGTTGGTACCGAGTACTTGGAAGTTACATAAGAAATAAAAAAAAATCAACAAAGTTACAGAAGAAATGAACCATTCTGATTCAAGTGGACAAAGGAAAATTGTAATCAATTGAGCATGGACCGACCGTAATCAAATTTATAATTAGAATAAACTTTGAAAAGAAAATTAAAAGAATATCTTAAAATAATATGAACCGTGAATGCAAAACTGAACACAATACGTTTATGTTATCTACATTTTATACAAAGCAAAACGCTTATTCTACCACCCCTAGTAAGGTGGATTCACGACGATCAGGAAAGTCCAGTGAAGGATTCACGTAAAATTGTATTTGGTGGGTTAAATTCGTTCCTATTTCGATCGATATTGTTTACAATGCGCACATAAATGACACACCTTAGCATTGTAAATAAACATAAAGCGATGTATTATCTATACTTCTTTATATTTTTTTTATTGATTTCAATAAAATGTTAAAGTTTGGTTCATCTATGATTAACAGTTTTAAAGTTATGACGAAAAGGGTTATACATTTTGTAACTAAATTATAAGTTAATTACACACTTCAAACTTATGATAAAGCATGCAATGTGTACCCACGTTCTTTATAAAAAAAAATCACAAAATCCCATCTTTGCACCGTTCAGCCGAAGACTTTTTCCTCATTTTCTGTTTTGCTCAATTAAATATTCAATTTATTTTCAATATTGGAGGTCAAGTTTCACTATCTAGGATAGTATTCCATATTATTGTTCAATGTGTCACATAGCAGTATTACATCTGTAATCAGTATGTTATTATAGCTGCATGAGCTAATGATACTGTATATTTAGAATGTACTTCTAACTTTGATGTTTGAAATTTTATTCAAATTCTGAGTATTATTTATGGTGTTTCGGACCTTACTGTATTAAATATTTATTAACTTTAAGAATGATCTATGGTCCATCTTCAGTTGTCAAAATCATTCTTCTTTATTTTAATACAGCTAGACAAGACACCATTTAAATCAATTAACCCATTTATTGTTTTGTGGTTCTAACGTGTCATTACCTTTTCAATTCTATTAGAATTATTGTTGTTTATTTTTTCAACAAATCTTGTAAGTTTTTTCCTCTTTTGTATGCGATCATAGGAAGCCTATTAAATATTTGCTTGCATCTTTCATTGCTCTGCAATACATGCCAATGTTTGATTAATAATTTTTTTAATTGTTTTATAGCTGGATAGAACTTTGTAACCAACACTGTGGTTTTGATATTAGTACGTATTTTATCTTGTAAAAGATCATTTCTATTTAGATGCATTGTATTTGGTATTATTTCATCAATCTCTGTTGATTTATAACCTCTCTGTATAAGTCTGATTTTGAAGACTTTAATGATGTTTTGAAGCTGTATTGCATCACTTGTATTTCTGATATGTCTAATTATCTCTCTTTAATGACGCCTTTAAATACACCTTTAGGATGCTAGAGTACTACCAACTGCTTAATGAAATCAAATTAGTTTACACAACATAACGGTAATTTGTATCACCATTTCAGAGGTTTCAGTTTTGGTCATGTTTAGACTTCGGTTTTGGTAAGTTTGAAGTACTGTTTTGTCGGGTTATATCATACATTTGTATGGTAAATTGCATAAGATTACTTATCTATAAATTGCATTTTGACCAATTTTGCTGCCATTCATTTAAGGTCATTTATTAAAATAACAGATTTAGTTAATTTAAATTTAATTTAATTTTTAATTTAAACATATTTATTTATCCTGGATTGGGAAACAAGCTTAATGCTTCTGTAAATCCCTCTCCAGCTAGCAGTTTGCGAGTGTGGCCTTTGCAGCGGCCCCCATTGAGCCTACTCTTATCGAACTCTACAAAGGGGTCTTTAACGTGCATGGGGTATTGCTCTCCACATACACAGGACAACCTTTTTTCGTCCCTTCCGAAGGACTAGCATCGTTCCTTGAGACCATCCTCGCAAATGGTGTCAAGAGAGAGTCGGAAAATTGGTTCATGAAATTTTCACCCCGGACGAGGATTGAACCACGAACCTTGGTGTTAGTAGTCCGACGCGTTAACCACTACACCACCGGCTCTCCTAGTTTTAGTCTCCATTGGTCCAAAGATTTCAGATGACACTTGTAGAGGTTATGGCCCTTTAAAGGTCAAACATATTTCTTTTCATGTTTTTGCCCGATCAAAACTATTGCAGATAGAGAAAAGCTGTTGCTTGCTTAAACATTTTGCTCATTGAGCTTCCCGAAAGGCTTAATTGGGTCGGAGCTTAACCATAGGGGTCAAATATGCCGGTTTTTTTTCATGTTTTGCACTACAGAATGAAGAGTATTGCAGATAAAGAAAACGTATTCTTTAGTGGGTGGAAGTTCTACGATGACCCCTTAAAGGGCTATTATAGCTCATAGAGGCGACATTTATAGCCGAAGGACGAGGAGAGCGATGCAGGCTCCTGTGAGCTTCTTGTTGTTTTTTTCTAATGAATTTAGAAGAAAATGAGAGGTGGAATAAGTGCACGCGACACAACCTACAATATAAACGTAAATTTAAAACATCCACAATGGAAAACAGCCAGCAGCCTTCAATGTGACCAGTGGTCGCTGCTCGCTGTTTTTCAATTGGCCCCTGGATTGAAAATAAATTACATATGATTCAAGCCCAATCCTAAAGTGCAATGAAAGACCCTCTTCTTGACAAAATACAATTAACATAAATTCGACTAAATTCAAACATAAGCTTTGATAAAGATTCCTGGCTTAGGACAGGCACATTACAAATGTGGCGGGGTTAAACTAGTTTTTTGGCGCCAACCTTCCCCCTATTGATAATCAATAACAAAGCACAAACTAACACACAGTAAAAATCAAATCGATAGAAGTTCAATTCAACAAGAGAGTATCTGAGACAAAAGGACAACAATTAATTAACAGGACGTAGAGATACTCTCTTGAGAACACTCGAAGTTACTGACAGCTAGCTAAGAAGCATCCATCGACTGATGTAAAAAAATCAAGTATGTCGATTTTAAATCCGACACAACACGTCAAACAATTCATGATTTGATGATGCATCATCACACAAAACCAACACACTTGACCGCTGTAATGCTCAAAAATGACATAAGTATAAAAAAGTATAAAAAGGGAATTAACATTTTAAAGTAAGTATCAAATTATCAATATTTTTACCAAAGAAGACTAAATTTAAAGATTTTACTAAAATTTCCATTTCATAACCTTTATTCAATAAAGTTTTTAGCAAATTTTTCAGTCCCAAATGATTGTTTTTTGAATTTATTTGCTTTAAAAACAACATTACCGTAGACATCGGGATGGGATATTCCCTTTACAATCAAAATTCGACGTGTACAGTTAAATTTTCCAATAAGGTAAAGATATTTGTGATAAAACTTTGTAAACGACTTCACTAATTTGTGGTAACGATATCCTTGTTTTAGTAATTTTTTTGTAATACACCGGTTTTTATCATTAAATCAGACACACCACTGCAGATCCGAGCATATCTTACCAACTGTGAAATATATACTCCGTAAGACGGAGCAAGTGGTACATCTCCCTCTAGAAAAGGGAAATTAACAATAGGAAATGAAAAGTCATCCCGTTTATCATATATTTTAGTGTGTAATTTTCCATTGATAATACTTAAATCTAGATCTAAAAATGGGCATCTATCACCGGTTAGGTTAGATTTATTCAAGGTTAATTCCTTGTGATATATTTCCGTAATAAAATTAGAAAATGTGGGATTGTTAAGTGAAAGAATATCGTCTAAATATCTGTAGGTATAATTAAAAGTTTCAATGAGATGTTGTCTGTTGGGGTGTTTTTGAAGTTTCGCCATAAATTGGGATTCATAACAATACAAGAAAAGGTCAGCAATAAGTCATAAGTTATAAGTCATAAGTTTATTGAGCAAATTACACCCCAAGGGGTCAATAGCTATAAACAAAACAAACATTCAAAACAAAGAAACAATTAAGAAATAGTTTTGCCCTCTGTCCTCAGTGAAAGAGACTGTTTCAAAAAGGGGCCCAGCAATCTCACATGTTCCTTTGAATCCGGATTCAATATATATTTCAGTTTATCTTCTTCATTCATTTGATCAAAAATATCTAAGGCTTTTAAAAAATCTGTACGTAAATTTTCATTCAAAGTGCATTTTAATATAAAGTGGAGCACAATTAGTTCCCATAGGGATACCAATGACTTGGCGATAAATTGTTCTCCAAAAACGAATACCGTAAATTGGGATATTTTGGTGTAGGGATAATTTGGCGGTTTTCTATTAAAATGGCCATGTTTAATTTTGGTGTGTATTATTTTGGTGCTTTCAGAATAAAATGATCTTCTATAATTCTTTACATCATCTATAATTGAATTCATATTCACAATGCTACTCTTCAATATTAATTAGTGTATGTTTTTAAATCCAAGCTAATTAATATATTTTTTGGCTTTTAATAACAACTCATTTTATGTCTAATGATAATTTGACCAACAAGTGATTATATCCAAGCTAATTACCAAATTGAGTAAACATAAATATTCATTTTGAAATTAAAAAGAAGGATATTAAAGATTTTTTTTTAATTCACATTGTTACTCAAGGCATTTCTTGTTTCTAAGTCAAGTTCTACTATTTTTTTTTGTACACATGCCATATCTAACAATTTTTGTAGCACATTTATTTCTATGCATTCTAAATTTTATTTTTGTGTGTTTAATTTTGGCACATTTTGGTTAGGCGCCAAATAAACCAAAATAAAACTACATCCAAAATATCCCAATTTACGGTATAAATAATGTCCAAAAGATTATTTAGAGCAGTTATCATTTCTGCATCAGTCCAATTGACGTAACCTTTATGAGTTTCATTGCTAAAAAACGATTTATTAAATAATTTAGAAACTTTAGAGCAGATATAGTCACTTTTAGATTTATCGAAACACCATTTAACCAGATATTCAAATTGTTTTTTAATAAGATAGTGAGGAAGGTTAGTGTACAAAATAGAAAAATCGTAGCTATCAACTGTATGGTAAGTACCTTCAAAAGCGCGAAGTTTGTCTAAAACATCGAGCGAATTTTTCACACTCCAAAAATGATTTATACCACTGTTTTCAAATACCTTTTCGCAGTATCGATTAATAAATTCTTTCATAGTAGTCAGAGCAAGAGAAAGGACTTTAGAAATGTTAGTGAGAGAACACTTACTTGAAGCCGATATGAAACGAGATTTATAAGGATTTTTGTGTAATTTAGGGATCCAGTACATTGTAGGTAGTTTATTGTATGTAGGAGCGGCTCGTAGTGATGTAGTATTTAGTCCTCAATAATACTAGATTCTGTAGATTGTACGTGAATAAAAGTGTTGGAGCTTTTGATTTCTTGCATCAAAACTTCAAGGTAATATTTTCGTCAAACGATAAGGCCATTATTGGCAGCTTTGTCTGCGGGAACGAAAACGTATTGTGAACAAAGTGAACGCATTTTTGACTTAATTCTTTTTAGATATGTATTTGGCCGAAATTCTACAAAGGAGTTCTGAAAATGATTTATTCTGAGTTTAACAATTGACATGAAGTTATTTATAAAATTGTCAAGAGATTTAGTATCTGCTTCTTCTCTCTTGATCCACGATTTACAGTAAGAGAGAAGTGCAGTTTTGATACAATCGAAGCAAGAATTCCAATTGATCTTTGAGGGGGTCTAAATTTTTTACCCTTTTTTCAGAAAATTTATTACCTCTGGGTCCTTGACGATGGTAAGGTCACCGGTAACAACATGGTCACAAGGAACATATTTAAAATCAGAATTAGTACAGTCGCATGACAAAGGAATGTTCGTATCCAGTTTTTCATCAGTAGTGGTTGACGTATAATTAAAAATAATGTTACCTGTAGGTTTTTTATATTTATAAGATACAACAGGAGGTTCAGTATTAGAGAAATAAGGTGGAATGAGATCTTTAATTTTTGGATCCACGAATATGCTAGATATGTTTATAAAATCAAGTCCTCTATTAATATATGTTAATTTGATAAAATGTCGAATGTGGTCTAGAGGACTATCAATTTTTGGAAACAGTTTAAAATAACAGAATGCACTTATGATAAGTGCACCTTTTTATAAGGGACTGGCGTGAGATATAGTTTCACAGTCCTATTTAATATTGTTTAGTTTAGAAATAGGTATAGAACACAGTTTACAAAGCAATTGATGTCTTCCATTGTTTTTAAATATTTTAACAAGATCAGTAATGGAAATATTAGTACGATGTTGTATTCTGGTATAATTACGATTTATTCGCCTACCATGCGACCGCTTGTTCCTTTTATGAGGAACCGTTAAATTCATAAAATTAAAGTTTGAAGATCTGGATATGTTACCTTGTCCCATGATGTTATCGTTAATACCCAGAGGGTAAGCCGTTTGGAGTTTTTTAATCCACTCTAGTTCTGCAAGTCGTCTTGCCTTGCAAAACTGGCGTTTACTTACTGGCGTTTGTACACATTAAAACCAAAAATATACAGAGATAAAAAAAAATGAACAGTTGAAGAAAAATAGGTCAAATTCAGATGTACATGCACATAACACATTTATATATTATTGTCGGTTAAGGTCTGTAGCTACTTTTTAGAATTATTTAAGATGAGGAGAGTGAGTGGTATCTTGGATTAGAAATGAAGGTGCATAAGCAACCAAAAAAAAGTCGGGGTGAACAAGATTTGAAAAGGGTTATTATTTCAGATGTTGCAACGAATGCTGCGTACATGTACATGTCATATTAAAACTAAATTTGAAATAGAAAATTCTATCAAACAAGAAAATGTGTCTATGAGCCACAGGATGGCCCTCCCGATCTTGAAATATCATTGACCCCTAATGTGTATAACCTGGGTTATGGTCTTTAACCAAGAACTAAACCAAAGTCGTATATGCATAAAATATAGGTCACAGTGACCTAATTTCTAGTTGGTGGTGTAGTCCTACCCATGACCCATTTAGTGGTGAAATATCATTGATCCCCAACATCTAGTATCCGGATAATGGAACTTCACCAAGAACTTAACCAAAGTTATTCATGCGTAAAATATAGGTCACAGTGACCTAATTTCTAGTGGGTTGGTGTAGCCCTACCCAAGACCCATCTAGTGGTGAAACATCATTGATCCCAAACATTTAGTATGGAGAAATGGAACTTAACCAAGAACTTAACCAAAGTGTTACAGACGTACGTACGTACGGACGAACAAGGGTAAAACTATATGGTCGATCAACATATGTGGTCGGGCCATAAAAATGAAAAAATGGGTCAAAGACAGAAACGGCCGGATTTCGTTTAACAGGAAATATATGAGCAACAGACCTGAAATCGAATCCCACATTATGAGAGTCCATGCTGATGCTGGATTCCAAATATCAAGAGGCTGCGATTAGTAGTTGCTGATGAAACTGTTACGAAAATTTTCTATTATTGAATATTAATGTAAAAAAAATAACTATGTTGGAAAACAGAAAGTAGGTGAGCGATAGACCTGAAATCGAATCCCACATTATGGGAGCCCAAGCTGATGCTGCATACCAAATATCAAGAGGCTGTGATTAGTAATTGCTGAGAAAACTGTTACGAAAATTTTCTATTAGTGAACATTAATGTCAAAAATTAACTAAGTCGGTTACAATGAAGTAGGTGAGCGATAGATAGACCTGAAATCGACTCCCACGTTAAATGAGCCCATGCTGATGCTGCATACCATATATCAAGAGGCTGTGATTGGTAGTTGCTGAGAAAACTGTTATGAAAGTATTTTCTCCGCCCGCCCGCCCGACATTCACCATTTTATAACCCGGATTTTCAATAGTGAAATCCGGCCAAAAATACTAAGTACCGGTATTCTATTGCCCGGCAACGTTCTATATTGCATGGTGACCTTTTGACCCCACATATGATTCTTTATAAATTTATTATCTATTCCGATCCATTAACATGTTTCCTATCTTACTCATTTTGAGTTGTTGTTAGGGAAATATTGTGCATCAGTTGTGGATCTCCCTCATATTCTTGCATATAGACAAAATAAATATTTCAATAGGTATTTCGTTAAAACTGGTTTAATAAAACGGGATGACGTTAGCCCTATGTCGGTTAGTGTCGATAGGTAGCCCTGCATGTCGGCTATACGACGGCAACAATCATATAGTGGCGCAATCTCTGTGGAAGATCATCAGAGACAGTTAAGTGTAGGACCCCCCTCCGGACCGCTGTACCAACTTCAACCTACCCAAACCCCCAAATTTTGCACGACAAGCCCTATGTCGGTTAGTGTCGATAGGTAGCCCTGCATGTCGGCTATACGACGGCAGCAATCATATAGTGGCGCAATCTCTGTGGGTCGTCCTAAATAGAAGTCGACCTCCCCGCTAAATGTTCGCTGTAATTGTTCGCTAGCTTTCAAAAGTTCAGTAATATGATTTACTCATTGCAAATGAATTGCATCCTCTTTAAAACATACATTTAGCTTAGTGGAAGCTCTTTTATACATTTAAAGGTTTTTGGTACGTTTTGGTAATTTGTAGTTTTTCGGTTTTAAGATTTATCTCCTAATTGTTCGCTAGCTAATTGTTCGCTAGCTTGAGTCAAGTGTTGAGTTGTGATGTGGAATTGAAGTACAAAGTGTTGAGAAATCAAACGTTTTGATGCTGTTACAGGATGAAACTGATTTAAAGTTAAGAATCTCCATTAATTCTTCCACATCTTTTTGGATCCACATTTGATTAACACAATTTCTACAACAATCCGTGCGGGGCCCGGGTGGCGAATAGGCCCGCAGCAAAGCCTAGCTTGTCGTAAGAGGCGACTAAGGGTCTTGGGATTCTGACGTCGGGTCAGTGCTCAGCCCACAGAGCGACCAAGTGTGTACCCTAGGTGGCTGAATAGGGTGGCCCTCGTCCGCGGGGGTTGTCAGGTCTATAATACGGAAACCCTGACCGCCGACCATAGTGGGCCAACGTGTGTGGAGAGTGCCACGCTTCATGCGCGTAAAAGACCCCTTTGTGGACCGCCAAGTAGTGCACCACATAGGCTTAATTTTCTGCCCCTACCCACCTCTCCCCTTTTCCTGTGGTTCTTCAAAATTTACCGGTCCTTTGTTTCCCACCCCATCCCCATGTTTCATTTATCATCATCATTTCATGTTCATTGAATCATCCTTTTCATGATCATCGCCTGTGAATAACCTATATAGCGTTGCACGGGCGTAAAACACCAACTCACTCACTCACTCACTCACTCACAACAATCCAAGTATTTCTGGAGGCGAAATTTGATAGCCGTAATACATGAATTAAACAGACCTGAAAGAGGTAGTGCATTTGGATTGCATCGCAATTAAGACATTTTGTATGGATTTTTATGTAATTTAGGAATCAATGCAGCGATGGAATGTCATCATTTTTAGTACCAAAAGAAAAGACAAAGGAATTTTTTATTGTCAATTATTTCCTTCTAAGTCAGTGTTTTACGCCATCATTGTCAACTGACTTTGTTTATATAATGTTAACGTTTTTATTATGCCCCATCTACGAAAGTAGAGGGGCATATAGTGTTCGGGTCTGTTCGTCCGTCCCTTCGTCCGTCCGTTTGGACGTCCGTTCGTCCGTCCGTTCGGATGTCCGTCCCAAATCCCATTCTTCCAAATTTGCACTTACTGACAAATGCCACATCAATCATATTGGTATGGTAGGTGCATCTAGTGATGATAAGAACATTGCATGCTTCGGATGCTGGCTGTGACCTATATTTTCTGCATGAATGATCATGTACAGAAAAATGGTTAAAGTCTATTCCCTCTAACTGACAAGTGCTACATCAACCATATTGGTATGGTATGTGCACCTAGTGATGCTAAGCACAATGCATGCTTCGGATGCTGGCAGTGACCTATATTTTTCACATGAATGACCACTTATAGAAGAATGGTTAAAGTCCATTCCTTCTTACTGACAAATGCCATAGTAACCAAATTGGTATGGTAGGTGCACCTAGTGATGTTTAGCACAATGCATGCTTCAGATGCTGGATGTGACCTATATTTTCCGCACCAATGACCACTTATAGAAGAATGGTTCAAGTCCATTCCTCCTTACTGACAAGTGCCATACCAACCAAATAGGTATGGTGGGTGCACCTAGTGATGCTTAGCACAATGCATGCTTCGGATGCTGGATGTGACCTATATTTTCCACATGGATGGCCTCTTAAAGAAGACTGGTTAAAGTCCATTCCCACTTACTGACATGTGCCACATCTACTCTATTGTTATGAAAGGTGCACCTAGTGATGCTGAGCACAATGCATGCTTCGGATGCTGGCTGTGACCTATATTTTCCGCATGAATGACCACTTATAGAAGAATGGATAAAGACAATTCCTTTTTTAATGACATGTGCCACATCAACTATATTGGTATGGTAGGTGCACCTAGTGGTGCTTAGCACAATGCATGCTTCAGATGCTGGCAGTGACCTATATTTTTCACATGAATGACCACTTATAGAAGAATGGTTAAAGTCCATTCCTTCTTACTGACAAATGCCATGTAGTAACCAAATTGGTATGGTAGGTGCACCTAGTGATGTTTAGCACAATGTATGCTTCAGATGCTGGATGTGACCTATATTTTCCGCACCAATGACCACTTATAGAAGAATGGTTCAAGTCCATTCCTCCTTACTGACAAGTGCCATACCAACCAAATAGGTATGGTGGGTGCACCTAGTGATGCTTAGCACAATGCATGCTTCGGATGCTGGATGTGACCTATATTTTCCACATGGATGGCCTCTTAAAGAAGACTGGTTAAAGTCCATTCCCACTTACTGACATGTGCCACATCTACTCTATTGTTATGATAGGTGCACCTAGTGATGCTAAGCACAATGCATGCTTTGGATGCTGGCAGTGACCTATATTTTCCACATGAATGACCACTTATAGAAGAATGGTTAAGTAAAAGTCCATTCCTTCTGACTGACAAGTGCTTTAATAGCAACCATGTTGATGCTTTAGGATTGTGGAAAAAATAAATGTTGCCAGATGGGGCATTATGTCTTTTGGACATATTCTTGTTTTATCTTATATTGTGTTCAGCTGCGTCATGCGAGAAATATCTCTGTGTTAACGTTTTATATCATTATATGCTCTTCATGTTCCTATGGTGTTTGGCTAAATCAACATTTTGGCTACAGTGCCTCTGGTGAGTCTAAAATAGTGGCAAAATGCAAAAAAAAAATCAGAAATTATTTACGTATCGAAGGAAAGACAGAAAATTTTAGGACAATATAACAAATTGTTATTTGAATTAAATTACAAGACGTAGAACTTTGTATTAAGTATCCGGTAGTGAAGTGGTTAACACGTCGGGCTACTAACGCTGAGGTTCGTGGTTCGACCCCTGGTAGGGGTGAAAATTTCATGAACCAATTTTCCGACTCTCTCTTGAAAACATTTGCGAGGATGGTCTCAGGGAACAATGCTAGTGATTCAGATTGGACGAAAAAAGGTTGTTCCGTGTATGAGGAGAGCTATACCCTGTGCACTTTAAGGACTCCTTTGTGAGTTCGTTAAGAGTAGGCTCAATGGGGGCCGTTTACAAAAGGTACACTCGCAAACTGCAAACTGGAGAGGAATTTATAGAAGCATTATTTAAGCTTGTTTCCCAATCCAGGATAAATATATATGTTTAAATTAAGTATAAATAAAAAGTACATTGTTTTTTTTTATTCATTACAAAACAACAAAACATAAACAACAAAATTAAAATACAGAAAAATATCATTAAAAACATTATACAAGATGCTAAAAATAATGATGTCTGCCCTGTCAAACTAAACGTCTTATTCAAAGTTTTTTCCATTCGAAATTTTAGTGGTCGTTTTTTCAAAGAATTTGTCTTAATAAAATAGGACTAAATAGAAGCTATGTTGTGAAATAAGATGGACATTCAAGACAAATCGCCGAAACGTCAAACAGTCCGAAAGTTGATGAAAATAAAACGTCTGGGTTGTGAGAGAGCCTGCAGTTGCAGCTGCAAGTACATAAAAATATAGAAATAATAAAAAAAATATTAATAAAGAGGAAATTCAATAAAAAATTAGAACCTAATTGGTTGATATGTGTAAAATTTTCAAACCCTCGCTTAAAGAATAGAGGTATACATATATAGTCAAAGTGGTATCGGTCGGTGTGCTCCGAACGTCTTGTATCCACTTCTCGTGAAGTCTTCAAGGGATTTTCATGAAACTTTCACTTAATTATTGTAACAAAATGTAGATGTGCATCTTTTTATTTAAGATTTGATTTGATTGATCTTCATTGGGCTGGTTTTATGTAGATGTGCACCTCTACTTGGAAAATAAATAACACATTATATAATTTATTTTTGGCCGGATTTCATGGATTATAAAATGGTGGATGTCGGGCATGCGGCGGGCTGGGAAAGAATTTTCGTAACAGTTTTCTTTGCAACTACCAGTCACAGCCACTTGATATTTGGTATACAGCATCAGGGGAGGGGGGTTTGCAACTACTAGTCACAGCCACTTGATATTTGGTATACAGCATCAGGGGAGGGGGGGCGAGGGGGGGTTCCCATAATGTCGGATTCGATTTCAGGTCTGTCGCTCACCTACGTCGCATTTTTGACTTTTATTTTTCTCATAACAAAACTTAGCCATTCGACTTAAGACGACAATGGTGAACCCCAAACTCTTACCAATTAAAACCCATTGTCATTTGATGACAACTGTGGAACACATCTCCTATCCATAATCTCTTCTTTTACATGAACTTTATTTCGTTTATGACTTTATGAAAGAATTATCAAAATCATTGCACACAATCGTGGCAACATTTGATGTAAATGTGCACCTCCACATTTCGGGGCTATGGGGAATTTATTTGTAAGATTTAGAATGAGTCTGAAGAAGATGGATGCGACCTTGACCTCAAAGAGGTGAATGATTTGTGACGTAAGCAATAGATCACAGGGTTGGCTAAAGAATTTGTAAGCCCTAGGAGCAAAATGATTTCATAAGCCAAAGGCGACATCGTACACCACTCACAGACTAGACGCAAGATAATGGTTATAAAGAAAGGGAACCAGCACACGACAAAACTAACAAGAACAAGGCATATAGTCACGATCATTCTTTTAACTGCTCTTCTTATGGAAATACTCTCAGCCGTTACCGAAGAACTACTCAAAAACCGATCTCTCGTTGTGCGCCTCTTTTTCAAACCTCTGCTTACACTCTTATTCGGGAATCCATCTCCGGAAACAGAAACTGACGAACTACTCCGCTGTCTTTCTCTTTTATTTCGCAACACATCAAACATAGTAATGTTGGAATTGCCGTCAGCCACAAAAATTGACGAACCACTCATAAGTCTGTCTCGTTCAACTCTCATCAACACGCTCTTTCTCACTGATAGGAATATTTTTACATACATAATTGAAAGAAGACAAAAGGGACTAAAAACACCAAGAATGATAGTCCAGAATAAGAAACTTCCATCAAAAACTTCATGGTACGCACAAGTTTTAAAGTCAGATTTCATGAAATACAGTGATATAAAGGATGTACCCAAACTGAGAAGCCAAACACATATTATTGTGACAAATGCAACTTTTTTGAAATTTCTCCTTATAAAAGACTTGTATACAAATGGGTAACAGACGGCTAAAAACCGCTCTATAGTCATTGCAATGATGTTTAGGATGGAAGCAGCGGAAAGTAGAAGAGATATCATAAGAGAGCTATAACATACATATTTAGAAAGGAAAACATGTCGTTGATTTAACCATAAAAGATACAAAGGAATTGAAATGAGACCTGTCAGAAGGTCGGAAACAACTAAAGAGGTTAATAAGTACATACTTTTACAAATCTTTGAGATAATGACTAGAATTATCCAGACATTACCAAGAACAATTAGAACGTCGATGATTGTCAGATATGTTGTTGCTACTACAATGAATACTTGTGGAAAATCGTTGGTTTCTTCTGCCATTGTTCTAACAAGGTTGCAAGGCGGAATCGTCAAATTGTTGGAATGTGCGAGAGTAACCATTTTTTCGTCCCCGCTCACAGTGAGCCACCAATTAGAATTGTGTTTAAGTAACTGCTTTCCTCTTACAGAATGCCATGCGTTAGAGTTGTGCCAAAGTATCCAGAGTGAACTTATTCCGAAGAAGTCTAACTGTAAACACAAACAAGTGGTTGCTAAAAGTCTTCTCTCTTTTTTGTCTTGTGTGGAATGGTTTGTAAGATTCAAAACAGTCTTATTTTCTTGGTTCAGAGTTACCGGTACATTCCGTTTAGTCAGAGTTCAGTGATAGCCAACGTATTAAAGTAAAGAGCCATAAATATAGGTTTCCTTCCACCATTGTCCATTTATTCCAGTGATTATACTGTGATTAGAAGATGTCAAATAAACACAATATTTGTAAATCTGTGGCTTCAATAGTTCACATACAATTATAATCCGACTTGTATAGATGTCTGAAAATTGTTTTGATTCAAATAAAATCAGATAATGAAAAAACTATGCTATAGTAATGTATACATCAAACGCAATTATTCTGAACATTAGCACCATGCTTAGAGTATATCAAAATATTCTATAATTAGTTCTGAACAAGAAAACTGCAACTTCTATTGCTTTTAAATGATTTTATAGTTCTGCTAGTGTTGAATATTCAACATAACTATAAATTCCAACTTATTTTACATTAACAGCAAAAACGCAAAAAGTCTAATTATATAACGTCTAATCAGAGACTTGTATAAGTCTTGAAAATTCCAAATGATTCCTATTTACGAGAAATAGTTAAGCAAAAGGCTAATATTCCAAGAGAAAGTAAATTCCGATATAATCATATTCTGCCAAGAAGCTTAATGGTGTCCATAGAAAATCTGATTTACTGGCGAGTTGAGTTTGTTTGTTCTTAGACTTTGCTCCATCATTCTAAGTCTTCATTCAGAGATCAATGAGTGTATTTCGTTTCAAACATATTATTCTGATTTGATCAACCATTCAATAATTGAATTAATTTACTTAGTCGATCAAGATTAGACGTTAACATCACTGACGAAATCACCAAAATTTGTGTATATCTGTCCTTGGAATCTATTTGAACTTTATATGGATTCAATAGAACATTAATCCCAAGGAACTTAAGCATTTACGGATAAAGACTCGTGGAACTTGAATAAAATTAAGTTTGTTACTCCTCCTCGTATGTTTTCAGAAGTCCTGAAACTCCAGCTTTTTTACTCTATTTAGAACAACTTGAACAGTTCCACTGTAAATTAAGTATGTCTCAAAATGCCAAAGCTTGAGCCAGCACAATCGTTGCTTTCTATTGCTTCGTCAGAGTTTTAATTTTAGGATCTGAGCATAAACGCCTTGAGTACTTTAAAAGTGCTAGATATGTAATTCCGTGTAACAATCGGATTGTATCATCTCAAATGTAAATAAAAGAACTTACGAAAACATCTGTAGTCCCTTGTTGCAATGCTAAGTACTAGTATAGGAAATTCTTAGACTGAAAATTCGATATCTAATTCGGACAGTCCGATGATTAGTTTTGATAGATAAGAAAATTCTTAGACAGCAGCAAACTCAATATTTTTGTCGTCGCTTGTTAAGGAATTGTCTGCCTGCAACATCGAAAATCCAATCTCATGATAATGCGTCATTCATTTTACTTAAATAGGAAGACAAATTATATGTATTTGTCACATAATTATTTGGCTCTTAAGTCCTGTCAGTGCTGTTAGTTTAACCAATAATGTGATAATGTAAGATCACGTTGTATGACCTGAGGGTCCAAAAAACTGATAATAACCGAGGGCGAAGCTCAAGGTTATTAAGTTAAAAATTCGTTTAAAAAAATAAGGTAAAAAAAAAGAAAATTCTTTAAATATTCTCAGATATTAGCACCTTTTATAAAAGTAAGACATTTTAAGAGCCAAGTGTCATCACATTTTTTTTCATGCTTAATTTTAGCATTTTTGTTTAACAAAAATCTTTCTTCAGAATAGAATATTTTTTCTAAACTTCTGCTCCCATAATGTTTTCAGGTAAATAGCATTAACCCATCAGGTTAATTGGTCACAGTGGTTGAGGAACCGGATTTACAAAGGTAATCAACTAATTTGTTGAGGCAACTGACGAACCCAATTGCAAATACTGAAAAATGAACGTTACTTTTGATATTTAAAGAATTTAAAAAAAAAAAAAAACACACACACAAAGATGTGTTATTTTAAATGTCATTTGAAGCAAATTTGTATTTTATTTGTTTTTGAGTTTGAATTTGAGCCAATCCTTGTTTGTTGTTTTGTTAATGACGTATTTTTATGTTTATAACGCATCTTGCTGTCTGGAGGGTTTTAAACAGAACCATTAAAAAATGCACTTTAAAAGCTATTTTCATTCATCTCATTTTTTTTTATTTTACTGATACTTGACCATGTTGACTTGTTTAAGAAAACTTTAATTTTACTTAAATAGGAAGACAAATTATATGAATTTGTCACATAATCATTTGGCTCTTTAGTCCTGTAAGTGCCATTAGATTAACCAATAATGTGATACCGGTTAATGTGATAAGGTTATAACACGTTGTGTGACCTGAGGTTCCAAAAAACTGATAGACTCGAGACAATAGTTATTTTTTTCCAAATTTTCAATGCACGTTCAATATAGCGTTTTGTCAATTAAAAAGAAATCGCACCATTTCTTTTTTAACGAAACTTTGGCCACAAAAAGTTTATAGAAAATAACATTACAATAGAATTTACAAAAAAATACTATGTTGTAAATGATGTTTTCGTCTGAACTTCATCATACACCTTTTTGCTTTGTTCGTGGTGATAAGTAAACAAGATTTCTGAAACTAGAAATTCCAGATCTACATTACTTGTGTCTTATGTCTTATCAGCACTATTAGTAAAACCAATAGGCCACATTCTCATGTTTGAGATTAATTTAATTTGACCAAGGCATAGCCCGAATTTTACAGTCGTTATATTTCACTCCTTGCAGTCCTGGACAGCGAGTGACGGAAAAGTTTTGTCTGATGAGTTCAAGCCCTATTCCGCATAAGTATAGGAAGACGGAAAGGGTTTGAATTATTCGAGTTTTGATAGTTTTGAAAATTTAGAGTGAGTGGTAGTTTCGACGCACATGCACCATGCATGGTGATCAGTTTCAAGGGCTCGAAAATTGAACTTAAAAAGGGGGCTTGGTTTTTAGTAAGAATTTACTCCTGTGCAGAGAAAATATTAATTTTATAAAGGCGTCATCACATTTTTTTTTTTGTAAAACAGAAATTTTTCTTCAGAATATTTTCTCTGAACTTTTGATGCCAAAAAAATCCTGCCCCAATCGGATTAAAGGGGTGGAGGAAACCGGATTACAAAGGAAACCTACGAATTTGTTGAGGCAACTGGCAAACCCAATTATAAATACTAAAAATGAACGTTACTTTTAATGTTGAAAGAAATGTTTTCAAAAATGCATCTTAAAAGATGTGATATTGAAGCAAACATGAATTTAATTTGTTTTTAAATTTGAGCCAATCCTTGTTTGTTGTTTTGTCAATGGCGTATTTTACGTTTATCACACATATTGCTGTCCGGAGAGTTTTAAGCAAAACCAATAATGACCGAGAGCGAAGCGCGAGTTTATTAGGGAGCAACCCATTTGATTTTGATGGGGGGGGGGGGGCTATGCTATGGATATTTTCTTCGTCCTGCCTGGATTTGTTTTGCGCGCTTGTGTGCGTCAATTTATTTTTTTTAATTTTTAAAGCTTTTATAAAATTTTCAGCCAATACTACCATCCTGCCTTTTTTTTAGTTCAAAGCACTGTTCTGGCCTCCGTTTTACCATAGGACTTACGACCGAAGACATGTCGTAAGCTATATAGAATGTTAAAGAGTTACCACCAATCTTAGGACTTACAACCTTTAGTAAAAGGAGGCCCTGCCTTTTCATTTCTGGATTTTGGCCATCCTGCCTTTTTATTTCAAATTTCACCATATCTCCCCATAAAAATCAAATGGTCGGTCCCTGAAGATTAAAATTCTGAAAAAAAGGTTAAAAAACACATTCTTTTAAAAATTCACAAATATGAGCACTTATTAATAAAAATAACATATTTCAAGAGCCAATTTGAATGATAGATGTGAACATATTTGCAGTTGGAGTTTATATATTTGTATGGTCTGATGTTCATTTACTCCATAACCTATCAATAGATACATAAAAACTGCGAAAAATAAGGGAAACTGTCAAATAAATACTAGAGATTTTTCTTGTTTGTTTTGTTGTAAATGACGTTTTCTTCTGAACTTCATTATACACCTGCTTGCTCTGTTCGATGAAAGTAATATCTGGTGATAAGTTAACAAGCTTTCTGAAACTAGAAATTCCAGATCTACATTATTTGGCTTTTATGTCTTATCAGCACTATTAGTAATACCAATAATAGGGTAATGTCAGGCCACATTCTCATGTCTAAAATTAATTTTATTTCAGTTATCAAAAAAAAAACTAACAAAGACTGACTGAGGCCATGGTACGAGTCGGTTGTAGAGGGATCACACTCTGCAAATATATGACCCCGAGACGCAGTCGAGGGTGACATATTTACAGAGTGTGAAATTTTCTGGCGTAACAGTCTCGGGGTCAGATATTTACAGAGTGTGATATTCTGGCGTAACAATCTTCGGTTACAACCTCTGCAACAGGCAATATGCGTTATATTATACTGAACATCTTGTTTTATACTGCTACTTCCAGTATTGTCAATGACGTGACTGTACAGGAAGATAATGATATATTTGACAGAAGGGTGTTATACCAAAATACTACCCTCCTCTTTAACAAATCAAAATTCAGGAATCTTATGTGAAGTATAATTTTGAAAACATGAATTACTAAGTACTGAAACAAGAGGAAACAAAAAGTGTATTCCTGTTTTGTAGACCTTAAAAAAGCCTTTGATTCTTTATGGCATAAAGGATTAATGTATAAACTTCTTAAGAAGATATCGGGTGTAAACTCTATGAAAAATAGACAACATGTATAACCTGTGCCAGTCTGCTGTCAACGTGAATAATGAATACACACACTTTTTATGTCGCCTGCAACGTGTTGCAGAAGCGACATATAGGGGTTACTTTGGCACTATCCGTCGTCTTGCGTCGTCGTCCTGCGTCGTCCTGCGTCCTGCGGCGTCACAAAAATTTCCGTCACAGTTTTCCAGGCAACTACATGTCACAGCCTCTTGATATTTGGTATGTAGCTTCATCAGATAGTACTATAAGGTGTTAAGCGATTTTATGCCAGAAAAATAACTACTTCCTGTTTGACGAATACTTAATGTTTTATATATACTAATGGACATAGATGCCAAATTTTCGTCGCAGTTTTCCAGGCGACTACATGCCACAGCCTCTTGATATCTGGTATGTAGCTTCATCAGATAGTACTATAAGGTGTAAAGCGATTTTATGCCCAAAAAATAACTACTTCCTGTTTGACGAAAATTTAACGTTTTTAAATAAAATGGACATATGCCAAATTTTCGTCGCACTTTTACAGGCAACTACATGCCACAGCCTCTTGATATTTGATATGTAGCTTCATCGCATAGTACTAGAAGGTGTAAAGGGATTCTATGCCTGAAAAATAATTACTTCCTGTTTGACCAATACTTAATGTTTTATATATAATGGACATAGATGCCAAATTTTCGTCACAGTTTTCCAGGCAACTACATGCCACAGCCTCTTGATATTTGGTATGTAGCTTCATGGCATAATACTATTAGGTGTAAGGCGATTTTATGCCCAAAAATTAATTACTTCCTGTTTGGCGAACAAACATAGATACGCAGGCGACATATGCCTTCCGGGGAAGGCTCCATCTAGTTTAATCTTGAGAGGGGAGTGAAACAAGGTGACAGCCTTAGGCCGTCTCTATTTAAATGCTACATAAACGATTTGCATAACATTTTTGACAATTCTTGTGATCCTTTGGAGCTAAATGAGTCATTTATATCTAGTCTTAGTTTTGCTGATGATCTAGTTTTGGTGTCTAGTACACACAAAGGTCTTCAAACAGCATTAAATAAATTAGAAGCTTTCTGTAAAGATTGGCAACTAACAGTCAATGTTAATAAAACTAAGGTAGTGATCTTTTAAAATACTTCATAGCTTTGATGGAGTGCTCATGTTCTGGTTGATAGCCTTGCGCTGGGATGGGTCCAATCGTGTTCCATTGCAGAAACTTGGATCGAAAGACAAGGTTGCAGGCGGATGCTATAGTGATACTCTCTTGGAAGGGGTCGATTAGAGTTCCGTCTAAGGTGTCCATGAATAGTTGTCGGAAGGTTAAACAGGCTTTTCTCAGTATGTCTACGTCAGTGATGCAGTACTTTAAGAGTTCTTCTTCGACATCAAATGGTTCGGTTTTGTGTTCTTCGTACCATTTCATGAATGTTTCGCGGTCTTCTGCTTACATACCATTTGGATTGTAGTAACGGATCTCTGGAAGAGTTTCTAATCGCGTGTTCTGGTTTTCCTTTGTGTTAAACAGACGTGGAAAGTATCCTTTGTGGAGTTCTTCGAATCCAAACATTTTCGGGAGTTTGGCTAAGGCAGTGGGTAGAAAGTTGAGGGAATCTATCATCCGTATGTTGCAGTTTGGAATCATTACAGACATGTTCTTGGCGCCGTTGGGGATTATCTTGGGCTGAATTACACGATGAAACAAGTATTATAGAACGGGGATAGAGTCGTATCCTTTAAAGTTGTGGCAAATAACGGTGGAGTATTCGTTGTCTCCGGAAATAGCCAGTTGCAAAAGTCGTTGTTGGTGTTGTGTCCACTAAAAATGAGTTGATTCTGTCCACATATCTCGCAGGTACTCTCTTCAATTACTTCCTCTTCCATGCACACGGTGCACACTTTATGAACAACACATAAGTTGGGTCGATGTTCCTTTGCTCCACAGGTACTGACTTTACAGTGTGAACAGGTTCCTTTGGAATCAGGCTGGTATCCCATTTCACACTCTATTAGGTCGATTGTCTTGTGTACACTCGAAATCGAAGAAGATGTAAGTTTGCTCTTTGGGAGGTTCTTCGATTACTATAGGTGTCATGTAACACTGATGGTCTGTATCGCAATATCGTTTACAGGATGGACAGTATATCTCTATACAGTCAGGCGTAGCAAAATTTATTGTCTGGAATTTTGTTGTCATTTGTATTTCGAACACACGTGAAGGTTAGCACTGCTGGTGGAGTTTTCATTCCCCGAGGTTAGCCCGCTCCGCCACCAACACTTTTGAGTTGGAGAAAACATCAAAGTTTTAAATTATCCGTCTAAATTTCAAAATTGTCACAACCCTAAGGTTCTTCCTACCCCAGACATAAGTTGATTATCTTAGTAATAATTTGGTACCCTAGTTTGGTATTTTGTTCTATGCTCTTCATATTCATATAGTGTTTGGCATTTTCAATACTTTTGGTAGAGCGCCTCTGATGAGTCTTGAATAGAGGAAACGCGCGTCAGGCGTAGCAAAATTTATTGTCTGGAATTTTGTTGTCATTGGTATTTCGAACACACGTGAAGGTTAGCACTGCTGGTGAAGTTTTCATTCCCCGAGGTTAGCCCGCTCCGCCACCAACACTTTTGAGTTGGAGAAAACATCAAAGTTTTAAATTATCCGTCTAAATTTCAAAATTGTCACAACCCTAAGGTTCTTCCTACCCCAGACATAGGTTGATTATCTTAGTAATAATTTGGTTCCCTAGTTTGGTATTTTAGGTTCTTACTGTTCTATGCTCTTCATATTCTATTCATATAGTGTTTAGCATTTTCAATATTTTTGGTAGAGCGCCTCTGATGAGTCTTGAATAGAGGAAACGCGCGTCAGGCGTAGCAAAATTTATTGTCTGGAACTTTGTTGTCATTTGTATTTCGAACACACGTGAAGGTTAGCACTGCTGGTGGAGTTTTAATTCCCAGAGATTAGCCCGCTCCGGCACCAACACTTTTGAGTTGGAGAAAACATCAAAGTTTTAAATTATCCGTCTAAATAAAAATTGTCTAAACCCTAAGGTTCTTCCTACCCCAGACATAGGTTGATTATCTTAGTAATAATTTGGTTCCCTAGTTTGTTATTTTTGGTTTTTACTGTTGTATGCTCTTCATATTCATATAGTGTTTGGCATTTTCAATATATTTGGTAGAGCGCCTCTGATGAGTCTTGAATAGAGGAAACGCGCGTCAGGCGTAGCAAAATTCATTGTCTGGAACTTTGTTGTCATTTGTATTGAGTGCTTATTGATCCTTGCTTTCGCGGTAACGATGGCTCTAGCACAGCATAAGTCGTCTCTGTTCTGTATCCTGACGAAACTTCTTTTATCTTTCAGCAGTCATCCAATATCGACGTAATTTCACCGTTTCCGCCCGCTTCCTTCGGGAATAGATACGTGAAGGACATATAGTTTTAAACTTTCATCCAATACAAACTATTCGTGAGATTGTAATACCCTCTCTATTTCCTTTAATAGTAGTTCCGTAGTCAGGTCCTTGAGTTGTAGTAGGGGAAGGGCAATCGGGAAGTCAAAGGAGTTGGTTTCAATTGTCAGTTTACGAGTTCCTGTTCTTTCATATCTTCGCCGATAGTTTGCAGGATTGAGTCGAATAGCTGATGTAGTGTTCTCATAATGAAAGGCAGGTCCGTGACTTCGAATTCCTTAAAGGTGACGGTAAAATGATTTCTCGAAGTTCCAAACTTGTGTATTCTTTTCTTCTCCTGCCGTTTGATGGTGTAATAGGATTTCGGATCATCCATGTTGAACGGTTGACCTGCTCCTCTTTGTCCATGTCTTTGCTGGTGTAACTCTAAATGGCGTTGGGTGGCAAAGGCCCGATTGGTGAAGAGCCATATGGGTTTGGAGATTCACCCGCCTCGTAAAGGTTTTAGAGCATCTCGAACACGAGTAAGTCTCTCCGTGGTTGGTCAATCGTCTATGACGATAGAGCTGACTCATTCTCTCTAAGTTGGCTTCACATTGGTTGCAGATAAATTGCTTAGGCATCTGGAAAAAAGATCACAGGTAAGTATATGTTGTCTATTGTTTCCTCTTTCTTTCAATTGTATACGTTTAAAATCATATGTCGTCTATTGATTCTTTCTCTTCAAATTATACGCCTTTCAAATTATACTGTATATTGTTTCCTCCTCTTTTAGTAGTAGTAGTATGCCTTTCAAAGTTAAGTTGGTTATGTGCGAGTCATACCTTTTCTCTCTTCGTTAAAACACGTCTGAACTCTTTGGTGTCTAATCGTAAAATAATTTCGTTTGATGATGGGTATTTATAGTCGTGACTAGGGGAATGCCCATCTGCATCGACTATAGCAGTAAAACTGCTAAAGACTCGCTATGTGCCATGGGTCGTCCAGCCCATGACACACCACCGCCAGTGTTAGCTGCTCCATAGTATCCTTTGTTATCGATGGATGCAGGGCCCGTCTTCCACCACGGGGAGGTACTGGTCGGAATTCTGGAAGACACGATTTCATTTCAAATGGTTTACCTTTATAATGGATTGTACCACGTGACCATGTCACGTGACTTCTGGATCAAAACGGTTGCACTTGAAGTTTAAGTCCATTGAATTGCTTTTTGTTGGAATCGGTTCTTTAAATTTTTATGTTTGCTGTTTTTCCATCAGCAGATTTTCTTAACGGTAAGATTTTACAAGTTTGTATTCATTGTTTGATGTTTTTCCGTCATCTGATTTTGTTTCATGTCAAGTTTTTATCATGTTTCTTTTAAAAGTTGATGATTTTCGTCAATACATTTTGATTTTGTGTGAAGGTGGTGTACCGATTTTCGTTTTTTAAGTCAAACGTTTAGATTGTTTTCTTGTATTTTGGTTTAAGGTTTCACCGAAAACTCTTTAATAGCCACTTTTAAAAGGGGAAAAGGGCATAAAATGGGTGTTTTGGGGTGAAAATGGGTAAAATAGGGCTTAAATGGGTGAGAAGGGGGAACGGCTGCTGCTGCTGCGGAGGGTAAATGGATGCTATTGCTGCTCCAGTAGAGGTCGTTTGGGGGAGGGATTTTGCTGTTCCATGGGAAGAATGAAAACGCGTTTACTAGTTCGGATGATTTATTGAGTAAAAACATTCTTCTTCGGGTGGTCCTTAAACGATCGCATCTTCTTTAATGGGTTGGCTGGTCTATTTTGGGTGTTCCTTGTTTGTCTTGGTTTTACTCCTCTAAGGTTCTTTGTACAGTTAGGCTTTTCAAGTCTTTCCTTGGGGTTCTTTACTTCCTTGGACTTTGCTAGTCTTCCTCTTGAGTTCTTTGTAGGATTTACTGATTTTCCATAGTGGTCAATTGGTTTCTTGGTCTTTACACCGTTGAGGTTCTTTACACCCTTGGTCCTCTCAGTCTTCTTTAACTTTGCCATCTGTTCTCTCTTTCAGTCTTGTAGCTTTGTCAAGTGTCGAATTTCCTTGTATATTGCTTTTCCTAAACTTTCAAGTCTATGTTCCACACTCTTTGGACGTCTTGAATGTTCTCCCGGTGGTACAGCGTGTCGAGTCTTAGCTTGTGTTGTTTATTTAGAGAAAGAGGAAACAATAGACACCATATACTTACCTGTGTTATTTTATTTCAGATGGCTAAACATATTACCTGCAACCAATGTGAAGCCAATTTTGAGAAGATAAGTCAGCTACATCGTCAAAGACGATGGACCAACCACCGAGAGACTTACTCGTGTACTAGATGCACCAAGACTTTTACAAGGCGGGAGAATCTACAAGCTCACATGACCCGCCACCAAATGGGTTACGAATGTATCCAATGCAACCAGGCCTTTGCCACCCAACGCCATTTAGAGTTACATCAGCAAAGACGTGGACAAAGAGGAACAGGGCAACCGTTTCACATGGATGATCCGAGATCCTATTACACCATCAAATGGCAAGAGAAGAAAAGAATACTCAAGTTTGGAACTTCGAGAAAGCATTATACCATCACCTTTAAGGAATTTGAAGTCACGGACATGCCTTCCATCATAAGAACACTACATCGATTATTCGACTCCATCCTGCAAACCATCGGCGAAGATATGAAAGAACAGGACCTCGTTAAACTAGAAATTGAAAACAACTCCCTTGACTCCCCGATCGCCCTGCCCCTACTACAGCTCAAGTAATTGACGACTGAACCTCTTCTAAAGGAAATAGAGAGGGTATTAAAATCCCACGAAGAATTTGTCCTGGATGGAAGTTTAGAATCAGATATTCTTCACGTGTCCATCCCCGGAGGAAGCGGGCGCAAAAGATGCAACTATGTAAATTCAAAGTCCTTGAAGACAAGAGAATCATCATCAGGATACAGAACCGAGACGAGCTGTGCTGTGCTAGAGCCATTGTTACTGCTTAAGCAAGAATCGATTAACACTCAAAGTGGGAAACTATCTGCCAAGGACGGTATGTTCAAGAATACATGTACTTGGCCGCACAACTACACGAGAAAGCCAATGTACCCAAAGGCCCGTGCGGCATCGAAGAACTCAAACAATTCCAAGCTAATCTTCGGAATACCAAATCACAGTTTTCTCCAAAGAATACTTTAATGGCATCATCTACGAAGGCCCGTAAACCGAAACCATGATGCCCATTACGATGCCATCACCTCCGTAGCCGGTTTCAAGACCAGAGTCTATTACTGCGACAAGTGTAAAAAAGGGTATAACAACAAAGAAGAGCATGCATGCAACAACCCATGCATCGTTTGTAAGAAGAAACACGACCCTGCGAAGACGATTGGATAAACTGTAGCCAATGCAAAAGAATTTAAGGGGAAAAGAGTGCTTCCAACTCCATTTGGAGCAAACAAAAGAAGGGCAACTCAACATGTAAATGGTACTACAAGTGTAAAGACTGTGGCCACACCGTCAACATGGAGAAGAGGAAAACAGACCATGAGTGTGGCGAGATATACTGTTCCACCTGTAAACGGTACTGCGATCCAAACCACCAGTGTTACATGATGCCTATAGTAATCAAAGAACCTCCCAAAGAGCAAACATATATCTTCTTCGATTTTGAATGAACACAAGACGACCTTATAGAGTCACTCAGTGTGAAATGGGATACCAACCCGATTCCAAAGGAACTTGTTCACACTTTAAAGCCAGTACATGTGGAGCAAAGGAACATCGACCCAACTTATGTGTTGTTCATAAAGTGTGCACCGTGTGCATGGAGGAGGAAGTAATTGAAGAGAGTACCTGCGAGATCTGTGGACAGAATCAACTCATTTTAGGGGACACAACACCAACAACGACTTTTGCAACTGGCTATTTTCCGGAAACAACACGAACTCCACCGTAATTTGCCACAACTTTAAAGGCTACGATTCTTTCCCTGTCCTGCAATTTGACCAAGGAATCCAACCCAAGATCGGCAGTTAAGATTCAAAATTGTAAGATACGGATGATCGACTCTCTGAACTTTCTACCCACTGCCTTAGCCAAACTCCCGACAATGTTTGGATTCGAGGAACTCCACAAAGGACACTTTCCACATGTGTTTAACACAAAGGAAAACCCGAATACCCGATTAGAAACTCTTCCAGACATCAATTACTACAATCCCGATGGAATGAAAGCGGAAGAACGGGAAATATTTGTGCATTGGTATGAAGACCACAGGAACGACCCATTTGATGTCCAAGAAGAACTCTTAAAGTACTGTATCACAGACGTAGACATCCTGAGAAAAGCCTGTTTAACCTTCCGACAACTGTTCATGGATACATTAGAGGACACCCCTATCGACCCCTTCCAAAACAGTATCACTATAGCTTCTGCCTGCAACCTTGTCTTTCGATCCAAGTTTCTACAGTGGAACACCATTGGACTCATCCCAGCGCAAGGCTATCAACCAGAACATAAGCACTCCATCAAGGCCATGAAATGGCTAAAATATGTATCCGCAACCAGAGACATACAGATTCAACATGCAGAGAACGAAGGAGAAAAAAACAGATCGGTCCCTAAAGAGTAGACGGATACCACGATGGAACCGTGTACGAATTTCATGGCTGCTACTGGCATGGATGCCCAAGATGTTACTTAAGCGAGACCATCAATACGGTCAATAACATGTCCATGTACGATCTACATCAACGGACCCTAGAGAAGAAGACCTATCTGCAACAACAAGGGTACACCTACGTAGAGAAATGGGAATGTGACTTTGAGAGGGAGTTGAAAACTGATACAACCATTAGCGACCTAATCAATTCCCTAGAGTTGACCCCTGCCTTAGAACCACGAGGTGCCTTCTACGGAGGAAGAAGAGAAGCCTTCACCTTGTACAAAGAGGCAGGAGAGAACAGTATCAACTACTATGATGTCACATCGCTCTACCCATTTGTCAACAAGACCGGAAAAGTACCCAAAGGGCATCCCATCATCATCACAGAAAACTTTAAGGACATCAACTAGTTCGAAGGACTGATGAAATGTAAAGTACTACCGCCTAGAAACCTATACATCCCCGTCTTACCAACCAAGATCAACAACAAACTGATGTTCTTACTCTGTCGTACCTGTACGGAAACCTACCAGCAGGTGACTTGTAACCATACTGAAAAAAATAGAGCTATAACGGGAACTTGAGTGACAGATGAGTTGAAGAAGGCCTTGGAAAAGGGATATTCGATCTTAACCATCTACGAAGTATGGCATTTCGAAGAGGTAGAACAGTACGATCCCTGAAGGAAAGCTGGAGGACTCTTCACCGACTACATCAATACATTCTTGAAAATGAAACAAGAAGCTAGTGGCTGGCCGGAGTGGTGCGAATCTGAAGAGGCTAAACAACAATATATCAAGGACTACGGGGAAAAGGAAGGGATACAGCTAGACTATATATAACAAGATAGAAATACAAATGACAACAAAGTTCCAGACAATAAATTTTGCTACGCCTGACGCGCGTTTCGTCTATTCAAGACTCATCAGAGGCGCTCTACCAAAAATATTGAAAATGCCAAACACTGTATGAATATGAAGAGCATAGAACAGTATAACCAAAAATACCAAACTGGGGAACCAAATTATTACTAAGATATTCAACCTATGTCTGGGGTAGGAAGAACCTTATGGTTTAGACAATTTTGAAATTTAGACGGATAATTTAAAGCTTTGATGTATTCTCCAACTCAAAAGTGTTGGTGCTTGAGCGGGCTAACCTCGGGGAATTTAAACTCCACCGGCAGTGCTAACCTTCACGTGTGTTTGAAATACAAATGACAACAAAGTTCCAGACAATAAATTTTGCTACGCCTGACGCGCGTTTCGTCTATTCAAGACTCATCAGAGGCGCTCTACCAAAAATATTGAAAATGCCAAAACCTCGGCATCAGGTCTGTAGCCCAACTGATGTTGAACAGCTTTTGGGGCAAGTTTGGCCAAAGAAACAACATGGAACAGACCACGTACATTACAGAACCAAAGGATTATTTTGAAAAGTTGACCAGCGATAAGATTGAAGTGACCGGCATCCAGTTTGTCAACGAGGAAATGGTCGAACTAAGATGGAAATTTAAGGAAGACTTCATAGAAACCTCAAAGAATGTCGTCATAGCCGCCTATACGACCGCTCAGGCCAGACTAAAGCTGTATTCTTATCTGGAGAAGTTAGGACCAAGAGCACTCTACTGTGACACAGACTCCATCGTATTTACATCGAAACCAGGAGAATGGAAACCAGAACTGGGGGACTACGGATGAAGTACCCGGCAACACCATCACAGAGTTTGTAACAGGAGGACCAAAGAACTATGCATATAAACTAGCTGTCCCAGAGAAAGGAGGAAACAGAACCATGTGCAAAGTCCGTGGAATTACGTTGAACTTTAAAAATGCCCTTGACATCAACTACGACACCATTAAGGAGATGGTTATCAACAACAGAAACGACAACAAGACCGTAAGAGACGACAACAAGATTCAAAGAAGCCAACACAAACTATTAACTGTCACACAGGAAAAAGACTATAGAATTGTATTTGACAAAAGAACGATAATGGAGGATTTAACCACCAAACCCTATGGATATTGTAAAATGTTGAAATAGAGAATGTAAATAAAAGTTGTACCCTATTTTGAGTTTTTATTGAAACCTAAAAGAAAAGAGCTATCAATACAATAACAAAGACAAAACAAAAGAGTCCCTAAAGGGCAAACCAAACAAAAAACAAAAGCGAAACAAACAAAAACAAGGAAAAGGAGGAGGAGGAGAAGGCGGGGAGGAGGAGGAGGAGAAGGAAGGGAGGAGGAGGAGGAGGGAAAAAACCTATAACAACACAGCAAAACAACTACAACACAAGAGCATACAAAGAACGAGGCTAAAAAAAAACGAAGACAAAAGTGAAAATTTACCAAAAAGGAATCAGGAGCCCAAAAAGGTGCGACACTTACTAAAGAAACGATGAGGGAAGAAAAGGTTAGAGTTAGGGTTAGAGATTAGCGTTAGGGTAAAGATTAGGGTTAGGGTTAGAGATAAGGGTAAGGGTTAAAGGTTAGGGTAAGGGATTAGAGATTAGGGTTAGGATTAGGGTAAGGGTAAGATTTAGGGGACGAATAAAAATCAGGGGCGAAAGAAAGGGACGAATTAAAAAAAGGGGGCGAAGGAAAAAGACAAATCCCTGTTCCGCATGACTGCATACGACTTTACTGCCTGAGGCCTGAGGCGACAGTTGTCGCCAAGTGGTTTGACCTTTCATCCATGGAAAATTAAAAGTACAAAGTGTTCCATAGAGACCCGGTATACTAATTTACTTCATTCACATTACTGTTATTCGACTGGATTCACATTGCTGCTATTAATTTGGATTCACATTGCTGCTATTTGAAAACATGCACATTGCTAAAATTTGATTACATTTTTATACCCCTGCTTCGAAAAAAAGGGGGTAAAGTGACTATACTGTTTTACCTAATGTGTCCGTCCGTAGTTCTGATGTTCCCAAGTTCCGTCTCGCTTTTTGTATAAATTAAACTTTATACATGTTATACTTGACGGATTTTGTTCAAATTTTGCACAATGATGGAACCTTATAAGTTGTGGGTCATAAGCATTTTTTAGGTGTATTGGCTCACCTGGGACTGTGCCTCGCCCCTCTAAATATAAAAAAAATAGATATCTTTTTTAATATCGCAAAAACCATTGAGATCCCCACCCTATAACCATACATATTCTTAGTCCTTATGGTAAGACAGATCATTTGGTACCCTAGAGGGTTGAAGGGTCATGCCCCGCCCCCTCAAATGACAAAATACTTAATATCTTGAAAACCATTAAGATCCCTACCCTATAACCATATATATTCTAAGTCCTTATGGTAAGACGAATCATTTGGTACCATAGAGGGTCTGCGGGGATCATGCCTCACCCCCTCAAACCACAAAATACTCAAAAACCATTGAAATCCCCATCCTATAATCATATATGGTATTTTTCCTTATCATCAGACGAAGCATTTGGTATAATACTGAGTGCATCAAACATATACTTCCTGTTTGCTGTAAACTTTATATATAACACATTGCATAGTTGTGACAGCGGGGCATCACTAGTGAGCATTGGCTCACAGATTTATTGTTATTTTTGTATCTATTGCCATACTTCACCTGATTTCTTCCACATTTAATTGACTGTTGGTAAGTAATGGGAATGTATCATCAAGCCAGAACTGCTGTCCCATTTTTGAGCACTTTATTTGACTGAGTTGGTGTTGCTGTTTGCAGTATTTAGTGTGTATTTTTATGTTATGTCAAGTATGATGATGGTTTCACATTTTGTATTGTCTTTTAAGTCTTGGCCTATTAAGACTAATGTTATTAAAGTGTCTCATAACTCACTTAATTTATGTGCTTTGTCTGTGAATAATAATAGGGGGAAGGTTTGGCCTAAAAAAACTAGTTTAACCCTGACACATTTTATGTGTGCCTGTCCTAAGCAAGGAATCTTTGACAAAGCTTTTGTTTGTACTTGCCTTTTTGATGTTTTCTGTTCCTTGTTTAAGAAGGGGGTCTATCTGTGACTATTTCAGAACTGGATTTGAATTATATGCATTTTATTTAGACCATGGGCCAATTGCAGAATGGCCAGCAGGCATTGTGGTTTTTCTAAATTACCGCTTGTTATATGAGCTGTGTTGTGTACACTTATTCCACTTCTTATTATTTTCTATCACTTGCTCATTTGTAATTTGACATACTTTTAAATACCCTACTTGGCATAAACAAAAGAACACCATTGGTATTTGACATTTAATTTGTTTGACAATAACATTACTGACGTAACAAGACAATACAATGGTTAACTACAATCTAACTGGAACAATTCAGTAACATTAATATTGAACAAGTGTGGCCACTAAAAGTATGTCTCGCCTGCCGGCACCATCGCTAAAATCAACTACCTAAGCTTTCATTTCTTGATATAAACACAAAAAGTGTCAGTATACCTAATAACAGATGCCTAGTTATTATACTATTCAAGCAATCCATTGTCCACACAAGTATTACAAAAAGTTTTCTGTCTGAAAAAAGACCTAAGTTCACAGAGTCACTGGAGCGTAAAAATGGGGTCATGGTCACATGGCATGGTGACAGTTGCGTTGTCCATAACCGCAACTGTCTGTTTACCCAATATCAGATGCCTAGCTATTATAACTTTCCAGCAATTCATCTTCCATAAAAGTCTTACAAAAAAGTTTTTCGGCCTGAAAAAGACCTAAGTTCACAGAGTCACTGGAGCGTGAAAATGGGGTCAGGGTCACACGGCATGGTGACAGTTGCATGGACCATAACCTAAACTGTCTGTATACTAAATATCAGATGCCTAGCTATTATACTTTTCAAGCAATTCATCGTCCACAAAAGTCTTACAAAAAAGTTTACGGCCTGAAAAAAGGCCTAAGTTCACAGAGTCACTGGAGCGTGAAAATGGGGTCAGGGTCAAACGGCATGGGGACAGTTGCGTAGACCATAACCTGAACTGTCTGTATTCGAAATATCAGATGCCTAGCTATTATACTTTTCAAGCAATTCATCGTCCACAAAAGTCTTACAAAAAAGTTTACGGCCTGAAAAATGACCTAAGTTCACAGAGTCACTGGAGCGTGAAAATGGGGTCAGGGTCAAAAGGCATGGTGACAGTTGCGTAGACCATAACCTGAACTGTCTGTATACCAAATATCAGATGCCTAGCTATTATACTTTTCAAGCAATTCATCGTCCACAAAAGTCTTACAAAAAAGTTTACGGCCTGAAAAAAAACCTAAGTTCACAGAGTCACTGGAGCGTGAAAATGGGGTCAGGGTCAAACGGCATGGTGACAGTTGCGTAGACCATAACCTGAACTGTCTGTATACCAAATATCAGATGCCTAGCTATTATACTTTTCAAGCAATTCATTGTCCACAAAAGTCTTACAAAAAAGTTTACGACGCCGCCGCCGCCGCCGCCGTCGCCGCCGGAAAGTAATACCTATGTCTCGCCTTCCGCGACTTTTCGTCGCAGGCGAGACAAAAATGACATACAGTTGTAACACAATATGATCTAGATATGGGACAGGCCAATTTATAGACGGATAAGACAGGTTTTAAGTTAATTTTCATGGTCAGTTTAGACAAGTTTTCGGTTTATTCAGCTTTTGGTTTAATAGATGGGCATTGTTTTGTACTAAAATTGAAAATGTTTACTCATTATAACAGACCAGGTTTTTAATTTATTCAGGGTTTGGATTTGATAAGTTTTCAGTTTATTCAGGATTTTGTTTTAAAAGTTTTCAGTTTATTCAGCTTTTGGTTTTTCAAATATTTTAGTTTATTCAGGGTTTGGGTTTAGACAGGTCTTTAGTTTATTCAGGGTTTGGGTTTAGACAGGTCTTCAGTTTAATCGGGGTTTGGGTTTAGACAGGTCTTTAGTTTATTCAGGGTTTGGGTTTAGACAGGTCTTTAGTTTAGTCAGGGTTTGGGTTTTGACAGGTCTTTAGTTTATTCAGGGTTTGGGTTTAGACAGGTCTTTAGTTTATTCAGGGTTTGGGTTTAGACAGGTCTTTAGTTAAGTCAGGGTTTGGGTTTAGACAGGTCTTTAGTTTATTCAGGGTTTGGGTTTAGACAGGTCTTTAGTTCATTCAGGGTTTGGGTTTAGACAGGTCTTTAGTTTAGTCAGGGTTTGGTTTAGACAGCTTTTTATTAATTCATGGTTTACTACACTTTTTATTCAGATTTTGATTTAGACAGGTTTTCTGTTTATCAAGGAATAGGTTTGAATTGAGTCTTCAGTTTAATCAGGGTTGGTTTAGACAGGTTTCTGTTTATTCAGGTTTTGGTTTAAACAGGTTTTCAGATTTTTTAGGGTTTGGAAAAGATAGGTATTTAGTGTATTCTGGGTTTGATTTCACTGTTGTAAATTCAATTTGCATAATAAATGATGACATTGACCTTGACAAACGACAGATAATGAAAATGTATCATGATGTTAATAGAAGGCAGACAGTAATAAGGCCAGTGCTACAGCAATAATTGCACAGTATGTCGAAGAAGCCTAAATAGTTACATAGTTTGTCTAGTAGTAAATTCAATTTGCATACAGAAATGATGAAACATTAATATCAACAAATGGGAGATATCTGATAATGAATTGAAGATTGACTTGCAATCACTTGGAAAGAAAATATCTGTATTTGCATTGGCAGTCAAGAAGTACATTGAGTTTTCATAAAAAAATGATTAATCATCAATATCAACAAATCGGAGATGATTAAAAAATATCATGATTTTAAGAGGATTAGAGAAACACCCTTAATTGCACATGCTATCTTATTATAAATTTAGCACAAGACTAATTTTTTTCTCAAATTAACTGCTGTTTCTCAAGAGATTTTGTTATATAACGAAAAAATAATAGAAAAAAAGTCTTATAAGGAAGTAAGGTCACATGCAAAGGAGCACCACCCATAATTGCACATGCAAATGAGTAATAAGCTGATTATTAATTGATGATTTTTGAAAGTAAAAGGAAAACACATCATTTCTCAGGCAATCCAGTAATAAAACCGAATTAAAACTAATTATTTATCCCAGAAAAACCGCAATATGTTTGGTAATTGGATTCATGTATCACTCATTCAATTATGTACCATATAAGGAAAAGATTTTCTATCCGAGGTTTTCTGCTTTCTTTATGATATCTTGAGGGTAAAAAGACTTATGATTTCCCCAAAAATACAGATGTCTGGATAATTGAATTTTCTTGTTATATAAGATATTGTTTTATCACTAAATGAAATGTTGCAGTATCTTTAAGGGAAGGATAATTAATAAGAGATTTTCCCAAAACTGCAGAATTAAAGAGTAATTTAATTGTCTTGTTGTATAAGAGATGTTTATGTCAGCAAAAAGCATTTTTTGTTTCTTTTCAAAATTATCAGAGCAGCATAAGGATAGGGTTTGTGAACAATCTGAATTATAAATAATTCAATTTTCTTATAATAACATAGAATGCAATTATTAAATATGTGTATATATAATTTATCTTCAGGGCACTAGAAGTACAAGAGTTAACACTAAAGTATGTCTCGCCTGCCGGCACCATCAGAAACAATTATTCTTTCTTACTTCCACTATATTTTGAATTTACATGGATTTTCAGTTTCTGAGATCAAAAGATGTTTATAGAACTTAAACATTGCAAATATATGCAATAAAAATAATCAAAGTCACTCAACCGGAAAATCAAGGTCAAGGTCAAAAGATGGGGATGCAACTGTGCTAAGCTACTACTGGGGAATATGCATACCAAGTTTCATCAACCTAGGACCTATAGTGTTTGAGATATGGAGGTGCTCGCAAAACTTTTCCATTGCTATTATATGTATTGAAAATTGTCAAAGTCACTCAACCGAAAAATCAAGGTCAAGGTCAAAAGATGGGGATGCAACTGTGCTAAGCTACTACTGAGGCATATGCATACCAAGTTTCATCAACCTAGGACCTATAGTTCTTGAGATATGGAGGTGCTCGCAAAACTTTTTCATTGCTATTATATGTATTGAAAATTGTCAAAGTCACTCAACCGGAAAATCAAGGTCAAGGTCAAAAGATGGGGATGCAACTGTGCTAAGCTACTACTGGGGCATATGCATACCAAGTTTCATCAACCCAGGACCTATAGTTCTTGAGATATGGAGGTGCTCGCAAAACTTTTTCATTGCTATTATATGTATTGAAAATTGTCAGTCACTCAACCGGAAAATCAAGGTCAAGGTCAAAAGATGGGGATGCAACTGTGCTAAGCTACTACTGGGGCATATGCATACCAAGTTTCATCAACCCAGGACCAATAGTTCTTGAGATATGGAGGTGCTCATAAAACTTTTTCAAAAAGTTAACGCCGCCGTCGCCGCCGTCGTCGCCGCCGCCGCCGGTAAAGTAACACCTATGTCCCGCTCTGCTTCGCAGGCGAGACAAAAACTGCAGAATTCATGTTTCTTACCATGTAGTGTTTATAAATATTGTTTCATTTGGGAAGGAATTTCAGTCAAAGTGTTCATCATAATATCAAAGATTTAGGCTCAGAAATGACAAACAAACAAATAAATATTGAGTGCCAAAAAAAATAATAATATGATAATTAAACATACTTTGATTAATAATATTTAATAATTTTTACAAGATATTTTGGTGGTAAATTCATTGTTTGACAGTTTGTTAAGATAGATAAATATAAAGTTTGACAGAAATATGGAAAACGAAACTATAAATTACTGAATATAGACAGATAAAACAATTATACTTTGAAAATTATAATATTTGTAGGTAGTGTTTTGTGCTGAAGGAAGAAAAGAAAAAGGGACAAACAGACATTTCTTTCTAAGAGTCATGATGAACATGTTATGAAATTGTCAGAAGTAGGTCCTTCAAGTACTGACCCTCATGTTCTGACTATTGTCTAAGTAAACATATGAAAATGATAGATATGGGTCTTTTCAAGTACCAACCCTCTGGTTTTGACTACTTGGGTAAGAAAACATATGAAAATGACAGATATGGGTCTTTTCCAGTTAACTGACCCTTTGGTTTTGACATCACAATCAATAGCAGGTTTTCAATTAAGGTTAGAATTATATCAGTAACTAAAATGAGGTCAACTATATATCAACAATATTTGATTGCATAAACAACATTACATCATGATTTTATACCTGATATTCAAAAGCCATTGTTGTGTGTGTTTTTTTTCTATTTCAAAGAGAAAAAAAAATCAATTGTAAACTTTTTTTATATAAACTAGGAACAACTTTAACTTAGATGAAAGAAAAGTTTAGAACTGGCAAGATTTGAGACTGGCACAAAGGAGAAGAAGGTTGGGTTGGTCTGAATATTCACTTTGAATTAAAACAAAAGGTCATTGTTTTATTTCTTAAATGGTGTTTTATTTTTATTCAAAGATAGATAATGTACACCCTTATTGCACTTTTCTGAAAAATTAATCTTGAGAAGGTAAAAAAAAACATCTCTTTACATTATTGACTTACAGAGATAGTTGATAGATACTAAATTTCTAAACCCTGATATTCCAAATGAATAAAATTTCTAACCACTAAAAAAGTAATTTTACTTGCTAAAAATATGAAAAAAAAATGTTAAACATGTATAATAATTAACTCGGTGGGAGCATGAATTTGATTTGACTATAATTGCCCTTATAACATAGCAAATTTGTAACAGCTATAAAAATAATTTGACTTGCTAAAAATAAAAAAAAAATGTGTGTCCAATAACATTTTTAGAATCAACTTGGTGGGAGCATGAATTTGATTTGACTAACATTGCCCTAATAACATAGCAGGTGGGAACATCTTATAAAGAAAAATATATAAAAAATATCACCCTGACATTTGTACATATCACATACACAAAACAAAAAAATAAATACATCACAGCAACAATTACAATTACCTAGCAACCACATAAACAACAACATAGTTACCATGGTAACCAGTTACCTTGTCACATAATAACACATTTACAGCACCAAATTATAATTCTATTATTGCACATATTCTAACAAAAAACAAAACAGTTAATATATTTATTTTCACAGTTTAAGACAATTATATGCCCCTTTGTAGATTTAATCTGGGTCTTGCCCCAGCACCACAACAAAAATATTCTTTAGTCTGAGAATATTCTCAACTCCCATAGTAAATACAATGAGTTGAGAATATACTCAGACCAGGGACAGGTTGTCAAAAATATATCTCCTTTCCTGAATAATGATCATAGAGCAGTGACTGACCAAAAGAGGGGACCATACTCTAGTGATTTCAATCAGAAGGGGTTTTTTCCCTCCATATTGAGGGCTCCAGGTCACCTGAACATAACCTTAAGTCAACCAATGAAAAAGTCTTGACTACAATGTATACCCAAAAATAAAAAAACTGTGAAAATAAGTATATTTACAGTATCAAAATTACATGAAGACAGTTTCTACTTTAGAAATTGACAACTAATTGTTGCTAACTTTCTCTACTGCTAATCATTGGCATAATTTTGTGTGAAATTCATAAATTTTCTTCTATATTTTATCTTAGGCAAGTTCAGAATTATGAGACAGTCAATATGAGGCATTTGCTAGATGTATATGCTTAGTGTCACATAAAAATGGAACTTTATTTACCTTGTATCATTACAAGATTTGATACAAGTACCATAAATGATATAACTTTTATGTTTATTGTCATATATTTTTTGTTTTTTTATCTCAACTAGCTTTTCTTTAACAAGAGGCTCCCAGGAGCCTGGATCGCTCACCTGGTGTTGAGTCAACCCTAAACATGTAAACACTTTTCTAGAGCTAAATGAGCTGAACATTTAAGCAAGCAACAGCTTTTCTCTATCTGCTATAGTTTTCATTCTGTAGGCCAAAAACATGAAAAAAAGTCATTTTACGGGGCGTTACCCCTATTAGGGGTCATCTGACAACTTCGACTCAATGGGGACTTTTGTAGAGCTCTTAATGCTGAAGCAGTAGCCTGGCATCAGATTTCATCTATCTCTTATACTTTTTGATTTACAAGCCAAAAACAGTAGTCTGACCCCCCCTAGTCTATTTTTAGTAACGGCGGCCATGTTGTTTGGACGGCGGTCACCATTTGTGCAATCTTGGTAGAGGACATCCCATAGATGAAGTGTGCAAAGTTTAAAAGCAATCCCTTCAGTCGTTTCAGAGGAGAAGATTTTCAAAGAAAAGTTAACGACGACGACGACGGACGACGACAGACGCCAAGTGATGACATAGCTCACATGGACCTTCGGTCCAGGTGAGCTTAAAAAGGCATATGTGTTAACAAGGTTTTTGACTTACAATTTATGTCCTTGATCTTGATTTTAAAAGGAACCTAGGAAGTCTCTTGATGTTATTTTCTTCAGCAATCATACACTGCAACATGTTTTTATGAAATCTTCAATATTTTTATGAAATTTTTCTGGCAAATTTTCTCACAGTCAATTTTTTAACAATTTGAACACAACAATTATTCACTAATATTTTTTATCTATAAACATGGTTAGGTCTAATTGCATTTCTGATCATTTGAATCATCATTATTGACTTCCCTTAAAACATTTCAACTTATACAGAGTATTCTTAAGCATAAACAATGAGCATTATTACATTTCATAAATGTTTCACATTGGATCTAAATGTTTCACAAATTATGCTTCAATTAGCAATATGAATATTCATATATTTATCTGATTTCTGTTTTTCACTGGGTTGCTGTATACTTGGGCTGCCAAGTAGGTCAAGAACTGACCTAGTTTTCTGACACTATCTGGTTTTATTGTATTCTATGGGAAGAATAAGCACTAACTAAGCTATTCAAGAAAGTCGAAATTTCCGTCGCCCCCTCCGTCTTAGAGATCGAGTTTGTTGGTCCTCTTTAGTCCGTGCAATAAATTTAAGTTCACTTTCAGTGTTATTCAAGGCATAGAACACATTTGCATTGTCAGGAATTAATAATTCTGTAAGAAAGAAAGAAATAATGCTAATACAAAATGAAGAAATAAGGATTTAAGACTTGGGCATTCAATGAAAAGGAGCAGTTTAAATACCCAAGTTCTTGTAGTTAATAAGTATATAGTGAATCGTTTTCAACTTGAATAGAATAAAAAATTTGACACCAATGTGGTCTGATTTCAATCCCTGGTGACAGTGTTATGGATCATGAACTCATTTTACAAGAGACACAGGGATGTCCTCACAGATGTTGAACATTAGAAAAGTTTAGCACACTGAATAAAGTATTGAGAGAAAATTGTTCTCAAATTTTTACGAAGAGGAGGCAAAAACATAACACTGCGATGGTCCTGATTTATTGCAGGCATTTTAAGAAATGGCGGATTAAATCTGTTTGTTTTACATTTCATTGTGAAATAAGGTGTTTAATCATATTTCTAACTTACCACCGTCAGACAGTTGTTGAGAAAGACAGTAGTCCTGTGGACGACCATGGATGATTCCATATTTATCTAACACTTTATCTACTTACCACCATCAGACAGTTGTTGAGACAGACAATAATCCTGTGGACGACCATGGATAATTCCGTATTTATCTAACACTTTATCTACTTACCACCATCAGACAGTTGTTGAGAAAGACAGTAGTCCTGTGGACGACCATGGATGATTCCATATTTATCTAACACTTTATCTACTTACCACCATCAGACAGTTGTTGAGAAAGACAGTAGTCCTGTGGACGACCATGGATGATTCCATACTTATCTAACACTTTATCTACTTACCACCGTCAGACAGTTGTTGAGAAAGACAGTAGTCCTGTGGACGACCATGGATGATTCCATATTTATCTAACACTTTATCTACTTACCACCATCAGACAGTTGTTGAGAAAGACAGTAGTCCTGTGGACGACCATGGATGATTCCATATTTATCTAACACTTTATCTACTTACCACCATCAGACAGTTGTTGAGAAAGACAGTAGTCCTGTGGACGACCATGGATGATTCCATATTTATCTAACACTTTATCTACTTACCACCATCAGACAGTTGTTGAGAAAGACAGTAGTCCTGTGGACGACCATGGATGATTCCATATTTATCTAACACTTTATCTACTTACCACCATCAGACAGTTGTTGAGAAAGACAGTAGTCCTGTGGACGACCATGGATGATTCCATATTTATCTAACACTTTATCTACTTACCACCGTCAGACAGTTGTTGAGAAAGACAGTAGTCCTGTGGACGACCATGGATGATTCCATATTTATCTAACACTTTATCTACTTACCACCATCAGACAGTTGTTGAGAAAGACAGTAGTCCTGTGGACGACCATGGATGATTCCATACTTATCTAACACTTTATCTACTTACCACCATCAGACAGTTGTTGAGAAAGACAATAATCCTGTGGACGACCATGGATGATTCCATACTTATCTAACACTTTATCTACTTACCACCATCAGACAGTTGTTGAGAAAGACAGTAGTCCTGTGGACGACCATGGATGATTCCATATTTATCTAACACTTTATCTACTTACCACCGTCAGACAGTTGTTGAGAAAGACAGTAGTCCTGTGGACGACCATGGATGATTCCATATTTATCTAACACTTTATCTACTTACCACCATCAGACAGTTGTTGAGAAAGACAGTAGTCCTGTGGACGACCATGGATGATTCCATATTTATCTAACACTTTATCTACTTACCACCATCAGACAGTTGTTGAGAAAGACAGTAGTCCTGTGGACGACCATGGATGATTCCATACTTATCTAACACTTTATCTACTTACCACCGTCAGACAGTTGTTGAGAAAGACAGTAGTCCTGTGGACGACCATGGATGATTCCATACTTATCTAACACTTTATCTACTTACCACCATCAGACAGTTGTTGAGAAAGACAGTAGTCCTGTGGACGACCATGGATGATTCCATATTTATCTAACACTTTATCTACTTACCACCGTCAGACAGTTGTTGAGAAAGACAGTAGTCCTGTGGACGACCATGGATGATTCCATATTTATCTAACACTTTATCTACTTACCACCGTCAGACAGTTGTTGAGAAAGACAGTAGTCCTGTGGACGACCATGGATGATTCCATATTTATCTAACACTTTATCTACTTACCACCATCAGACAGTTGTTGAGAAAGACAGTAGTCCTGTGGACGACCATGGATGATTCCATATTTATCTAACACTTTATCTACTTACCACCGTCAGACAGTTGTTGAGAAAGACAGTAGTCCTGTGGACGACCATGGATGATTCCATACTTATCTAACACTTTATCTACTTACCACCATCAGACAGTTGTTGAGAAAGACAGTAGTCCTGTGGACGACCATGGATGATTCCATATTTATCTAACACTTTATCTACTTACCACCATCAGACAGTTGTTGAGAAAGACAGTAGTCCTGTGGACGACCATGGATGATTCCATATTTATCTAACACTTTATCTACTTACCACCATCAGACAGTTGTTGAGAAAGACAGTAGTCCTGTGGACGACCATGGATGATTCCATATTTATCTAACACTTTATCTACTTACCACCATCAGACAGCTGTTGAGAAAGACAGTAGTCCTGTGGACGACCATGGATGATTCCATACTTATCTAACACTTTATCTACTTACCACCATCAGACAGTTGTTGAGAAAGACAGTAGTCCTGTGGACGACCATGGATGATTCCATATTTATCTAACACTTTATCTACTTACCACCATCAGACAGTTGTTGAGAAAGACAGTAGTCCTGTGGACGACCATGGATGATTCCATATTTATCTAACACTTTATCTACTTACCACCATCAGACAGTTGTTGAGAAAGACAGTAGTCCTGTGGACGACCATGGATGATTCCATACTTATCTAACACTTTATCTACTTACCACCATCAGACAGCTGTTGAGAAAGACAATAATCCTGTGGACGACCATGGATGATTCCATATTTATCTAACACTTTATCTACTTACCACCGTCAGACAGTTGTTGAGAAAGACAGTAGTCCTGTGGACGACCATGGATGATTCCATATTTATCTAACACTTTATCTACTTACCACCATCAGACAGTTGTTGAGAAAGACAGTAGTCCTGTGGACGACCATGGATGATTCCATATTTATCTAACACTTTATCTACTTACCACCATCAGACAGTTGTTGAGAAAGACAGTAGTCCTGTGGACGACCATGGATGATTCCATATTTATCTAACACTTTATCTACTTACCACCATCAGACAGTTGTTGAGAAAGACAGTAGTCCTGTGGACGACCATGGATGATTCCATACTTATCTAACACTTTATCTACTTACCACCATCAGACAGTTGTTGAGAAAGACAATAATCCTGTGGACGACCATGGATAATTCCGTATTTATCTAACACTTTATCTACTTACCACCATCAGACAGCTGTTGAGAAAGACAATAATCCTGTGGACGACCATGGATAATTCCGTATTTATCTAACACTTTATCTACTTACCACCATCAGACAGTTGTTGAGAAAGACAATAATCCTGTGGACGACCATGGATGATTCCATACTTATCTAACACTTTATCTACTTACCACCATCAGACAGTTGTTGAGAAAGACAGTAGTCCTGTGGACGACCATGGATGATTCCATATTTATCTAACACTTTATCTACTTACCACCGTCAGACAGTTGTTGAGAAAGACAGTAGTCCTGTGGACGACCATGGATGATTCCATATTTATCTAACACTTTATCTACTTACCACCGTCAGACAGTTGTTGAGAAAGACAGTAGTCCTGTGGACGACCATGGATGATTCCATATTTATCTAACACTTTATCTACTTACCACCATCAGACAGTTGTTGAGAAAGACAGTAGTCCTGTGGACGACCATGGATGATTCCATACTTATCTAACACTTTATCTACTTACCACCGTCAGACAGTTGTTGAGAAAGACAGTAGTCCTGTGGACGACCATGGATGATTCCATATTTATCTAACACTTTATCTACTTACCACCATCAGACAGTTGTTGAGAAAGACAGTAGTCCTGTGGACGACCATGGATGATTCCATATTTATCTAACACTTTATCTACTTACCACCATCAGAAAGTTGTTGAGAAAGACAGTAGTCCTGTGGACGACCATGGATGATTCCATATTTATCTAACACTTTATCTACTTACCACCATCAGACAGTTGTTGAGAAAGACAGTAGTCCTGTGGACGACCATGGATGATTCCATACTTATCTAACACTTTATCTACTTACCACCATCAGACAGTTGTTGAGAAAGACAATAATCCTGTGGACGACCATGGATAATTCCGTATTTATCTAACACTTTATCTACTTACCACCATCAGACAGCTGTTGAGAAAGACAATAATCCTGTGGACGACCATGGATAATTCCGTATTTATCTAACACTTTATCTACTTACCACCATCAGACAGTTGTTGAGAAAGACAATAATCCTGTGGACGACCATGGATGATTCCATACTTATCTAACACTTTATCTACTTACCACCATCAGACAGTTGTTGAGAAAGACAGTAGTCCTGTGGACGACCATGGATGATTCCATATTTATCTAACACTTTATCTACTTACCACCGTCAGACAGTTGTTGAGAAAGACAGTAGTCCTGTGGACGACCATGGATGATTCCATATTTATCTAACACTTTATCTACTTACCACCGTCAGACAGTTGTTGAGAAAGACAGTAGTCCTGTGGACGACCATGGATGATTCCATATTTATCTAACACTTTATCTACTTACCACCATCAGACAGTTGTTGAGAAAGACAGTAGTCCTGTGGACGACCATGGATGATTCCATACTTATCTAACACTTTATCTACTTACCACCATCAGACAGTTGTTGAGAAAGACAGTAGTCCTGTGGATGACCATGGATGATTCCATACTTATCTAACACTTTATCTACTTACCACCATCAGACAGTTGTTGAGAAAGACAGTAGTCCTGTGGACGACCATGGATGATTCCATATTTATCTAACACTTTATCTACTTACCACCATCAGACAGTTGTTGAGAAAGACAGTAGTCCTGTGGACGACCATGGATGATTCCATACTTATCTAACACTTTATCTACTTACCACCGTCAGACAGTTGTTGAGAAAGACAGTAGTCCTGTGGACGACCATGGATGATTCCATATTTATCTAACACTTTATCTACTTACCACCGTCAGACAGTTGTTGAGAAAGACAGTAGTCCTGTGGACGACCATGGATGATTCCATATTTATCTAACACTTTATCTACTTACCACCATCAGACAGTTGTTGAGAAAGACAATAATCCTGTGGACGACCATGGATAATTCCATATTTATCTAACACTTTATCTACTTACCACCATCAGACAGTTGTTGAGAAAGACAGTAGTCCTGTGGACGACCATGGATGATTCCATATTTATCTAACACTTTATCTACTTACCACCGTCAGACAGTTGTTGAGAAAGACAGTAGTCCTGTGGACGACCATGGATGATTCCATACTTATCTAACACTTTATCTACTTACCACCGTCAGACAGTTGTTGAGAAAGACAGTAGTCCTGTGGACGACCATGGATGATTCCATATTTATCTAACACTTTATCTACTTACCACCATCAGACAGTTGTTGAGAAAGACAGTAGTCCTGTGGACGACCATGGATGATTCCATATTTATCTAACACTTTATCTACTTACCACCATCAGACAGTTGTTGAGAAAGACAGTAGTCCTGTGGACGACCATGGATGATTCCATATTTATCTAACACTTTATCTACTTACCACCATCAGACAGTTGTTGAGAAAGACAGTAGTCCTGTGGACGACCATGGATGATTCCATATTTATCTAACACTTTATCTACTTACCACCATCAGACAGTTGTTGAGAAAGACAGTAGTCCTGTGGACGACCATAGATGATTCCAGACTTATCTAACACTTTATCTACTTACCACCGTCAGACAGCTGTTGAGAAAGACAGTAGTCCTGTGGACGACCATGGATGATTCCATACTTATCTAACACTTTATCTACTTACCACCGTCAGACAGCTGTTGAGAAAGACAGTAGTCCTGTGGACGACCATGGATGATTCCATATTTATCTAACACTTTATCTACTTACCACCGTCAGACAGCTGTTGAGAAAGACAGTAGTCCTGTGGACGACCATGGATGATTCCATACTTATCTAACACTTTATCTACTTACCACCATCAGACAGTTGTTGAGAAAGACAGTAGTCCTGTGGACGACCATGGATGATTCCATATTTATCTAACACTTTATCTACTTACCACCATCAGACAGTTGTTGAGAAAGACAGTAGTCCTGTGGACGACCATGGATGATTCCATACTTATCTAACACTTTATCTACTTACCACCGTCAGACAGTTGTTGAGAAAGACAGTAGTCCTGTGGACGACCATGGATGATTCCATATTTATCTAACACTTTATCTACTTACCACCGTCAGACAGTTGTTGAGAAAGACAGTAGTCCTGTGGACGACCATGGATGATTCCATACTTATCTAACACTTTATCTACTTACCACCATCAGACAGTTGTTGAGAAAGACAGTAGTCCTGTGGACGACCATGGATGATTCCATATTTATCTAACACTTTATCTACTTACCACCATCAGACAGTTGTTGAGAAAGACAGTAGTCCTGTGGACGACCATGGATGATTCCATATTTATCTAACACTTTATCTACTTACCACCATCAGACAGTTGTTGAGAAAGACAGTAGTCCTGTGGACGACCATGGATGATTCCATACTTATCTAACACTTTATCTACTTACCACCATCAGACAGTTGTTGAGAAAGACAGTAGTCCTGTGGACGACCATGGATGATTCCATATTTATCTAACACTTTATCTACTTACCACCATCAGACAGTTGTTGAGAAAGACAGTAGTCCTGTGGACGACCATGGATGATTCCATACTTATCTAACACTTTATCTACTTACCACCATCAGACAGTTGTTGAGAAAGACAGTAGTCCTGTGGACGACCATGGATGATTCCATATTTATCTAACACTTTATCTACTTACCACCATCAGACAGTTGTTGAGAAAGACAGTAGTCCTGTGGACGACCATGGATGATTCCATACTTATCTAACACTTTATCTACTTACCACCATCAGACAGTTGTTGAGAAAGACAATAATCCTGTGGACGACCATGGATAATTCCGTATTTATCTAACACTTTATCTACTTACCACCATCAGACAGTTGTTGAGAAAGACAGTAGTCCTGTGGACGACCATGGATGATTCCATACTTATCTAACACTTTATCTACTTACCACCATCAGACAGTTGTTGAGAAAGACAGTAGTCCTGTGGACGACCATGGATGATTCCATATTTATCTAACACTTTATCTACTTACCACCATCAGACAGTTGTTGAGAAAGACAGTAGTCCTGTGGACGACCATGGATGATTCCATATTTATCTAACACTTTATCTACTTACCACCATCAGACAGTTGTTGAGAAAGACAGTAGTCCTGTGGACGACCATGGATGATTCCATACTTATCTAACACTTTATCTACTTACCACCATCAGACAGTTGTTGAGAAAGACAGTAGTCCTGTGGACGACCATGGATGATTCCATATTTATCTAACACTTTATCTACTTACCACCATCAGACAGTTGTTGAGAAAGACAGTAGTCCTGTGGACGACCATGGATGATTCCATATTTATCTAACACTTTATCTACTTACCACCATCAGACAGTTGTTGAGAAAGACAGTAGTCCTGTGGACGACCATGGATGATTCCATATTTATCTAACACTTTATCTACTTACCACCATCAGACAGTTGTTGAGAAAGACAGTAGTCCTGTGGACGACCATGGATGATTCCATACTTATCTAACACTTTATCTACTTACCACCATCAGACAGTTGTTGAGAAAGACAGTAGTCCTGTGGACGACCATGGATGATTCCATATTTATCTAACACTTTATCTACTTACCACCATCAGACAGTTGTTGAGAAAGACAGTAGTCCTGTGGACGACCATGGATGATTCCATACTTATCTAACACTTTATCTACTTACCACCGTCAGACAGTTGTTGAGAAAGACAGTAGTCCTGTGGACGACCATGGATGATTCCATACTTATCTAACACTTTATCTACTTACCACCATCAGACAGTTGTTGAGAAAGACAGTAGTCCTGTGGACGACCATGGATGATTCCATATTTATCTAACACTTTATCTACTTACCACCATCAGACAGTTGTTGAGAAAGACAGTAGTCCTGTGGACGACCATGGATGATTCCATATTTATCTAACACTTTATCTACTTACCACCATCAGACAGTTGTTGAGAAAGACAGTAGTCCTGTGGACGACCATGGATGATTCCATATTTATCTAACACTTTATCTACTTACCACCATCAGACAGTTGTTGAGAAAGACAGTAGTCCTGTGGACGACCATGGATGATTCCATATTTATCTAACACTTTATCTACTTACCACCATCAGACAGTTGTTGAGAAAGACAGTAGTCCTGTGGACGACCATGGATGATTCCATACTTATCTAACACTTTATCTACTTACCACCGTCAGACAGTTGTTGAGAAAGACAGTAGTCCTGTGGACGACCATGGATGATTCCATACTTATCTAACACTTTATCTACTTACCACCATCAGACAGTTGTTGAGAAAGACAGTAGTCCTGTGGACGACCATGGATGATTCCATATTTATCTAACACTTTATCTACTTACCACCGTCAGACAGTTGTTGAGAAAGACAGTAGTCCTGTGGACGACCATGGATGATTCCATATTTATCTAACACTTTATCTACTTACCACCATCAGACAGTTGTTGAGAAAGACAGTAGTCCTGTGGACGACCATGGATGATTCCATACTTATCTAACACTTTATCTACTTACCACCGTCAGAGAGTTGTTGAGAAAGACAGTAGTCCTGTGGATGACCATGGATGATTCCATATTTATCTAACACTTTATCTACTTACCACCATCAGACAGTTGTTGAGAAAGACAGTAGTCCTGTGGACGACCATGGATGATTCCATATTTATCTAACACTTTATCTACTTACCACCATCAGACAGTTGTTGAGAAAGACAGTAGTCCTGTGGACGACCATGGATGATTCCATATTTATCTAACACTTTATCTACTTACCACCGTCAGACAGTTGTTGAGAAAGACAGTAGTCCTGTGGACGACCATGGATGATTCCATACTTATCTAACACTTTATCTACTTACCACCGTCAGAGAGTTGTTGAGAAAGACAGTAGTCCTGTGGACGACCATGGATGATTCCATATTTATCTAACACTTTATCTACTTACCACCGTCAGAGAGTTGTTGAGAAAGACAGTAGTCCTGTGGATGACCATGGATGATTCCATATTTATCTAACACTTTATCTACTTACCACCATCAGACAGTTGTTGAGAAAGACAGTAGTCCTGTGGACGACCATGGATGATTCCATACTTATCTAACACTTTATCTACTTACCACCATCAGACAGTTGTTGAGAAAGACAGTAGTCCTGTGGACGACCATGGATGATTCCATATTTATCTAACACTTTATCTACTTACCACCATCAGACAGTTGTTGAGAAAGACAGTAGTCCTGTGGACGACCATGGATGATTCCATATTTATCTAACACTTTATCTACTTACCACCGTCAGACAGTTGTTGAGAAAGACAGTAGTCCTGTGGACGACCATGGATGATTCCATATTTATCTAACACTTTATCTACTTACCACCGTCAGACAGTTGTTGAGAAAGACAGTAGTCCTGTGGACGACCATGGATGATTCCATATTTATCTAACACTTTATCTACTTACCACCGTCAGACAGTTGTTGAGAAAGACAGTAGTCCTGTGGACGACCATGGATGATTCCATACTTATCTAACACTTTATCTACTTACCACCATCAGACAGTTGTTGAGAAAGACAGTAGTCCTGTGGACGACCATGGATGATTCCATACTTATCTAACACTTTATCTACTTACCACCGTCAGACAGTTGTTGAGAAAGACAGTAGTCCTGTGGACGACCATGGATGATTCCATACTTATCTAACACTTTATCTACTTACCACCATCAGACAGTTGTTGAGAAAGACAGTAGTCCTGTGGACGACCATGGATGATTCCATATTTATCTAACACTTTATCTACTTACCACCATCAGACAGTTGTTGAGAAAGACAGTAGTCCTGTGGACGACCATGGATGATTCCATATTTATCTAACACTTTATCTACTTACCACCGTCAGACAGTTGTTGAGAAAGACAGTAGTCCTGTGGACGACCATGGATGATTCCATATTTATCTAACACTTTATCTACTTACCACCGTCAGACAGTTGTTGAGAAAGACAGTAGTCCTGTGGACGACCATGGATGATTCCATATTTATCTAACACTTTATCTACTTACCACCGTCAGACAGTTGTTGAGAAAGACAATAATCCTGTGGACGACCATGGATAATTCCGTATTTATCTAACACTTTATCTACTTACCACCATCAGACAGTTGTTGAGAAAGACAGTAGTCCTGTGGACGACCATGGATGATTCCATATTTATCTAACACTTTATCTACTTACCACCGTCAGACAGTTGTTGAGAAAGACAGTAGTCCTGTGGACGACCATGGATGATTCCATATTTATCTAACACTTTATCTACTTACCACCATCAGACAGTTGTTGAGAAAGACAGTAGTCCTGTGGACGACCATGGATGATTCCATACTTATCTAACACTTTATCTACTTACCACCATCAGACAGTTGTTGAGAAAGACAGTAGTCCTGTGGACGACCATGGATGATTCCATATTTATCTAACACTTTATCTACTTACCACCATCAGACAGTTGTTGAGAAAGACAGTAGTCCTGTGGATGACCATGGATGATTCCATATTTATCTAACACTTTATCTACTTACCACCATCAGACAGTTGTTGAGAAAGACAGTAGTCCTGTGGATGACCATGGATGATTCCATATTTATCTAACACTTTATCTACTTACCACCGTCAGACAGTTGTTGAGAAAGACAGTAGTCCTGTGGACGACCATGGATGATTCCATACTTATCTAACACTTTATCTACTTACCACCATCAGACAGTTGTTGAGAAAGACAGTAGTCCTGTGGACGACCATGGATGATTCCATATTTATCTAACACTTTATCTACTTACCACCATCAGACAGTTGTTGAGAAAGACAGTAGTCCTGTGGACGACCATGGATGATTCCATACTTATCTAACACTTTATCTACTTACCACCGTCAGACAGTTGTTGAGAAAGACAGTAGTCCTGTGGACGACCATGGATGATTCCATATTTATCTAACACTTTATCTACTTACCACCATCAGACAGTTGTTGAGAAAGACAGTAGTCCTGTGGACGACCATGGATGATTCCATACTTATCTAACACTTTATCTACTTACCACCGTCAGACAGTTGTTGAGAAAGACAGTAGTCCTGTGGACGACCATGGATGATTCCATACTTATCCAAAACTTTATCTACTTACCACCGTCAGACAGTTGTTGAGAAAGACAGTAGTCCTGTGGACGACCATGGATGATTCCATACTTATCCAAAACTTTATCTACTTACCACCGTCAGACAGTTGTTGAGAAAGACAGTAGTCCTGTGGACGACCATGGATGATTCCATATTTATCTAACACTTTATCTACTTACCACCGTCAGAGAGTTGTTGAGAAAGACAGTAGTCCTGTGGATGACCATGGATGATTCCATATTTATCTAACACTTTATCTACTTACCACCATCAGACAGTTGTTGAGAAAGACAGTAGTCCTGTGGACGACCATGGATGATTCCATACTTATCTAACACTTTATCTACTTACCACCATCAGACAGTTGTTGAGAAAGACAGTAGTCCTGTGGACGACCATGGATGATTCCATATTTATCTAACACTTTATCTACTTACCACCATCAGACAGTTGTTGAGAAAGACAGTAGTCCTGTGGACGACCATGGATGATTCCATATTTATCTAACACTTTATCTACTTACCACCGTCAGACAGTTGTTGAGAAAGACAGTAGTCCTGTGGACGACCATGGATGATTCCATATTTATCTAACACTTTATCTACTTACCACCGTCAGACAGTTGTTGAGAAAGACAGTAGTCCTGTGGACGACCATGGATGATTCCATATTTATCTAACACTTTATCTACTTACCACCGTCAGACAGTTGTTGAGAAAGACAGTAGTCCTGTGGACGACCATGGATGATTCCATACTTATCTAACACTTTATCTACTTACCACCATCAGACAGTTGTTGAGAAAGACAGTAGTCCTGTGGACGACCATGGATGATTCCATATTTATCTAACACTTTATCTACTTACCACCGTCAGACAGTTGTTGAGAAAGACAGTAGTCCTGTGGACGACCATGGATGATTCCATACTTATCTAACACTTTATCTACTTACCACCATCAGACAGTTGTTGAGAAAGACAGTAGTCCTGTGGACGACCATGGATGATTCCATATTTATCTAACACTTTATCTACTTACCACCATCAGACAGTTGTTGAGAAAGACAGTAGTCCTGTGGACGACCATGGATGATTCCATATTTATCTAACACTTTATCTACTTACCACCGTCAGACAGTTGTTGAGAAAGACAGTAGTCCTGTGGACGACCATGGATGATTCCATATTTATCTAACACTTTATCTACTTACCACCGTCAGACAGTTGTTGAGAAAGACAGTAGTCCTGTGGACGACCATGGATGATTCCATATTTATCTAACACTTTATCTACTTACCACCGTCAGACAGTTGTTGAGAAAGACAATAATCCTGTGGACGACCATGGATAATTCCGTATTTATCTAACACTTTATCTACTTACCACCATCAGACAGTTGTTGAGAAAGACAGTAGTCCTGTGGACGACCATGGATGATTCCATATTTATCTAACACTTTATCTACTTACCACCGTCAGACAGTTGTTGAGAAAGACAGTAGTCCTGTGGACGACCATGGATGATTCCATATTTATCTAACACTTTATCTACTTACCACCATCAGACAGTTGTTGAGAAAGACAGTAGTCCTGTGGACGACCATGGATGATTCCATACTTATCTAACACTTTATCTACTTACCACCATCAGACAGTTGTTGAGAAAGACAGTAGTCCTGTGGACGACCATGGATGATTCCATATTTATCTAACACTTTATCTACTTACCACCATCAGACAGTTGTTGAGAAAGACAGTAGTCCTGTGGATGACCATGGATGATTCCATATTTATCTAACACTTTATCTACTTACCACCATCAGACAGTTGTTGAGAAAGACAGTAGTCCTGTGGACGACCATGGATGATTCCATATTTATCTAACACTTTATCTACTTACCACCGTCAGACAGTTGTTGAGAAAGACAGTAGTCCTGTGGACGACCATGGATGATTCCATACTTATCTAACACTTTATCTACTTACCACCATCAGACAGTTGTTGAGAAAGACAGTAGTCCTGTGGACGACCATGGATGATTCCATATTTATCTAACACTTTATCTACTTACCACCATCAGACAGTTGTTGAGAAAGACAGTAGTCCTGTGGACGACCATGGATGATTCCATACTTATCTAACACTTTATCTACTTACCACCGTCAGACAGTTGTTGAGAAAGACAGTAGTCCTGTGGACGACCATGGATGATTCCATACTTATCCAAAACTTTATCTACTTACCACCGTCAGACAGTTGTTGAGAAAGACAGTAGTCCTGTGGACGACCATGGATGATTCCATATTTATCTAACACTTTATCTACTTACCACCATCAGACAGTTGTTGAGAAAGACAGTAGTCCTGTGGACGACCATGGATGATTCCATACTTATCTAACACTTTATCTACTTACCACCGTCAGACAGTTGTTGAGAAAGACAGTAGTCCTGTGGACGACCATGGATGATTCCATATTTATCTAACACTTTATCTACTTACCACCATCAGACAGTTGTTGAGAAAGACAGTAGTCCTGTGGACGACCATGGATGATTCCATACTTATCTAACACTTTATCTACTTACCACCATCAGACAGTTGTTGAGAAAGACAGTAGTCCTGTGGACGACCATGGATGATTCCATATTTATCTAACACTTTATCTACTTACCACCATCAGACAGTTGTTGAGAAAGACAGTAGTCCTGTGGACGACCATGGATGATTCCATACTTATCTAACACTTTATCTACTTACCACCGTCAGACAGTTGTTGAGAAAGACAGTAGTCCTGTGGACGACCATGGATGATTCCATATTTATCTAACACTTTATCTACTTACCACCATCAGACAGTTGTTGAGAAAGACAGTAGTCCTGTGGACGACCATGGATGTTTCCATACTTATCTAACACTTTATCTACTTACCACCGTCAGACAGTTGTTGAGAAAGACAGTAGTCCTGTGGACGACCATGGATGATTCCATACTTATCCAAAACTTTATCTACTTACCACCGTCAGACAGTTGTTGAGAAAGACAGTAGTCCTGTGGACGACCATGGATGATTCCATACTTATCCAAAACTTTATCTACTTACCACCGTCAGACAGTTGTTGAGAAAGACAGTAGTCCTGTGGACGACCATGGATGATTCCATATTTATCTAACACTTTATCTACTTACCACCATCAGACAGTTGTTGAGAAAGACAGTAGTCCTGTGGACGACCATGGATGATTCCATACTTATCTAACACTTTATCTACTTACCACCATCAGACAGCTGTTGAGAAAGACAGTAGTCCTGTGGACGACCATGGATGATTCCATATTTATCTAACACTTTATCTACTTACCACCGTCAGACAGTTGTTGAGAAAGACAGTAGTCCTGTGGACAACCATGGATGATTCCATACTTATCTAACACTTTATCTACTTACCACCATCAGACAGTTGTTGAGAAAGACAGTAGTCCTGTGGACGACCATGGATGATTCCATATTTATCTAACACTTTATCTACTTACCACCATCAGACAGTTGTTGAGAAAGACAGTAGTCCTGTGGACGACCATGGATGATTCCATATTTATCTAACACTTTATCTACTTACCACCGTCAGACAGTTGTTGAGACAGACAGTAGTCCTGTGGACGACCATGGATGATTCCATATTTATCTAACACTTTATCTACTTACCACCATCAGACAGTTGTTGAGAAAGACAGTAGTCCTGTGGACGACCATGGATGATTCCATACTTATCTAACACTTTATCTACTTACCACCGTCAGACAGCTGTTGAGAAAGACAGTAGTCCTGTGGACGACCATGGATGATTCCATACTTATCCAAAACTTTATCTACTTACCACCGTCAGACAGTTGTTGAGAAAGACAGTAGTCCTGTGGACGACCATGGATGATTCCATACTTATCTAACACTTTATCTACTTACCACCATCAGACAGTTGTTGAGAAAGACAGTAGTCCTGTGGACGACCATGGATGATTCCATATTTATCTAACACTTTATCTACTTACCACCATCAGACAGTTGTTGAGAAAGACAGTAGTCCTGTGGACGACCATGGATGATTCCATACTTATCTAACACTTTATCTACTTACCACCATCAGACAGTTGTTGAGAAAGACAGTAGTCCTGTGGACGACCATGGATGATTCCATACTTATCTAACACTTTATCTACTTACCACCGTCAGACAGTTGTTGAGAAAGACAGTAGTCCTGTGGACGACCATGGATGATTCCATACTTATCCAAAACTTTATCTACTTACCACCGTCAGACAGTTGTTGAGAAAGACAGTAGTCCTGTGGACGACCATGGATGATTCCATACTTATCCAAAACTTTATCTACTTACCACCGTCAGACAGTTGTTGAGAAAGACAGTAGTCCTGTGGACGACCATGGATGATTCCATATTTATCTAACACTTTATCTACTTACCACCATCAGACAGTTGTTGAGAAAGACAGTAGTCCTGTGGACGACCATGGATGATTCCATACTTATCTAACACTTTATCTACTTACCACCATCAGACAGCTGTTGAGAAAGACAGTAGTCCTGTGGACGACCATGGATGATTCCATATTTATCTAACACTTTATCTACTTACCACCGTCAGACAGTTGTTGAGAAAGACAGTAGTCCTGTGGACGACCATGGATGATTCCATACTTATCTAACACTTTATCTACTTACCACCATCAGACAGTTGTTGAGAAAGACAGTAGTCCTGTGGACGACCATGGATGATTCCATATTTATCTAACACTTTATCTACTTACCACCATCAGACAGTTGTTGAGAAAGACAGTAGTCCTGTGGACGACCATGGATGATTCCATACTTATCTAACACTTTATCTACTTACCACCATCAGACAGTTGTTGAGAAAGACAGTAGTCCTGTGGACGACCATGGATGATTCCATACTTATCTAACACTTTATCTACTTACCACCGTCAGACAGCTGTTGAGAAAGACAGTAGTCCTGTGGACGACCATGGATAATTCCGTATTTATCTAACACTTTATCTACTTACCACCGTCAGACAGTTGTTGAGAAAGACAGTAGTCCTGTGGACGACCATGGATGATTCCATATTTATCTAACACTTTATCTACTTACCACCGTCAGACAGTTGTTGAGAAAGACAGTAGTCCTGTGGACGACCATGGATGATTCCATATTTATCTAACACTTTATCTACTTACCACCGTCAGACAGTTGTTGAGAAAGACAGTAGTCCTGTGGACGACCATGGATGATACCGTATTTATCTAACACTTTATCTACTTACCACCATCAGACAGTTGTTGAGAAAGACAGTAGTCCTGTGGACGACCATGGATGATTCCATACTTATCTAACACTTTATCTACTTACCACCATCAGACAGCTGTTGAGAAAGACAGTAGTCCTGTGGACGACCATGGATGATTCCATATTTATCTAACACTTTATCTACTTACCACCATCAGACAGTTGTTGAGAAAGACAGTAGTCCTGTGGACGACCATGGATGATTCCATATTTATCTAACACTTTATCTACTTACCACCGTCAGACAGTTGTTGAGAAAGACAGTAGTCCTGTGGACGACCATGGATGATTCCATACTTATCTAACACTTTATCTACTTACCACCGTCAGACAGTTGTTGAGAAAGACAGTAGTCCTGTGGACGACCATGGATGATTCCATACTTATCTAACACTTTATCTACTTACCACCGTCAGACAGTTGTTGAGAAAGACAGTAGTCCTGTGGACGACCATGGATGATTCCATATTTATCTAACACTTTATCTACTTACCACCGTCAGACAGTTGTTGAGAAAGACAGTAGTCCTGTGGACGACCATGGATGATTCCATATTTATCTAACACTTTATCTACTTACCACCATCAGACAGTTGTTGAGAAAGACAGTAGTCCTGTGGACGACCATGGATGATTCCATATTTATCTAACACTTTATCTACTTACCACCGTCAGACAGTTGTTGAGAAAGACAGTAGTCCTGTGGACGACCATGGATGATTCCATATTTATCTAACACTTTATCTACTTACCACCATCAGACAGTTGTTGAGAAAGACAGTAGTCCTGTGGACGACCATGGATGATTCCATATTTATCTAACACTTTATCTACTTACCACCATCAGACAGTTGTTGAGAAAGACAGTAGTCCTGTGGACGACCATGGATGATTCCATACTTATCTAACACTTTATCTACTTACCACCATCAGACAGTTGTTGAGAAAGACAGTAGTCCTGTGGACGACCATGGATGATTCCATACTTATCTAACACTTTATCTACTTACCACCATCAGACAGTTGTTGAGAAAGACAGTAGTCCTGTGGACGACCATGGATGATTCCATACTTATCTAACACTTTATCTACTTACCACCATCAGACAGTTGTTGAGAAAGACAGTAGTCCTGTGGACGACCATGGATGATTCCATATTTATCTAACACTTTATCTACTTACCACCATCAGACAGTTGTTGAGAAAGACAGTAGTCCTGTGGACGACCATGGATGATTCCATATTTATCTAACACTTTATCTACTTACCACCATCAGACAGTTGTTGAGAAAGACAGTAGTCCTGTGGACGACCATGGATGATTCCATACTTATCTAACACTTTATCTACTTACCACCATCAGACAGTTGTTGAGAAAGACAGTAGTCCTGTGGACGACCATGGATGATTCCATATTTATCTAACACTTTATCTACTTACCACCATCAGACAGTTGTTGAGAAAGACAATAATCCTGTGGACGACCATGGATAATTCCATACTTATCTAACACTTTATCTACTTACCACCGTCAGACAGTTGTTGAGAAAGACAGTAGTCCTGTGGACGACCATGGATGATTCCATATTTATCCAAAACTTTATCTATCACAGTATTGGTATGATCTGTATTGCGGAGCTACAAAAATAAATCAAAGTAAATTAAATTGGAATTTCTTTTGCTTTTGACACAAATAAGACTAGAATACTGACAAAGTCAGAAAGGGCCCGCAGCAAAAAATATAAGTGTTTTCGAAATCATATGAAATTTGATTACAACCACTAAAGCATGTTCCATGGAATGTGTATGAAACTTCAGAGCTGTATTGTTAATAGCATTAGAGTTTTATTGCTAAAAAATTCCAATTCTCAAAATCTGTGATTTTCCATCAAAAATGAAGTTTTTTTCCAAAATACTGAATAGATTTTAAAACAGCATATTAATCAGGTTATTATGACAAAGTAACTTCAAAATAAAATAAGAATATGTCCAAAAGTCATAATGCCCCATGTCACAACATTTCAGATGGACAGACAGACAAGCAGATCCAAACACTAAATGCCCCTATTTTTGTAGATAGGGCATAAAAAGTTCCTGAACTCTAACAATATATAGAACAATTTTTTCTGTAAGTTTGTAAACAATGGAACATCTTATAGGATGTATTATGCTCAACTGCCTAAGAAACAAGTTACTACATATATGGTCAAAGGGAGATAATTAAAATTGGAATTAAATTTTACTCACCATAATACTTTTATAAACATGAGTATTTGTGTATATCCCAGACTCCAGACTGACTCGGATGACACAGGAATCAGAAGATTTAAATGGAGTCGGTGGGTCACTGTCATACGACACCAATGAGGAAGTGGAAGATGAATGAGACATCTGAAAATGAAATAAAAGATGGTTTAAAGACAAATGATGTACCATCTTGTAACATCTTATAGATTTGAAATTTTTCGAAGAGTGATATTTCATGTTTTTGAAAATAAGCCGTTGACATGTTAAATTCCCATTTTTTTTTTTTACAAATAATCTATATTTTTCTCACAGAACAAACAAATTGCATGGGACTATCTCCACTAAAATTTTGTTATTGCAAATTAAAAGAAAAATAACAGAAAATGACTTACAGCCAATTAGTATTATTCATGTACAGTAATTTTTTTAATCTGTAGCTAACAATTGTCAAATACAGCAATACACCAATAAGCTTGAACAGAGGTTTGAGTTATCATCTAAGTTACAGAAAATAAGTAAGAAATGGGAAAGTAAGGATCTTTCTGTAGTCTAATACATGCGTACCTATACTTTCACCAGGTTAGGAGACATGGGTAAATCTTATGGTCAACTCGAAAGTCTTAATTTAGCCAGAGGAGACCTACATTTTTGTCCTCTTCTGTGAATGAAACCCTCCCACCGACCCGATTTGGATTTACCCTTGTTGTAATACTTACACCAGGAGTCGGGGAGACAGGGGAATCTAGTGAACTCGAAAGACTTGATTTGTCATCAAGACCACAAGAAAACATGGCTAACTTAGTTCCATCTAGTTTGGGTGGTATTCTGCCTAGGCTGTAAAATAAAATCCATAAAATTTATCAGCTATTCTGTCTTCTGACAGTACTCATAAAGTGGTTGATTAAAGAAGATCCCTGTTTTGGTTTTCATTTGTTAGTTCTTTTTTTTTTTTTTAAATAGACTAAGTGCTAATGCATAAAAAGATTTTATTGTAAAAATATTCAGAACTACAAACTTTTAATAATGTTTAAATAATTTTATTTAAACATTTAAATAGACTAAGTGCTAATGCATAAAAAGAATTTATTGTAAAAATATTCAGAACTACAAACTTTTAATAATGTTTAAATAATTTTATTTAAACATTTAAATAGACTAAGTGCTAATGCATAAAAAGAATTTATTGTAAAAATATTCAGAACTACAAACTTTTAATAATGTTTGAATAATTTTATTTAAACATTTGGAAAAGAGCTTTTGATTTTTATCTGTGATAAATCTACTAGTAATCTAATTTACCTTTTTTTTTTAAATGTTAGGGTGAAATTGCTGTTTAATTGTGGGCTGTGTCGCGTACACTTATTCCACATCTCTTTTTTTTCTATTTACAAGCATGACCGTATAAATATGCAATTTTGACACAGCAGATAACCCCCCAAAAAACAAAGTAACTTTATTTTTTTAACACTAAAAAGAACACCTTAAAACATATAAATAAATACCTTGATGATTTTTTCTTGACCCTTCCTGTTCCATCTTTTGGTGGTTCAACGGAACAAGATAGATCATAGCTACAATAGATCAAACTTACAAATCAATTAATGTTAATTAACAAAGCACTAATCATAACTACTGACTAACCAAATTTTAAGTTTTACATACATTCATCCTCATGCTTTTATCCAAAGAATTTTTTGTGGTCAAGAAAAGTTGCCCCTTTTAAGTCAAACCACAATTTTTTCATCCATAATTGATGCTTCAGGTTAACAAAAACACATAATCTTACTATATACATGTATATAACTGTATGATATGAAATTTTCAACAGAAAATTATATTCCAGTCATGAATGCATTTTACTACATATGCTTTGTCTTTAGGAAAAAACCCAAACTTTATTTATTCATCTAACAAAGTTACTTTAAACACACAATCTTTAACAAACCTTTCTAAGTCATCATAAACCCTGACAGCATCGAACCAGATCCAAAACTGCTTATCTTCTGTATAGTTATAAATGTTGGCTGCAGACTGTAGTAACTTGATCTGAGCCAGGACCTCGAACTCCTTCCGTCGCTTGTCAAAGTTGATCAGCCCTTCCTCCGTCCTGTCAGGGATAGCACTGTCTACCATGGTCAGGTCTGTCAGAAAAGTTCCCAAGTATGGGACTGTACCCTGAACTATGCCCTGTGGTGAAAAATAAACATATCTCATTGATATGCATTATTGGAAATGAAATTTTCCAAAATTAAAACTAGATTGCTTATCTCACCTGTGATCTAGCTACTCTGCTTTGGACTTTTTAATGAAAAAAAAACCAAAAGTTAAGTAATCTCCCATTAATGATATCTAAGTAAAACATAATTTCTTCAAGTACATCACAATATAATGTCCTTCCTTCATATTAAGTTTCATGATGCTATTATTTTAACCACAGTATGCCCTTTATCCCATTTTACTTTCTTGTTCATCAATTTTTGATTGTGTTTCTTTTGCTTTTAATTGAACATTATCCCCTCCTTTTCCCCTTAAAAATCTATATCACAGATAAGACTTACATTATCAATCCATGACCTTCTTTTTGCCATGTTTTTCCTCCTAGCTGTTTTACTATTAGAATCTACTTCTGGAAACTTGGCTGTTGCCTCCTGTAAAAGTATGGAGATAATCTTAACATGGTAATGGAAAATAGGAAGTACCATTTATCAACATGGTCAATTTGATTGGTGCGTAGTTTAGTTTTAAGGGGATACGTTACGTTAAAAACGACGTTATCGATAAAATTTACCTGTGAAACAGAAAAACGTCCCTTTTCGATTTGAAACGCAACGTCAATTTTACTTGAAAAGCGTTTAACTTTAACGCTATTGTTTATCTTTGATGTAAATTCATGAAAAAAGATGGTCCATGACCTATGACAAAATATATATCATTGTTTAGAGAAAGAGTTGGACTTTCTTGTGTTAGTTTTTGGTTGAAATGTAATGAAACAATTTTGTTTTAATCAATGAAGAATAACAAAAGTTTGAAAATATTTGATTTTTTCCCATTACTTCTATACAAATTTCCCGCCAAAAACGATAATTTCAAAGTGAAATTACTTGAAAAATCGACCCATGACCCCCTATTTCAAATCAATATTTCGATGTATCATGGTATTACCATTCACTATGCAAATTTGTTTTAAAAAGTAAGATGGTAGACCAAAGTAACGTATCCCCTTAACACCCTTTTGGATGTACATAAGTCATACAAGACAATGGTTTTAATGGTGGAGGTAACCATAGACTATGGGCAGGTAACTAAATAATATACAAGAATGCTAGCTGTTCTTATAAATTACAAAGCAGGGCTCAAACATCTGCAAACTTCTTACAAGAGATGATAATAGGATACTTTACAAAAAAAAATAATCAAGGTAACGCAAAACATAATCAAATATTGTCTAAGAAATATCTACAACTGTAAACATACTTTTGTTATATCTACTTTTTCATCATAATCTCTCACAATTTTTTTTCTTCTAAATTTTCTAGATTTTTTTTGCAATGTGTACACTTTTATATTATTTATTGTTACCTTCATCAGGAGTTCTCTGGAAGTAATTTGATTGTTTTCATTGGAGAAGATTTCTGCAAGTTCCTGGAATAGTTCAATGCTCTCTCTGAAATGATAAAATATAGAGTTTTCAAGTTAAGCACTGATTTTCATAGTCAAAGGGGAATAATCAATTTTTTTTATTAATTGTTAAACTCGCTGGTTGCATGCAAAATCCAAAATAATTTTTATAGAAATTATGAGTTAAATTGAAATCAAAGTTTCTGGATTATATAAAAGACCAATGATTATTCTATTCAGGTATCAGCAAACCATAGGACATACTTGTCAATATTTTTGATTTTTATACTGTATTCTTCATATTCTAGTTTACTTTGACACCACAACCATTGAGTTGAGCATCTCTGATGAGTCTTTTAATGACAAAACATGTTTGACACAATTTAAAACTATTGCCAGGAATTCTGTTGAAATATTATTTTTCAAGCAAAATCAGCAATTTCATAAATTTTAGTCCAATATATTTCCACTTACTTGGACAAAGATGACCAGCATCTCCTAAGTCTGTATATAGGATGGGCTTGCAGGCCTGAGATGTAACCCTTAGTATGTACATTTGAGACCTTTTTACTTACTTTGACAAAGATGACCAGCATCTCCTTAGTCTGTAGATAGGTTGGGCTTGCAGGCCTGAGATGTAACCCTTAGTATGTACATTTGAGACCTTTTTACTTACTTTGACAAAGATGACCAGCATCTCCTTAGTCTGTAGATAGGTTGGGCTTGCAGGCCTGAGATTATAGCTTTCAGGGACGAAAAGTTCTTCATATTTCTTAACTCCTGAAAGATAAACATTTAACTTAAATAATATTTAACATGACCTAATGATTTGAAGTAAAAGACAGAGGAAGGATTATAGACACAATTTTTTAAAATAATATTTTAAATTCATGTATTTGAATAATTTTGTGAATAATATTACTGTAGAGGGTCATACTGTGGATTCATTTAATTTCATGGGTACCAATTTTCGTGGTTTGATGAAAAAGGACCATTTCGTGGAATCTTAAATTCGTGGTTCTGAAGTCTGCAGCATACAGATCAATGTTAAATTTCCTTTTCGTGGAATATTAAATTTCATGGTTCAAGGCCACCCATGAAAACCACGAAAATTGATACCCCACGAAAAATAATGATTCCACAATAACTAAATCTATTGGGTAAATTTTGAACACATATATGTCGTATAACTTGGTCAGTATTCAGTTAAAATCAGCACCTTAGAACCTCTGTTTCCTGTTAAATCTAATCAAATGAGTTAATTCCATATCCATATCATAAAATTGTTGGTTTAAGTTTAATTTAGATTAAAGTTTGTAAGATGACCAAATTGCTGATAGTTAAATTTATGGTAAAAGGGGAGCAACTCTATGTTTCAATATTGCAGTACATGTAATTTTGTTTTTAGATGGAAAACTGACAAAATTTCATACAAATGCAGGTTATCCTTTGAAATTGTACTCACTTGAGCAATATCAATCCATTTCTGTATTATCCTAGCACGTTGTGATGCCCTAAGCTCTGGATTTTTCAGAATTGTAGCAATGACCCGTAATGAAACTCTATTGAATTGTTCTATTGTGGCTAGGACGCTGGAGGCCACATTACCACCCCTTCCGTCCTTCCTGTCTCGTCGAGCCCACACAGCTCCCAGACATTGGTGAGGTACAACCATTTTGAATAATTGCTGTAAAGAGACAAAAGGTGAAAGGTTAGCTAGAAAATAACTGTTGTTACCTTTCAATAAAATCATTCTTGGAAATCTTCAACAATATTTTATGTGTATTCTGATAGGTTTTTGGATTCTTTTTCTTTTCATAACAATATTAAATGCATATCACACACTTTTAAGGGAATTTGTGTTGTTTTTTTCAGGTTAGTTGTTGTGTTTTATGCTTCCATTTGTGGTGTTACCTTCAGTGTATCAATTTTTGTTTTTGTTTTCATTGATTCTGACATTTAAATGTTCATTTGGTATTTCTTAATGCAAGCTGTAAATCTGTCTTTTATCCTATACAATTGTACAGCATATTTGAAAGTTAATTGTTCTGTGACTCTTTGATTTAAGAAATCTAGGAAATCTATAGGTTTGATATAATCCAAGTCTATAATGTTGTCAAGAAGAAGATTTAAAGTTAGATATGGATTTAAACCCACACGCGCATATCTTTACTTACAGCATCTTTAAATGTTAATTGTTCTGCAACTCTTTGATGGGAGAGATCTAAAAAGTCTATGGGTTTGATGTAGTCAGAATCTATCATGTGGTCAACCTCGTCACAAAGGGAGAAATGAAATTCTATTCCTAAATCTGTAATGAGAAAATAATGATAAATTCCATAAAATATCTAGAACATGCACATTTCAATCCACTGTCATATGTATTAATATTATTTTTCAATTGTAGATTCTAAATAATTTAAAGTGAAATACTTTAACATGGTTAAAATTTTTGTTTTTTAACTGTTTTTTTTTTTGCAAAGTATAAGCATTAAACAAGGAAACTAACCTTTGGGTGGTTTTATTTTCTCAAGTATATGAATGTCCAAGTGAATCAGAAAATCTGAGTTTAATGGTATTTTTGAGTGTGTGTATCAAGTTTATGGTATTTTTCAAAAATTTGTAAATTGTAAAATGGCCAAATCCTTTGATCAGGAAGAAGATAAAGGACAGACTTGAAAAGGAATCCCATGTTATGACACTCCATTCCAATGCAGTATACCAAATAATATGAGAATGGCTCTGCCCTAAAAGCTCGCAAAGATACAAAATCAACACAAATTATGTTGATGCAATGTGATAAAATAAGATAATTGGTTTAGCCTAATCTGGGTCGAACCTTAATTTGGATCTGGAAAATATTGTCAAAATACTCTCAGCTGGACCAATATCTGAGAGGGTCCGCTAGTGATTAAACATTTGATAATTTGTTAGAAAAAAAATAATCCTAAAAAAACGTCAAAATATGGTTCGCGGCCGGGACGATATTATCCATAACTTATACATAAATATTGATCGTCCATTTGTGACGTCACATATCCAGCAGACTGTAAACATGAAGACATCAAAATGTCAATGTTCTTCTGTCAGGTTTTGTGAGATTTTCTGTATACCCGTATCAAATTTTTACTAGTACTGGCTGCAAAAGATTGAATAACCTGGTGGAAAATGACGACGGACCCATGATTGCATTGATCATTTAACTATGTCAGTTTGACTTATGAAGGACCTCGACACGGCACATGTCATGAGGATGGATTAGGATTATATTTTCAGATCAGGTAGGACCAAATTTATTTATCATACATATGGAGAAAAAATAGTTGCTTGTCACGTTTTTATAATGAATCTGTTTATGTTAAAAGTTCCGATAATTGATTGGCAGAACTTAGTTTTAACTACCCTTGTTAAGGACGATGTGATGTGATATTTCCTGCCATTTTTCTGCGCATGACTGTGCACTCTGTGTGAAAGGTCACTAGTGTATTGAAATCTCGCGAGAAGGGGGCCATATTTAAAAAAAACAAAACAACTAGCCTTCGTTCGTTAGATAGTTATTATTTATTGAGAAAGTTCTTGTCATTAACAACAACAAAAGGTTGTTGCAAATAAATAAGCGGAAACACCGGGTCTCGCTAATGCGAGACCCGGTATTTTCGTAAATTCCCAATGCATTCCGAGTAGCAGACAGAATTTATTTTCAACCATCGTATTTTGAGTCTCGTGCAATTTGGCAGACTCTCTACAATAGTGAGCTTCGCTTCGCTCGCATATAAAGGGGTTGTGATACATTTTTTCCCCTGCCTGCCCGACATTCACCATGTTATAACCTGGCTTTTTAACTTTGTTAAATCCGGCCAAAAATGTCATATGAATAGAAGAAATATGCTAATATCAGAGATGCAACTAAAAAACAATACTCTGTCAGAAGCATTTTTAAAGATATTTTTTCAGTACCAACCAGATCTATTTGAAGCCTCTTTCTGGAATTTTTCCAGCTTGTGTTTAGCTCTGGATGACAGATCGCTTTCTGGGATATGACGTTCAGAGAACTTAATGAGGGTATTGAGACAGGGGTAATCTGGTTCCTGACGGAAATCTTCAGGGTAGGTATCTAACCAAACTGATATCACAGACTTCATTGTCCTGAAATAGAAAACAAAATGATTAAGATTGTATTGCTGGTAGCCTTTTAAGACCCCGTTTACACCATGACAAAAAATACATCAATCTTTTTTGAATCGATCTTAAAAAGACTGGTTTGCATTTACATACATTTATGAAATAACCCGAAAAATACGGTCATTGTATTTCACTTCCTGCAGTCGCTATATTACACTACAAGAAAGATCGATTAAAAAAAGACCGATCTTTTTAAGTCTAGGTCTCAAGCAGGACTTTTTAAGTCCGGTTCTTTTTGAATCGATTCAAATAAAGATTGATCTTTCCCGTTTACACTGACAAAAAGATCGATCTTTTTTACATTAATTCAAATAAAATCGATCTTTCCGTCTAGTGTAAACGGGGTCTTAGTTGTTGTATGAGTTTTTTTTAATGTTAGGTTTGTTTTCATGTTAATTTTTAAGTCTATTTGTCTGTTTTTGTCTTAGTCTTCTTGGATTTATGACATTTAAATGTTGATGATGTTTGCTTCTTTCATAGTAAATACCAGGAAATGTTTAAAATGCTTCATTGACACCATCCTTCTTGTTCAATGAAATACCCTCCTCTTCATTAAGGTTATCAAATGTAAATTCCAAATAAACTTTCAGGATAATTTATTATGTCAAAGGCAGATTTAGAAAGTGTGCCAGGTCACACACAAGGGGTTCATATAAGCACTGGTCTGAGGGTCAAAGACCTTCAATTTTTTATTCAGGACCTTTAATATTCTAGTTACAAAAAAGTCCTTAAGTTACTCCTATTGAGGACTTTTAAATAACATCTAGTGGACTTTCTACCTAGTCTTTCAAAAAGTCCTGGATCTTTTGCTCTCAAATGCTAATTTGAACCCCTGCACTCCCTCCTGTTTTTTTGACAAGAATTTTTTTAGGAACTGTATGAAACAAGAGGTCCCAGAAGATTTTTTTAAAAATTCAGCTCGCCCTCCCATTTTCAATTTTCAGGATCCGCCACAGAGTATGAAGATCAGAAAAGCTTATTACACTGTATTTGCTCACATCTTAAAAAAAAAGACTTTCAATTTGTAAGAAACATATCAGTTTATTTTTTCATGCCTTGTGATATTTTCCTTATTGTTATCTTATACATCCATTGATATATGAGAAATCAAACTGCATCTCATGTTTATGAAATATTAATCATAGAATATTTTCCTTTTATACTTGATAATTTTGATTTTACACAGGTGTTTTACTATGTTACACCAGGAAAGACATAAAGAATTCAAATATATATACATCCTCTCTACTAAAATGCACTGACAATTGCTTTGAACTAATTTGATAGGTTACAAAAGTATTGTTTATTTTGGCTTTATGAAGATGGTTTGATCAAGATTTTCTAATATTGTTGTATACAGTCAAACCTGTTTTAAGAGGCCACCCTTGGGATGAGAAAAAATTGACCACTTAAGACAGGTGGCTGCTTAATCCAGGTTTGTTTTTGTTGATTTATTAAAGAAAGGGACAAAAAATATGTGGCCGTCTAAAGCAGGTGATTGCTTAATAGAGGTGGCCGCTAAGGCAGGTTTGACTGTATATATCTGTCATAATTTTAGTAAACTTGTTTTTCTATTTCTTTTTAAAAATCAATTAAACCTCTTTTACCCTCACACATCATGAACTATACTTTGACAAACTTTCCCCCGCCAAAACCCCCCACAAACTAATTAAACATTTCCCTTTATTCCTACATCCCCTTCCAGTCCCTGTAATCATCTTTATATATGTAAGACAATTAGATAACAATAAAACATGTAATGATTCAGTTCTTTCCTTTGACTCCAGTCCAACACTCCATTTCATAAATTTTTTTTTACATAATGCCTCCACTCCAACACTCCACTCCATAAATCACATGATGCCTCCACTCCAACACTCCACTACATAAATAACATGATGCCTCCACTCCAACACTCCACTCCATAAATTACATGATGCCTCCACTCCAACACTCCATTCCATAAATTACATGATGCCTCCACTCCATCTTTTTCTCCTTCAAGTTAACCCCTTTCCAATTTCTCCCCCCTCTCCAATGATTGTCAATTGAAATCACTATATTATTTCAGACTATACTTTGATTCCCTACCACCCCCCAAACTTATTAGTGAAATCATCTTTAGATGTATGATAGTATAAAACAGATACCATCACCTGTTATTTGTAATAAACATGTAGTGATTTAGTTCTTTCTACTCATAAAGCAGCCGCTATGGTTAATACATACCCCTCTCCCATTATTACAATAGATTACTGTAAACATGGAAATTTTAGTGGTGTGTTAATTTCATGTTACCATTCATGTGGAGGTAAATTTCGCTATTGTTCTAACATTTCTTATTCTATACTTAAAGAATAAAGCATTCACATGGGTGGTATTTTCACAGATATTTTGTGATTGTGAATTAAGGGAAAATACTCCCCACCCCCCAAGAAAATTTCCAGGTTTACATTAGTGTCAAAAGTCACCTGTCAAACAGCTTTTTTAAGCTATCCCCCTGAAAAATAAGATCATCACAGACATACCACCATCCCCCTCCCTTCCAATTAGTGTTATCCAGATAACCATCACCTGTTATCTCTTATAAACATGTAATGATTCAGTTCTTCTTACTCATAAAGATTCCACTCAAACCAGCAGCCATGATCTAATACATTGTAAGCAATCCAAAAATTTAGGATTTTTTCTTCCCTCTGTTTGAAATTTATATAGCTGCAAGAATTTCTAAAGTTACTCAATATGTTCTGCAGGTGCATAGTAAATCAATCAAATATTTTCAAAATTTGAAGGGGTATGAGTTTAACTGCACCTCTGACATAAATAGAGTTTATTTTGAAAGTTTCTCTACCATTGTCAAAGAAATAACCAAAAGAACTCTTTCATTAAATGAAAGTTGTACTGTTAGGATCAAGAAAAGAAATGATACACTGTAACGTACCCCCCTTAATTTCATAAACTGAAATTTAAACTGGTGAAAATATGGGTGGAAATTCAATCAAGTATACATCTGAAGAAAAAATAAATTCTAAATTATCATATAAAACACAGTATTACAGATTTTTACAGATTCTAATTTAATTGCAGATATTTTATCCCATTTTGGATTGAAATATATCTCTTACTTCAAAAACATTTTACTTGCTGATCAATTGTTAAAAAATACAATTATACATGATGTATCCTTTCAATAATCTAACTGGCCTTAAATTTGTTGCTCAATAAACTTATAATTGTTTGATTGGCCTATTTGTAAGAAGTTAAATTGTCTGTCCTTACCATCCATAAAATGTGTTCAGTAAAACTTCTTAATTTACCTAAGGGCAGTTTTAAGGGTTTATGTGCCAGTCAAACATGGGAATATTATCCTCAATCCTATTGGTCAAAATCTCTGATAAACTTTATTTTATTGGATCAGAAAGTCATCTGGCTTTTAAAATGCTGACAGACAAGAAGAAATTGCAATGGAAGGAAGATGTCTTTATGAAGACAAAGTGGTAAATTTTGCCATGAGTGACCAAATGGTTCATTTTCCTAATTTTTGTCAACTGATTTGATGGAATTTGGAAGAAATGAACCAAAATGCCGATTTTTTTTGCCTAAAACTGTTCATGAGATCAACAACTTTGGGACTTTGAGGAGTTGAAATATTGTTTGGTCTAAGATTTGATTTTCAGATTTGACTTTAAACTTCATATTTACTGTGGATTCATTCTTAAATTTCTGTTTTTGATTTTTTAAAATTTTTTTATTTTTTATATATATTTTTTTCATGGTTTGAAAAATCAATGTAAAAATAAAACATTGTTGCCTTTTTATAATTTTGGTTGTTGACTGGCCGCCCATGGAAAAGAAAATTATTGAAACCACAGAATGTTAATGACTAATTGAAATTAAAGGACAGAAAATGAGCAATTTTCTTACAAAACAAATTTTCAATTGAGTTCTTTTTGGTTTTGTTGAATGTGGCATGGTATTGTTTTTGGTTCATTCTAATAATTCTATCATTCTCCTTGTTTTGTTTTGCACAATAGCACCTACATCAGCAAAACCACTTAGAATTCAAAGTTTGAAAAGTTTGGGGGAGGGGTAAATAAAATATGTTAGCTGAAAAGGGCGAGTGAATAAAATTAAAGATGTTTATAAGAATTGCTTTAGTATAATTTCTATGAAATACAAATGACAACAAAGTTCCAGACAATAAATTTCGCTACGCCTGACGCGCGTTTCGTCTATTCAAGACTCATCAGAGGCGCTCTACCAAAAATATTGAAAATGCCAAACACTGTATGAATATGAAGAGCATAGAACAGTATAACCAAAGAATACCAAACTGGGGAACCAAATAATTACTAAGATATTCAACCTTTGTCTGGGGTAGGAAGAACCTTAGGGTTTAGACAATTTTGAAATTTAGACGGATAATTTAAATCTTTGATGTATTCTCCAACTCAAAAGTGTTGGTGCCGGAGCGGGCTAACCTCGGGGAATTTAAACTCCACCAGCAGTGCTAACCTTCACGTTGTTCGAAATACAAATGACAACAAAGTTCCAGACAATAAATTTCGCTACGCCTGACGCGCGTTTCGTCTATTCAAGACTCATCAGAGGCGCTCTACCAAAAATATTGAAAATGCCAAACACTGTATGAATATGAAGAGCATAGAACAGTATAACCAAAGAATACCAAACTGGGGAACCAAATAATTACTAAGATATTCAACCTATGTCTGGGGTAGGAAGAACAAATATAAAAATGATATGGAGTTGTGCTTAAACATTTTTTTAAATCAAATTTCACTCATAGCAGTTTTAGGCAAATAATTTAAAAACAACACAAAACACCATTTCAAAACAAACCTGAATACACCCCATTGTGATTTTACTATAAATGTATTACATATTGTCCTTGAATTATTGGTTCCACAAAATTCAGATACAGAATGATAAAACAAAATTAAATCAAAATAAAATATTAAGAATATGTCTCCCCTGTCCCTGTAATGGAAGAAAGTGTATACCCAATACCACTATAAGTGTGATTGTACATGCATCAAATAATACTGGAATCCTTATTTATACTGGGATGATAAAATATATATAAAAAATTTCATCAAAATCCGTTGAATGGTTTTAGAGGAGTTGCGCTCACAAAAGTGTGACGGACAGACAGACAAAGACAATTACTAGCCAGAGTAGGTCCCTCTGACGCATTGCAGCGGGGGACAGAAAGCACTGGAAGGTATATGGTATGGTTTATCTAACATTGAAAAGTACAAGTAAAATCACATGTATTAAATAAAGTTGGACTTATTATTAATAATAGACTTTGTAAACTGAGGCGGCAGTTTCATTTTCAAAGCATTTTCCAGACACGTTTACCTTGCTTTACCATGCCTATATAGATGTTGTGTTTTTATTGCCCAAAAGATAAATGAAACAGATGGAGGGAAAAGGGTAAGTTTTTGGTTAATATAAAGTACACTTAGGAAATTTTATGTGCAGAACTCAGTTGTTGTCTCATCTGCGAAGAATGTTGTATACAGCAAAACTTAGGTATGGTAATTCTGAAAGCTGTGGAGTCACGGTCCCCAAGTTTTTTCTCGAGCCTGATTTTAATCCTGTTTCTTGTTTAGTTTATGGTTTAGCTATTTTTTCTCTCATATCAATTGTTTGCTGCGGTTTAATGTATGCTTTTCATAGCATTTGGTTGCCTTTTGTAGTTTTTAAAGTTAAATATATGCATTTCATAGCTTTCCTTTTCTATTTTTTTGTAAATTTAAAAGTTTTAATGTATGCTTTCAAAGGTTTTGGTTGCTATTGAAGTTTTCATTGTTTGCATTTTAGGATAATCATAAGGTTATAATGTATGCTTTTCCTTTGCTTTTTGGGGGAATGTATGCTTTTCATAGAATTATTGTTTGCTCTCCCTTGTTAAGGTTTACTGTATGCTTTTCATAGCTTTGTTGTTTGCTTTTGGGTTAAATGTATGCTTTTGAAAGCTTAAATGTTCGCTTTGGGAAATCTACATAAAATGGTGCCTGAATTACTAAGACTTGATTTTTTGCTGTCTGTAGATATGAGATTTTAATGTATGCTATAGCTTTTTTGTGTGTTTTTTAGATTTTCTAGAGGTTTTTAATGTTCTGTTTTGCAAAATGAGGCTTAAAGTATGATTTTGAAAGTTTTGATAGTTGCCTTTTGTAATTAAAGGGATTTAAATGTATGCTTTTTAGTGCTTTTCTGGTTGTATTTTTTTAAAGGTTCAATATTTGCTTTTCAAAGCCTGAATTGTTTGCATTGTAGATTGGAGGTTTAACATAATAATGCTATTAAGTTTGATTTTTGTATTTTTTAAAGCTTTAATGTATGTTCTTTTTAGCTTTTTTGTTTGCTAATTGTATTTTTGAGATTAAATGTATGTTTTTGAAAGCTTCAAAATTTGCTTGTTATGATTTAGATGTTAAATGTTTGCTTTACATAGCTTTTGTAATTTCTTCTTGTAGCTTAGAGAATTTTAATTTTTTTTTTAAAGCTTTATTATTTGTTTTTGTTATTTAGAAGTTCAATCAATGTATGTTTTTTATTGCTTTTGAGTTAGCTTTTTGCATCTTAAGAGATTTAATGTTCGCTGAAATTGCTTTTAATAATGAAGAGGTTTAATGGAAACTTTTCATTGTTTTAATGTTTGCTTTTTGATTGACTTGAGACCTAAATGGATGCTAATGAAAGTAAGTTTGATGCATCTTTTTAAATGTTTTGATATTTGCTTTTTATACATTTGAGGTTTAATTGGAGTTTTGTAGATTTTTCAGTATACCTTTTTGTAGCCTTTAGGTGTCTTATTAACTGTGATTTTTAATGAGTTATGTTACTTTCTTGTTTATTTTTCGATTTACACACTTCTTGTATTTTTTGTAAGATTTATTGTATTGTTAATGAAGTTGGTTTTGGTGTTTTAGCCAGTATAAAATTTTGTGTTTTTTTTAAGATTTATTTTTTTCTGTAAATTACAAATACCAAAACGCGGGTATAAACGATTAATTTGGATATGCTATATATCGATATTTCAAGGAGTAACCTCTCATCAGTAGCATTTAAATCAAAACATATGTAATTCATATTTCAATATATTTTGGTTTACTTTTTTTAGCTTTTTGTTAACATTTTTGAATTTCTTTCTGACATATATTTAATTTTTATGGCCCGACCACGTATGTGGATCGGACATATAGTTTTACCCTTGTCCGTCCGTCCGTACGTCCGTCCGTCTGTACGTCCGTCCGTAACACTTTGGTTAAGTTCTTGGTTAAGGTCCATTACTTGGATACTAGATGTTGGGGGTGAATGATATTTCACCACCAGATGGGTCTTGGGTAGGGCTACACAACCCACTAGAAATTAGGTCACTGTGACCTATATTTTATGCATGAACGACTTCAGTTAAGTTCTTGGTTAAGGTCCATAACTTGGATACTAGATGTTGGGGGTCAATGATATTTCATAACTAGATGTGTCTTAGGTAAGGTGACACCACCCACTAGAAATAAGGTCACTGTGACCTATATTTTACGCATGAATGACTTTGGTTAAGTTCTTGGTTAAGGTCCATTACTTGGATACTAGATGTTGGGGGTCAATGATATTTCACTACTAGATGTGTCTTAGGTAAGGTGACACCACCCACTAGAAATTAGGTCACTGTGACCTATATTTCACGCATGAATGACTTTGGTTAAGTTCTTGGTTAAGGTCCATATCTCAGATACTACATGTTGATGGTCAATGATATTTCACCACTAGATTTGTCTTGGGTAACATGACGCCACCCAATAAAAATTAGGTCACTGTGATCTATATTTTATGCATGAATGACTTTGGTTAAGTTCTTGGTTAAGGTCAATAACTTGAATACTAGATGTTGGGGGTCAATGATATTTCACCACTAGATGTGTCCAGGGATGTGTCTTGGGTAAGATGACACCATCCACTAGGAATGAGGTCATTTTACGCGTGAATGACTTTGGTTAAGGTCCATATCTTGAATACTACATGTTAGGGGTCAATAATATTTCACTACTCGATGAGTCTTGGTAACATGGCACCACCCACCAGAAATAAGGTCACAGCGACCTTTATTTTACACATGAACACTTTTGATCAATTTCTTGGTAAAGGTCCATATCTAAGGTAATACACATTGAGGGTCAATGATATTTCAAGAACGGGAGGGCCATCCTGTGGCTCATAGACACATTTTCTAGTTTGATTTTTTTTGCATGGTTTATATTTTGGGACCATTTCGTTTGTGTGTGTGTTATTCTTCATATTCTTTTGGGGGTTTTCCTTTTCAAGAAGTGGGCTTCTAAATGTATTGTATTACAGTAATTAATGTGTGTTTTTTATAATCATTTGAAATTATAAATTCATGTACATGTTTACTATATTAATAAAGCTAAGTTTTAGTTTATGTTTTGAATCCTGTAACTTTTTCTTCTTTAAACCTTTTATACAATTCCTTAAATCTTTACTTTAATTTCAAAATCTTGGACTTATCTAAAAAATCTCTTATATTGTCTTTAAACTTTTTGTCTTAATACTGTATTTTCTTAATATCAACAACTCTAATGCCTTTAAAATCTTTTAACTTTTACTTCACTTCTTTGCTTACTATTTACTTTTATTTTCTGTCTATAAATAGCTTTTAATACTTTCTACCTTCTTTAGCTTATACATATTCATCAAATATGGCTCTTACCGTACAAAAGCCAATTATATCAAATAAAAAAAAAGAATTAATAAAATCTCATCTTATCAAATTATTTTAAAGATATAGGTAATAATGGTTGATTTACAATTAATGTCTAATTACTATAAAAAGACATGTGCTGAGTTTCGTTGTTGGTTCTTGGTTGTTACAACTAAACGTTAAGAGAAATACAATTTTTTCAAGAATATTCTTTTTGATCCAGTCAACAAATTCCAATTACTGAAAAAATAGTAAATCTCTTATATAAGTTTCTTTGTTATTGTTTTAACTAACATGCATCATATATAGCACATAGAAACTCAGCACATGACATTTTTTGTCTAAAAAGCATCAATAGAGAAAACACAAGAAGAAAAATATCTTCTATATTTTACATTTTCATTAAAAAAAAGTTCTAAAAACCTTTTGGCAGATCGTTTTCATAGTTCCTCCCATAGACATTGGATTTTCAATTTAGGCTTTAGAAATGCTGCTTGATGAAATTTCTTTCTCAATTACCATGATTCTCATTTCTTCAGCATTTCCTTTGTAACATTTTTCACATCCCCTTTCCTTATTTGCTAACCTTTTCTCCCCTCTTTGTTCATTTTATGATTTCACCTTTCATTTTTTTCTCCTATACTTCTCATTCCTTCCATTTTCTCTCCTGTTTCTATTTTGAACTTTCACTTTCTCTCTTTTGTTTCTACTTGCTATTTCTCTTTTCACTTTCTCTTCTGATTCTCCTTTCACTTTCTCTCTTGTCTTTCTCCTTTTTACTCTTTCTTCCGTTTCTCCTTTCACTTTCTCTTCTGTTTCTCCTCACTTTCTCTTCTGTTTCTCCTTTCAATATGTCTTCCGTTCTGTTTCTCCTTTCACTTTTTCTTCTATTTCTCTTTTCACTTTCTCTCTAACTTGTGTTTCTCCTTTCACTTTCCAATTTCTCTTCAGTTTTTCCAATCTCTTTCGTCTTTCTCCTTTAACTTTCTATTTCTTTCTTTTATCTTCTTCTCTACTCTATCTCCTTTCACTTTCTTTGTTTATCCTTTTATTTTCTCTCCTCTTTCCTTTTTCAATTTTTCTCCTTTCATTTTTTCCTGTTTCTAAAACTCAATCTCTGTTCACTTTCTCTCTCTTGTTTCTACTTTCCCTCTCCTCTTTCTCCTTTCACTTTCCCATCCCATCTTTTTCCTTTCATTTTCTATTTCTTTCTCTCCTCTTTCTCCTTTCAATTTTATTATTTTTTCATTTCTACTTTCAATTTCTTTATTTTTCTACTTTTATTTCATTTCTTTTTTTCTTCTTTCGTTTTCTCTCATCTTTCTCCGTACATTTTCTTTCCTTTTTCTTCTTTCATTTTCATTTTCTCTCCTCATTCTCCTTTCATTTTCTTTCCCCTTTAATTTTCTCTCCTCATTCTCCTTTCATTTTCTTTACTCTTTCTCCTTTCATTTTTCTCCTTTTTCCTTTCATTTTCTTCCATCTTTCATCTGTTTCTCCTTTCATTTTTTCCCTCTCCTCTCCATTCATTCTGTTCTCTACTGTATATTAATTTTTCCTCCTTGTCTGAAACTTACTCATTTTTCTTCTCTCCTCATTTCCTGTCAACATTTCTCACTTTATCCCTTTCACTTCTCTTTCCTTTTTGCTTCCCTCTTCCCACCTTTTTGCTTTCTCCTCTTTTAAAGTGTAAAACAAGAGCATGACATGATGCTCAAGACTAAGACGCTTAAAGCATAGACTATGCTCACCCACTTTTGCAAAACTAACTTTATATCATACCTTTGCTGAATTTCATGTAGTTCTTTCTTTTCTTTACTTTCAACACCAGTTTTCTTCAGCCATTTAAATCTGAAAGAAAAATTACAGCATCACTGTTTTACATGCTTTATAAAAATCTGGGTTAGGGACTGTGCAGAAATTTAAAGCAGATGATCTTTCTCTGACTCTGACATATGAGGGTTCGATTCCCTCCCTAGGCATTACTTATATCAGGCTGGTGCAAAGTTGGGCAGATCGCCTAGTGGCCCAGTGTCAGTGATCAGAGAAAGAACATTTCATAGGGGAAATATTTAAGAGTTATTTATTTTTGTGACTTTTGCATCCTCGATCACAGAAATAAAAAAATCTAAAGCATGCAAAACAAGACATTTGTGAGCAATTGCTCACTAGTGATACCCAAGTTTTCAGAATTATGCCTTTGTTCAGCAAACAGGAAGTAAATGTCCACTTAATCAGAATGTACATATATCCCTTAGTAGTATATTATTTAAGCTTTTAGATATCAGTAACCTAGTAATATTAGTAGCTGAGTTTTTCGCAAACAGGAAGTAGGTACCAAATTCCCATGAAAATAAATATCAGCATGACAGAATTAAAGTGTGATGAAATTTTTTTAAAAAGTTTTCCTTAAACAGGAAACAAATGTTTGATGGGCTCAAAATACATCATGTCCATGTGAAGTTTGTTACCAAATATCAGCAACCTACTAGTAATAAGTGAATAATGAGTGTAAAGGAAAATGATTAACGATTCAAAAAACAGGAAGAAGATGTACCATGGATCCAAAAATGTATCCAACATATTAATGATTTCCATATCAAACTTGTAACAAAAAATCAGCAACCTACTAAGTTTTAAGCAAATAAAAAAGTGTGATGGATGAAAGACTCGAACAATATATACCCCTATACTTTGCGTACATGTAGATGGGACTTAAAAACAGTACATATTATATAATATAATATTTATTTTCATTATTCATGTTTGTTGCTGATCAATACAAAATGTGTTTTTAGTAAAAGTAACAAATTACATTGAAATAATCCATGTAATCAAATCTAACAAACAGTACTCTGTTTTAGATCCCTATCTCACCCCATATTTATTTTATCAGTAGAATGTTTTAACTGTTTTCAATCTTACTAGCGATCAAACCCATATCAATTGTACAATTGCCAAAATATTGATTCTGTTTTTTAAATTAACCCCATTCTTCACACCTTACTTTCATAATGTTACAACATAAATGCATTTTTCACACCTCGGTGATGTAAGAGTAACTTATTTGTAATGATATAAGTGATACATCAATCATGTAAAGTCACAGACGTCTTTCTGTTGTTTTGTTGTTTATTCTAGTACTCATGGTGATAACTCTCAAAACAAAGGATTAGAGAGGGTGCAGATGAGTTTAAAGAAAAGAGAATAATGGCCAAAAAATTAACAGAATAGAATAAAAGCCCCACAAAATGTAGACTAGAAAATAATGAACCTAAAAATGAAAAGAATTATGAGAATAGTGGAGAAAAAAATAACATACTGGGCAAAAATTTTATGAAAATGAGGATGCGCTCCTCTATACCCTCTTTTATATTTTGTTATTTACTCCAGTACCCATGGTAATAACTCTCAAAACAAAAGATCACCATGTGGTAGTTGAAGTGTCTCATAAAAACTATAATGTAGTGATGTACTATTAAACATGCTTATGACTGCACTCTTTGATATGCAGGATAGGTAAACATAAGACAACATCAAATCAAATCAAAACACTTGAAATTTCAGTCAAAACAAATTTATCATGAACTGATGTTGCAAAAAATTTCCAAATGCATTTGTTCCCTTTTTTCAATTGTTTCAATTTAGTGTGCTTCTGACTGCACCAACTGATGTTAAAGGATAGATCAATAAAGGACATAATATATATATGAATACTTGAAATTTCAGTCAAATCAATTCTGCACCAAAATATCAGCTAAACAATTTATATTTTAAAATGCATTTCGTGCAGATTATTTTCTATTGTAGCTAGTAAAGATTCATCAGAGATGCTTTACAAAGGCGGATCTAGGACCGGCGTAACGAGCGTGAGCGCACCCACCCCCCTGTTTGACAAAAAAATTTGGTTAGGAACTGTATGAAATTAGAGGTCCCAGAAGTTTTTTTTAAAATTGCACGCTCCCCGTTTGAAAATTTCTGGATCCGCCACAGCTTTAGCTAAACTTTCTGAGGTGCATCTATTCTCCCTGATTAATTTGTTCACAAGAACAAAGTTAAAAAGCAACCCACTTTTCAACAGATATCATTTGAAAGTCTGCATAACCAAATAGTTTTAGCACTCAATTTAAAAAGTCTGCCAGCAGCAAAAGCACTCAAATCACGACTGCACCTGAATGCAGTGCAGTGCAGCCACAAAGTTGTCAGATGTATTTTTGACCAAAATATATTAATTACTATGCATGCTTCATTGAAAGTGCAATAAATATCAATTTGTGAAAACATCAGAAAACATAACAAGCTTTGCACTGACACTCAAAGGCTGAAGTATATATAGCTACCCTATGAAACCTTAAGACATTAATCCAACTTGATTTATCAAATAATAAATGAATCATAATAAAATATTACACAGGTTTTGCACCATGTAATGAACGTTAATTCTAGTACTCCTACAAATGAGCATTAGGGTTCAATCACATGGGTCATTCAGCGCAGTCTATCTCAATGGTGGCGGGAACTGTAGTACCTGTAGGAAACCATTAACCTTGTGTTGATACATGTACCTGACAAACCCTACAACATACATGTGTATTAGAGAGGTCCCGTTTTTGAAAATAAGAAAGTCGGACTCAAACAACATCTAAGAGTTAATTGACTAGTGATTTAAACCAGTGTCTAAGAGCACCTAACTGCCCAAGTCCAGCTAACCATTTGCATGGTAAGGTTTTCATTCTGTAATAACAGGTCATAAATATGTCCTAAGGTGATCTTACTTTCTAAGGAGTGAAACTGAGAGGTCATACACCATATAGGATGATACCAGATAATAATATAAGCTACATCAATTGGCAATAAATGACTCAACTAATAAACAAAATTAGATATATATCAAAACACATGATGAACAGGTATAGGAACAGACAAGAGCCCTACATGTATATGACACGTAGATCATTTGTAGATTAGGCATAAAAAATTTAATTTAACCATATTTAGTTACAAAGTTTCAAGTGCCAATAAAATCTTAACCTACCTGTCTATTAGCATATCTAGGACCTGTTTGGGTGTGGCAAAGGTTCTGTAGGTGGCTAGGAACACATTTACATAGGTAGAGTCCAGCTCCCCCTTCATCGTGACTAAACTTTCGACTAATTTCTCTAAAGTCCCAGCTTTGATGACCCGAATTTTCTGTGTCTCCCACATGAGATGAGAAAATTCTTTTCCTTTTTCATTTTCAAGCTGAAATAAAAATTAGAACAGTTATTGTGACTTAGTGAGTGTGTGTTGTGGTATTGCACCCTTCTGGATGCACATGGACAGTTTCAGTTGTCAAGATACCCTAACCCAATGACCTTGGGCATTAATAAACAACAAATAAACTGACAGACAGAACTTGTGTAATACATGTATCACTGTCCATTGGTCATGATTCCTAAATATTGCTCTAAGCAATACATTGTACATTATAAATAGTATACATGTGTGGCTCCCGCAGGGTTAAAAACGACCTGCGACCTGAGGGCTTTTTAAGGGCGACTTCCGACCTACACTTCATAAAATCAACCTATGCCAAAAAACGACCTGCGACCTCCGCCAAAATATGCCTTTTAAAAGCAACCTTGCTACCTCGGGCCCCTTTTAATAGCGACCTTGTGACCTGAGAGGGTACCCTGTGGGAGCCCCACATGTACACTATACAAAGAAAGATACAAATTAATTAAGCTTAGACATAACTTAGGTTTTAGAGTACCATAGGTTCAATGAACTTGTAATTCATGAGTTTCACCAATTTAAGTGCATAAAGTTTGAAACCTGACAAAAATCATGCAAACAGTTTAAGATTGCCAAACTATCTTTCATATCAGCTCTTAACCTACAGATCTCTAACATATTCTACATGTTATCAATATACATGTCTGTTGCACTCAAAAAAAATGTGACAGACTGACAGACAGACAGACAGACAAACATGAAGCTCTTATTTGTGGAGTAGTAAAGAACAAATAGATTTATCACAATAATACATGCAAGTGTGAACCTCTGCCTTTGAGCATGATAGAGTGCAGATACTTTCAAAACCTGACATGAACCATATAAACAGTGTATGATTTCCAAATTTATCAAATGACCTATATATTATATTACCAGCATAAGTGCATTTGATGCACCAATAAGGAAGGTTGCAGACATAGAAAGGGTATCTCCCATATTAAATTTTAAATGATAAACCAAGTTTTAGAAGTTTGTCTTCTGCAGCATGCAATATTAAGAGAATAATACAGGATAAGATGACATTACCAAACAAAATAGTGTATGTTAAATTCAAAACATAATGCCCCCACCTTCCAACCTGTCCTAATTTCAATAATCACTGAACCATGAAGTAATGGTAGGAGTACGATTTTAGGATTGTTTTTGTTTGGTTCATGCATATTCTGATTCATAAGTGCATTGAATACCGTATAGCGGGTTATTTTGCGGGGGCAAATTTTTGTTATAAAGTTTGTGAAAAAAAATTGTGAGTTTTATTTTCGCGGTTGGTGAATGTGTTTGTATATGATTTCTGTAATAAGGATAATTTTGCAGAATTTATTTTCCTGATTTCAGTCAATCCACAAAAATAAGTGAAAATTAAACCACGAAAATAACCCGCTATATGGTATCAAACTTACTCCATTGAAAAGTAACTTTATAGCTTTACTTTCAGGTTTACTGATTTTGGAGGATAGAAAAATGGACAGGAACACCACAACAATATGGCCCTGGTTTTTTGTACATGTAGGTAGGGCATTAAAAAATCAGAAAATGAAATACACAGACAGTCATGTGACAGTCTGGTCAATCAGGGGCAATAAGTAACTCTCATACATGTATAATCATAATAGTTTAAGATGTTACCTTTTATAAACCTGTACAAGATTGAAAACCTGACTTGAATTGTGTATTAGATTTCAAAGATTATCTTTATCTGTTCTAAACACTAGCCCAAATAATATCTACATGTATGTCTAATAAATCCAAATTAAAGTGTACTATCATAGACAGATGGACAAACATGGACATTTTAAAATGCTTCTTGATTGTAGTACAAGGAAGTAAATGTATAATTTTTGTCTATTTTTCAGCACTCTGATAAAACCCAGAAATGTAGGGTTTCCTGCTCTAAACTAATTTTTTAATGTATGATATATCATGTACTTAAGATTTTTTAAATTGCTATTTCTTTTGTCAGTTGTGTCATGTACACTTATTCCAAATTTCTTTATCGTCTATGGATAGATAGACAGACAGACAGACAAACAAATAAAAAATGTGCCTTTATTAGGCCTCATGTTGGTGCAACAAGAAAGAAAATTATTCAAGCCAAGTTTATTTCTTTGCAGCCTATTGGCATACAGAAACTTTGCAAACCTGACACAAACCATACAACTTGTATACGATTTCTAAACTTATCTTTATCTTTTCTTAACCCTATCTCTTATAGTTTATATGTCTGTTATATAATGCTGCCAAAACCTGAATTTAAATGTAGAACATGGATGCAAGATTTAATTCACAAATCTCTTTACAAAAAAAGAATATATAATTAGAGGAAAGATCTAAGATCTAAGAGTTAATTTCAGAATTGTAGCCTTGAAGCTGTGGCTTCAATAATTGTAATTTTTGTTGCAGTTGAACTAGAATGACCATTTTAACTTTGTGTTAACTTTAGGCATTAAATAAAAAATCCTTGGTGCCATTAATTAGGTTAACTGCAAAACCACAAGAAAGGCAAGAACAAAGAGTTTATTTCTGGTTCTGTTCTAGGAGATTTATTTCTGGTTTGGTTACCTTGAAATTCTTAAATGGGGAAGACTCTAATTAATGAAAGATTAAAATTTCGGTTATCTGTTCATTTCCTGATTTATCTTACTTTGTTGTACTGGGATGACCACTTTTGTAATGTTTTCATGAATTTTGCAAGTTTATGAGGGTTTTAAAATCTGTCAGTCAAAAATGGCCAGAAAGAACGTTAGCAACGCCTTGGAGGTGTGCCATCTAAGGAGAGATGAAACAGATAGATACAGATAGGTGCACACATAACCTGTACGGAAGTTAACATTGTGACTGCTTTCCACGTCTGCTTATGTCTGCTATAGCAGACATTCAAGTTAACTTGCGTTAACTCATGACTGGTCAAAGCAGACCTGTGACAGCTTTTTTCATGACTGGTCATAACCAGACACAAAGGCATGACTGCTTTTACCAGACCAGTCATTGCAACAAGTCTGCTCTTACCAGACATGTTTAATAATGTAAGGGTTTAATTTAATATAAAAAACTGTCTTTAACATAAAAAGAATTAGTTTAAAATATAGTTAAGGCAAAAGAACATAAATTTGTCCTTATACATTCATTTTTTAAAGCAGATATTTCACGAAGTATACTTGACCAGACCTGTCATAATTATGTGACTGCTTTTAAAAGCAGACGTGGAATTATGACTGCTTTTCAAGTTAACTTGGAACCAGTCGTGCGTCTGCTCAAAGCAGTCGCACGATCAGTCACAAGCGAACTTGAAGTTAACTTGATGTCTGCTTCTCAAGTTAACTTACCGTATAGGTTATGTGTGCACCCATCTGTACCATCTGAAGAAAAATATAACAGGAAAATAGCAGAGACAAGTGGAGATCCCTAGTCCTACATTTGTATCTTTGTGTTCATGGGTACCTTAACCCTTTCCTACATGCAGATGCCTTTAGACCCACCTGTGTCATTTTATGGCCCCGTCTATCCTGTTAATCTCCCTGTAAAAGCATGATTGGGCTTATTTTGGCAAATAGAATTGTTGCCTAAAATATAGTCATTTTTTGTGTTGTTATGGACTATTTTTGGAACTATACTCTGGTCCAGTGAACAGCCTCACAAAGTTTCAAAAACTAAGAGTGAAAATTAAAATTTTTAACCGCATTTTCATTTTTTGGCCTTTTTTCCATTCTTGCAATAATACCTTCCCAATTCTATTTTCGTAACAATTAAAAGTTTAACCAATAACAAACTTTAAAATACTTGTACATGGGCATGTGAGAAATTTTACTATGACTTGTATTTTATGTCACGTCATAACACAACTGTTGCTAGCTTGGTATGATCTAAAATTGACCAGTCACAAAAAAAATACTCAGAAAGTCACTGCTTTTTGTTGACAATGTAGTTCATTCATTAAGTTTAATTCAAATGTGTATGTTTTTTTTTTAATTTGATTTGTTCAAAGTGAGCGACCTGGCTTACATTGGCAGGGAATGACTTCATATATTTTCAAAACATTGGGGTATTCCTTATTATAAATTACCTCTGAAAAGGAATGATAAGTGACTTTCTTTAGATAAGCACCGTACACAGCCCCCTCTTCTCTTTCTTCTCGCCAAAATCTTGTGATGTCATCCTGAAATTATAAAATGTTTACATCAATGAAAAATATCATTTCAATAGGCTACCTATCCCATTAGCTTATGAAAATAAACAAAATGAATTCAATACCCGTGTATTCAAACAACTTCTTTTTGTAGTATGTGAAGGTGTTTTAAAAGTAATACATGTAGTGCATACACATTTATATGTACCCCTAAATCAAAATTTGCATGGTCTATAGTCAAACTTTAAAAACATGTAATATGATCAAAGTGGATTTCATTTAATCAAAGATACATGTTCATGGATATCATTTGAAAACATTTATTTTCGGGATCTTTAAAGTGTTTAATTGTGGTTTCCCCAAAGACAATTTGTTGAATTATAATTTATTTCTAAGTTTAAGCATACATGTTTCACAAAGTAATATCTTTAACTTGAGTCTTGCTCCTTGTTGACCCAAGATATAAAAGAAAACAAACAAACTACCAAAAAAAAAGTTTTGTCATGAAACGCTACATCATTGTTCATGCTGCCAGTTAATCATATCATTCATGACCCTCAAAGAATATCATTTGTGATAAAAATATGTTTATACTGACCATAAAGTTCTTTCCCTCTATGGACAATAACAAAAGCAGATAAATTAAATTTAACCCGATTTTCATTTTAATTTACTTGAAACAAATAGTTAAACATAATACATACCAACATCATGTTAATCTGAACAGTTTTTCAAAAATAATAATCATATTACGAGAGCACTAAACTAAATATAGTCATGTAATTCCCAAACGGGGTTTTTATTCCCTAAATATGATCGCTTGTTTTTGTAAATTGTTTACTATATCATGTATATAAATCCTCACTTCAAATCCAGGAAGTCAAAATATTAAAATAGTTTGTCAGAAGTATAAAATTATCTTTCCACTTGAAGTCTTGTTTTACTAGATAATACTGAATTTCTTCTTCCTAGATGAATTGTTATATTAATAATCATATAATATTTTTTCACCCATTTCCTTGTATTTTTTTTCAATAATCCATAATAGAGTTACAATCAAGTTATAAGAGATACAATCAAAGAGATTGTCTCTTTAATTCCACTGTTCTAATAGTTAATACATAATATTTTCCACCAATTTCCTCAAAATATTTTTGATCAATAATCTATAATACTGCTATCATATATAATAACTAAAGAGATGTCTTTTTAATGCTGCAATTCAATTTTTTCCTTGCCTCTCATCAGCCGGGGTAATTATTTTGTAATCAGCAAATGGTATAACATTTGACGTCAAAAAGTCAAAATTCCAAAGTTTGCAAAAAAACAGACAAACACTAGAAACAACTGAAGATGAGCAATTATCCAGATACCTCTTAGACACCTACACAAGTAAATGTAAAAATCAGACACAAGCAATCTCTTCCTTTATCAATAAATCTTAAAGTTTTCAAGATGTAAACATAATCCAGACACTAATGATTTATAAAATCAGTTCTTCCTCAATTCTAGTGTAGGAAACTAACTGGGTACATTTTGCACATTAATATCATAATAAAACTAATTCCAGGTGCAATTAAAAACCTGAATTAAAATAGCACTAATTAAGAGTTACAATTAATGTGTTCCACCATAAGTCAAAACTATAGCATTAAAAATAGTTCTTGTTACATTTGCACATTAAATTTTACAATATATGTAATAGAAATTTCCATTGCTAAAAAAAAAAGAGCTCTAGAACCTGCTCTGGAACAGTAGGAAGAAAATCACTCGATCTTTCAGAACTAGCCTCAAAAGTAGTTCTACCTCATTTCTGTTGAATGAAAATATCTCAGTATATTATTAATAAAATTCTCCAACAATGCTAACAGTAGTTGCAACTATTTTATACGAAAAAAAATCACCTTCATGCTACTATTCCACCAATATTCAAAATTAGCCTTGTCCTGTTTATTTTGGACACAGACCCCTAACATTCGTACAAAGTCATGAATAAATCATCCCCCTCTAATTGCCTGGTCACTACAGACATTATCCCCTACTGTTCTCTAAACAATGAGTTCAAATTCATCACCAGTTAATTGTGTCTATAAATAAGCATTGGTATATCTGAAGACCAAACCCTGATATCTATCTTTTATCTATTACTAGGTACATGATGTGTACCAGGGTACAGTATGTTTACCATAGATAATATGATTTTATGTAAATCAAAAAAGAAGTCTGTCTAATTCACAGTAGGTAAGGGGTCACTGTATCATCTAGATGTACGATAGGAACACAAAGCATCACTGGGAGGGGGCCCATGGTAGTGGGAGAGAAAGAGATATCTGTACATCTTAAAACATACTAAATGTACAAATGTTTATGCAAAAGAGAGAAGTTTCAACTTAAGTATCTAAATACATGTTTTCAGAATTATTCAAAGAATTGTTGAGGGCCCTGTTGCAGAAGAGTGAAGCAAGCAAAGAGGCAACAATGGGGCATCAAGTGTCAAAAGTCCGGAAGGGTAACGACGAAACCAGCAAACACAAACAAAAACGGCACAAAGAAACACAAAACACAAAATAATCAACCAAACAGAAATCAACAACGCGAACTCAAGTAGTGACAAGAGTGAACTCAGGTGCTCAGGAAGAGTAAGTGGTTCCTACCTGTAATAACACACCCGTCATGTTGCTTATAATCACAGTTTTCCATAAATGCTTGATTGATAAACATCAAGTTTTACATGTAATATGCTCAAATGTATGTCTTCATACAATTTGTGGTCCAACAGCAGTGGGGGTTCCAGGATTTTTGAAAAGTGGGGTCCAAAACTATAATTTGATGATTTTTGCCCAAATTTTGCATGAAAATCACAGAATTTTCCTACGAAGGGGTGATCCTGACCCCCCCTCTATATCCGCCACTGAACAGATAGATGGACAGTGGGACAGACAAAGTGAAAACTGTAGGGCTTCTTCAGATCAGGGATGTCCTAATAAAGAATTTTTTTAACATGGCTTACTACATATAGATGCTGTGTCATGATTATTAATTTAGCACTTGGTTGTTATCATTAGAAGGAAGCTAGTCAATATCTGTTAACTTGTTATATGCAAATCAAAAGTGAACATCAGAACCTTGTTCATTATATGCAAATTAGAAGAACGTCAGCACTCCATATTGACACCACATTTGATTTAATTATTATGTCACAATAGCAAGAAATTATCACAACTATCGTTACAGTGTTGGGAAAGAATTACTAGTAAATTGCTTATTGTAATAAGGGCGGTGTTTCTGAGAGAGTCAAGAAAGCAAAAGTTCTACATTTTGAAGGGTCAAATTTAGTGCTTATACATAGACAATTTAGAAAATCTGGGGGTCAAAAAGATATTTTTAGGGTAAAATACCCCAATTTCTGCTTTAATGGAAACACTGAAGAGAAATTAGATGAACACTAATACCCCCTCCCCCTTTCCTGTAACAGTTTTTTTTTATATCAATTTAAGAGGCTGTCCATGTAGAAATCAGACAAAAGCCTACAAAAGCTGGCACATGAAAAATTTTATCCCAGCAAATTTATTGTTTAAATGTATTTTCTGACAACATATGTAAAACAAAAAACACCAGGATTCGTTTGAAAGCAACATGGATGACTTGCGATTCAGCCTTGAAGTTCATGAACAAAGCAACCAAATTTTGCAAATATGCAAGAGTTATCTCCCTTTTTCTGCATATTTTCAATGCATTCTATATAAATTATATCGAAGTTGTCACTTCAATAAACAAAAAATCTGCATTTGTTTTGGGGAATGGATGTTAACCTGATGTGAAATCAACGAGAATTTTTGAAAAACAAAATTTGTCATGTGCCAGCTATTGCCTGGGTTTTGTTTGGACAGCCTCTTAATGCACTAGTTTTTCATTTTAAAACTTTTCTTTAAATTGTAATTAATTTACAATACATTTTTGTATCAATGTATGATATTGATTTCAATAACTTGCTTTTTGTATAGTTTTCAATTCTAATTGTTCAGTTATTCAAGTAATATTTGAGTTTTGCTAATTCAAAAGAAAAATGTTGATGAATTAAATGTATTAAACTTGTACTTATTTTTTTTTTTGGCCTTGGTTCAGCACATTTAAAGAATTTTATTTTTCTATTTTTCAATAACTATACCCCCACTCAAAACCACATATCTTAGTAAGTACATATAAGTTAATTCATTCTATATACTTAAATACATTTAAAACCTATATGTAAAGTGTTTTATCTAGTTCATATTAAGCCTGAAGATAAAATTTCAACTGATTTTACATTTTTGTGGTCAATTATCATTCATATAATACATGCCTGGTGGGTGTGCACTAGTACATCAAAAATAGGCTTTGATATAAAAAGAAAAAAAACACAAAAAACAAAAATTCATCTCTATATATTCATTTTAAAATAAACATGATAAAGGGAACAAACTTCAAAAACTTCAAATATTTTGAGTGTTGAGAAATAGAATAAGTTGCACTCATTTGTAAGTCAAATATGCATGAACATACTTGTACATGTACTTGTTTTCAATGCATATATTTAGAACTGAAAGTAAAATTATGTGGAATTTTCCAATCACTAAATCAAATGTTACATTTCAATTGAACAACTTTTAATCAAGTACTAAACACAATTACGTATTTTAAAGACCTGAAGTGAGACACAATTTAAAATTAAATTAACTTTAAAAAAATACTGCAAATATTTATAAACACAATGATATTAATCAAAGCAATACAATCAAAAACAGACAGACAGACAGACAGACAGACACAGACAGTAATTTATATAATGTCCATGCACTTGACTTGTATGTGTAAATGAAAATGCATTTCATACCTTTAATTTAATCATAAATGGATTTTTTTTAAAAGTACATTGTTACATCATGTACATTAATATATCTATCTCAGCAATACAAATAATTCAACAAGCAGACAGACAGACAGACTGAGAAATAAATCTTCTAAAAGCTCTTACCTTTTCATCTTTGATATAATGATTCCTTACACAAGCCAACAACACTTTCAACATTTCTATCATTTCTGACTCAATAATAAAACACATTAACCGAAATGATCATTATTTCAGAAATTGTAGCCAAATTTCACTTTTTTACCTACTCCTACATTACTAAGTGTTAATGGCCAAGCGAGTAGGTACAAAAGCCGTCAGACAATTAATTTAAACAAGATTTGACTTTTGTCAACTACTCCTACGAACAATCCACGGTTTACAGGTACATGGTAGACGATTTTTTTTTTAAATTTGAGGATAGATGCAACAGGTACAAAATGTACAGGTATTAATGGTATAACTGTTCGTTAATATGCAAAATGGTTTTTAAACTTAAGAATATTCCTATAGATGCTCCACTTGTCAATGTCACAGGTACAACTGTTAGTAAAGGGTTTTTAAATTTCAGGATTGATATATCAAACAGTATAATAAGATCGTATTGAAGATTTCACATCTACCTGTGAATGAATTTAAATGAAACTTTAAAATGTCACCATAACATATCATGATTGATAGGAGTGATTTAGATTATGAGTCTGGTTTGAAATCCAAAAGCCTTTAAAATAGGTCAAAGACAAAAATGGTCAGATTTGGTTAAAAACTGGAATATAAGTGAGAAACCCTGAATACTGGAACCCAATGCTGATGCTGAATACTAGGGGTCACTAGCAGCATACCTGAAAACAAATTCCCCATGCTGATGCTGCATACTAGGGGTCACTAGCAGCAGACCTGAAAACAAATTCCCCATGATGATGCTGCATTACTAGCAGCAGACCTGAAATCAAATTCCCAATGCTGATGCTGAATACTAGCGGTCACTAGCAGCAGACCTGAAAACAAATTCCCCATGCTGATGCTGAATACTAGCCGTCACTAGCAGCAGACCTGAAATCAAATTCCCCATGCTGATGCTGAATACTAGCCGTCACTAGCAGCAGACCTGAAAGCTGATGCTGAATAGTAGCGGTCACTAGCAGCAGACCTGAAATCAAATTCCCAATGCTGATGCTGAATACCAATTTGAAGGCTGTGATAATTAGCTGCTGTATCAAGAAATATTTCCCTTTCTCATCTTCCTGCCACCTCCCATTAACTACATGTATAGTCTAGAATTTCACTTTGTGAAATCTAGCCAAAAAAGTTACATTTGAAGACCTGATTCCTGACAAAATTAATTTCTACATAAAGCCTTGTAAAGAGGGAGAAAATCAGATAACCCCATTTTAGTTCAGTGACTTTTGGAAAGCTACCCGAGCTGAATATTAAAGCAAGCAACAGTTTTTCCCTACAGTATCTGCAATATTTTCATTGTACATGTTATATTGATAAGCAAAACTAGAGGCTCCCAGGAGCCTGAATCGCTCCCCTGACTTCAATGACTGATGGAATGAAAATAATTTGGGGTATCTGAGGTAAAAAATTCCAATAAAGGATCACCATAAAATTTCCATCTTTTGTTGAGCACATATAGCCAAACATTCAAGCAAATAATAAAAAAGCTTTTCTTAATCTTTTATATGTTTAATTAGGGGCAATAACTTTTATAGGGCTGACAGTCTAATGGATATTTTTGAAGAGCTATCATTTTTGTGGATCTAAATGAGCTTAAGGATTCTCCAATGCTAACTTTTCCTTTAGAACTTACAGTTTTCAAACCAAAGTTCCAAAACTTTGAAGTTGTCAATTTTGACAACAAGAGGCTCCCAGGAGCCTAAATCGCTCACCTGGTCTTTATGTCAACCCTATATTTTGTACAGCTAAATGAGCTCACATTTTAACAAGCAACAGTTTTTCTTTATCTACTATAGTTTTCTTTCTACAGGCTAAAAACACGAAAAAAAAGTTATTTTAGAGGCCGTAACCCCTATAAGGGATCATCTGACAACTTCGACCCTATGAGGACTTTTGTACAGCTAAATGAGCTGAACATTCAAGCAAGCAACAGCTTTTCTCTATCTGCTATAGTTTTCTTTCTATAGGCCAAAAACATAAAAAAGGTTATTTTAGGGGCCGTAACCCCTATAAGGGGTCATCTGACAACTTCAACCCTATGGAGACTTTTGTACAGCTAAATGAACTGAACATTTAAGCAAGCAACAGCTTTTCTCTATCTGCTAAAGTTTTCTTTCTATAGGCCAAAAACATGAAAAAACATCATTTTAGGGGCCGTAACCCCTATAAGGGGTCATCTGACAACCTTGACCCTATGGAGACTTTTGTACAGCTAAATGAACTGAACATTTAAGCAAGCAACAGCTTTTCTCTATCTGCAATATTTTTCATTCCATAGGCCAATAAAAAGCTACGCCGAGCGCAGCATGATACGACCGCAACAAGTTGAACCCTGTACGTTGGAGGCCCAATATGGATAGTCCATTGCTTTGGTCACATGAAGCCCATGGTGGACTTACAAAGCCATTTGACACATGCATCCTGTGGTGGACTTAGAAATGCATTTGTGACAAATATATTTATATTAACATCTTATACAAAAAGCCTTATTTCTATACATGTATTAATTTACAATTTTGGCCCTTTGACCCCTAATTCCTCAAAAATGGTAAAAGATATTGCTTATCGATAAAAAATAATAGGAAATTGTGTACATGGAATCCGATGAAAAAAAGATTTTGAAAATCGGACCACAAATAAAAAAGTTCATTTTATGGGCGTGGCCTGTCTTTAGCCCCCTGTAACAATGTAATGGTGAAATACATATCAAAATTATTGACACATTTTATTGACAGAATTTAATGATGAATTCAACAAAGAAAGAATTTTCAAAATCTATTGAATAATAAACATTCTACAACAGTTTTGTCATTACACCCGTTTTAGCCCTTTTTGGTCCCTTTTTCTAAAACAGTAGGGGCCACAAACCCCAAATACAAAACCAAGATTCCTCTAGTGGATATAATCATCATATATAAACTTCATAACAATTGGCAGGCCCACTACAACTTAATTTTTGGTATAAAACTATTTGCATTGACAAACTTTTAAAAATGGCGTTTTTGGCCCCTTTGACCCCTAATTTCTCAAAAACGGTAAGAGATATTGCAAATCTGATTGAAAAGCGCAGACAGGTATTTTCATAAGGATTCCAATGAAAAAAAGATTTTGAAAATCGGACCAAAAATAAAAAAGTCAATTTTTTGGGTGTGGCCCCTTTTTGACCCCCAGTATCAATGTAACAATGCAATATATATCAAAACCATTGACACATTTTGTTGACAGAATTTAATGATGAATTCAATAAAAAAAGAATTATCAAAATCGAATGAATAATAAACATTTTACAACAGTTTTGTCAATACACCCGTTATAGCCCTTTTTGGCCCTTTTTTCTAAAATGATAGGGGCCACAACCCCCAAATACAATACCAACCTTCCTTAAGTGGTAACAAACATCATATCAAAATTTCATAATATTCGGTCAATATTTACTCAAGTTATCACACGGAAACCAAAGTGTCCACAGACGACGACGACGACGACGCCAACGACGACGACAACGACGACGACATCGCCATAACATTATACGATCGCAAAAATTTTGCGGTCGTATAAAAACATGAAAAAACATTATTTCAGGGGCCGTAACCCCTATAAGGGGTCATCTGACAACATCGACCCTATGGAGACTTTTGTAGAGCTAAATGAGCTGAACATTTAAGCAAGCAAAAGCTTTTCTCTATCTGCAATAGTTTTCATACTATAGGGCAAAAACATGAAAAAACGCTATTTTTCACCTTTAAGGGGCTGTAACCCCTATAAGGGGTCATCTGACAACTTGGACCAAATGGAGACTTTTGTAGAGCTTTTGATGCTGAAGCAGTACGGTGGCATCAGATTTCATCTATCTCTTATACTTTTTGATTTACAAGCCAAAAAGAGTAGTCTGACCCCCCTTGACTATTTTTAGCAACGGCAGCCATGTTTTTTGACAAATCAAAAATCCCCACATCAGTTCTGTGGGGGATATCCTAAAGTACCACCAGACCAAATTTGGTTAGAATCTGTGCAGCTGTTTCAGAGGAGAAGAAGTTTGAAGAAAAGTTAACGACGTAGACGGACGACGACGACGACGGACGACGACGACGGACGCCAAGTGATGGCCAGGTGAGCTAATAAAAGGGGAAATTTTAAACTCCTATGTATATAAGAAGTTGTCCCACAACTTTGACTCAATGGTGAGTTTTGTAGATTTTGATGCTGAAGAAGGATGTTTGCTTCCGATTTTCTCTGAAAATAAAACCTTCCACCTGCTTTTTTCCCCCTGACATTTGGATGTAAATCTATCAATTAAGTTTACTTATGGCCTTGTAGTGAGAAAATTTTATTCGGAGTCAAGTTCATGTTAAAATATCTGTGTAACTACACATGTAGATTCTTTGTTTATATGTTGATGCTGGTTTGAAACCAACAGCTAGTTTAGAAAGAAGCAGAGGAACCAATGGGGTATCCGAATGTCAATAGTACGAGACAAAACCAGTAAACACCAACAAGAACGAGACAAAAACAGACAACATATAAAACATGGAAAACACAAAAATAACTGAATATCAATCAACAATGCAAACTCCAGTCGAAACGAGGGTAAACTCAGGTTTGCGGGAAGAGTTAGCAGTTCCTGCTTGCTATAGCACACCGGTCACGTTGCCAACAGGTTGCAAACAGATCAACTGTCACTTCCTCTATAAATGGTGTTTTAAATTTATTCATTGAAATCAAATTATTTGTGGTAGAATTTTAGTTGCCAAATCATTAAGTCACCTAGGGGACCATTTCACTTGACTAAACTGCTGGTTTTTGTTAAAATAGAAAATAATGAGATGTGGAATAAGTGTACGCGACACAGCCCACTATTAAACGGCAATTAAGAAAAACCACAATGGACAACCGCCAGCAGCCTTCAACGAGGCCATTTGGCACTGCTCACGGTTCTGCAATTGGCCCATGGTCTAAATAAAATGCTTATTATTCAAATCCAGCCCTGAAATAGTCACAGATAGACCCCCTTCTTAAACAAGGAACAGAAAACATCAAATAGACAAGTACAAACGAAAGCTTTGTAAAAGATTCCTGGCTTAGGACATGTAGGACAGGCACATGTAATATGTGGCAGGGTTAAACTAGTTTTTTGGGCCCAACCTTCCCCCATCAATATTCTTAGACAAAGCACAAAAACTAAACACACAATTAAAATCAAATCGATCAAAGTCCAATTCCACTAGAGAGAACCTAAGACAAAACGAGAACAAACAAAAGGACGGTAAAGGAACACTCTATAGAGCACTCGCTGTTACTGACAGCTAGCTGAGAATCATTAATCAACTGATGTAAAAAAATCAAATGTATTGATTTTAAGTCTGACACAACACTTCAAACAATAATGATTTAGTGAAGTGTCATCACACAATAGTTGTTTAACATCAAATTACTGTTACCCTTTTGCTGGTCATACATAAAAGTCAAGAATTCAAAAGAAACAAAAAATTCTAGGACGTCTTTGTCCATGTTGTCATATTTAGATCTTCATCTCAAAATAGACACTCAAGGAAGACTTTCAACAATGTTCTATGACAAAAATGATGACTTCGATTTTCCAATTGTCAACTTTCCTTTCTTAAATGTTTTTTGTGTACCTGTACTTTAATTCATTTTGGAATTTGATCCTGTTCAATAAAGTTGAATCAATTTAACATGTTTAAAGTGTCTTCGTGTATCACTTTGCCGAGATGTTTAAAATATACCTTACAAGATGCAAAGAAAGAAAATGTTATCAGACACTGTTGAAAATTTGTCAAAATTCCAAAACTCATCATGCTCGTTGGCGTTGCCATTTTTTCTTAACCTACCCTATAGCAACATTCTGTCAGCTCCTGCTAATGGAGTTTACCTATCACAACTGATTAGTTATTCTAGAACTTAAAAGACTTGCATCAACTTCTTTTGTAGAGTGTCACCTCTAACACAAAAATTGACAACAAAGGTTACAAATGTAGGTATACATTGCTCCTCAGTTGTTTTGTTCACTGAATAAATTTTATGGAAGATATCATGCACTCATAAACAATTAAGGGGTTCCTATCTCTCAGATGAATGCTGATGTTGTTTTGTCATTAGTTTGATTTGTCCTTAATTATTTGACAGTCTGAATTAACAATTAGCAGCTTGAAGGGTGTGCTACAGAACACATGTACATGTACCGTGACTGAACACTGCGATAGTGGTACACCACTCTAAGAGTGATAGCCCATAACCATGATAACTTTTTTATTTTTAGATTGTCTTCAAATTCCTTTTTTGAAATTGTTCTGTATAACCTTTCCCTCTAACATGTCCAATTGTAAAAAGAATTATTGGAAAATCTTTATCCAGAAAAAAGATATTTGATGTGTCTCTAACAGTGGTGTACAACTATCACGGTGTTTAGTCACAGTGTACTGTACATTTTTGTTCAGCAAGCAATAACTGCTTCCTCTTCCTAACCACCTAGATTAGGACCTGAGTTCACTCTTGTTACAACATTATGTTCACATGATTGATTGCTATCAGTTGGTTTTTTTTTGTATTTTGGTGTTGTTTGTTTCTTTGTATGATACTTGTTTTTGTTTTGGCCTTTAAAGATCCATCTCCTGTAATTCTGTTTTTGATTCTATATAAATTTAGCCGTATAAGAAAAAAAAATGTTTACAGTGGGTAAGCTACTTATAACCGAAATAGTTCATTATACATACAGTTGGATGGGTTGCTACTTTTATCGATATCGGTATTTTTAGCAATATTGGTAATTTCAACGATTTGATATATCGGTATTTTTAACGATTTTCAGGAGGCGCTCTTTCTTTTAATCAAAGAACACGGTGTGTTGACATAAAACAGAGTGAGTTGCATAAATAACTAAAAACAAGGCAAAATCATATCTCATGCATAAATTTGCTAGAGTAGAGCATTCATGAGTAATTATGCAAGGACATGTAACACAGTACAAACCTGGCCTTCTTGGGGTGCTAAGGCCATTCCTTTGACATCATTTTACACACACATTCTTAAATATAATCTTATTGTCACATATTATCTCCAAAATTTGGTCAGTTTACAATTTTTTTTTGTTTTGAATTCGATTTCCGGCGAAAGTTACAAAAGATTCGAAGTAAAAGTTATCAGGCTACCCTAAAGGTAAAGCGTAATACCAACTTAAATCTAAAATAAATGTGAACAAGGACGTACTAAAAGCAGGACAGAAGGCTCGATAAAAAAGCTATCGGGTTACCATAAAGGTACAGCCTATGACCAACTTTTATTTAAAATAGACAATAACGTACTGGAATCAGATAATAAGTTGTAAAAAGAAGTGGGACAGTACCAATAGGTCAAAAGTCCAAAAGGGCAAAATATTCAAAACTCCTTTTTCATCCGAGACCAAAATAGGACAAATCAAGTACTGAGTACTGACCTAGGGTACATAAACTTTGATGTGTCCCAGCTTATTTCAGTCGCATATTTATACATCTAATATGATTAAGGCCCTGCCTTTTTAGCGAGCATCGAAAATCTATATAATTACCTTTTAAAAATAAATCCATGTGCTCGACCGGCTAAGTTTAACGTAAACAGGGAACTTTTAAAGAATGAATTTTTAAAATAGTAGCAAAGTCTGACCCAACCCAACCAAAAAAGGTTGTTATTAAAATATCTGGGATCAATATCTACTTATTAAAAATTCAATTATTTGTGCAAATAATAAATCATGTAACATTCTGGGACGACATTTAACGGGACGAAATTATCCATTTTATGGATTACGTGACGTCATTTCCTTGTCAGAGTATTTCGCTCTTCTTCAGCAGACCAAAACAACATTCAGATTCTGTCAGGTTTTATGAGATTTTCTGAGTATCAGTGTTTTATTTGAAGCATTGGTAACAGAAGGCACATTAAGAAACCTGGCGGAAAAAAAACGGTAAAGTAAAAATATGCGGAATTGAGGAAAGTGAGTGAAACCCCACAGGATGGGACTCTTCTTTGAATTTTCATTTTCAGGTAAGAACCTTTTATTTATTATTATGAGTAGGGTTTATTATGTAAATTTATGTTTTTCTTTATCTTATTTTATCTTACTTAAAATTCAACAAAGGTCATGCATTTGGTATCATGGTCAATGGGATGATATTGCCAAAAGATAGCTAGGTAATTTCCGGAAAATCGTTTTTCAGCGGAAAAGACCGAATGGTGTTTAAATAAAAATCTGTGTGTAAAAATAAACAAGTGGATGAATGAGGGTTCTATCACTGTTTTTGAATTTCAATTTTTATATTTTTGCATAACAGATTATGATGTATTTTTTATAAGCCCAGAGGTTTGATTGTATTACTAATATGCTCCGTGCCTATTATTTTTTTCACTCCGTAAAAGTAAACCTGTTCCGGTTTAATCGGCTCGAGGATATTTCTTGATCTCAACGATGGCCTGGGGCCATCAAGAAAAAATAGTACTTCGGCGTAGGGTTTTCCTACTTTCACTTTTAACAAATGAACCATTAGTTACCCCAGGCCACCTATAGATACGTGTAAGTAAATTATATCTAAAAAAATATTTGATAACTCTAGGCTCCTCAGTCCCCAAAAGACATATAATATACATTTGGTTACCTTAGACCATATAACATTATATGTTTATATACATTATATAAATCTTCGGTTACCTCAGGTCTTATATTTATATATTTGATTACCTTGGACGCTACATTTATAAATATACGTTCAAATAAGCATTAGATTTTGTCATGCCCCTATATATTGTACATCAATATAAATAGCCCGGATATCAGTTGGTTACCGAAGCCCTGTACATTCAGTAGAAGATAACCAGACGTGGAATAAGTATAGAAATATACATTTAATCATTGGTTACCCAAGGCCTCCTATAACAGTATACATTGAAGTTTACCATTGGTTACCCAAGGCCCCCTATAGCAACGACATTTATGTTAACCATTGGTTACATGATGCCCACTATAAGATTGTAAATTGAAGTAAATGAGTGGTTACCTAAGGCCCCCTATTGCAGTATACATTGAAGTGAACCATTGGTTACCTGAGCCCCCCTATAGCAATATACAATGAAGTTTACCATTGGTTACCCAAGGCCCCCTATAGCATTGAACATGTTACCTACGACCCCCTACAGCATTGTACATTGAAATAAACAATTGGTTACCTGAAGCCCCCTACAACAAATACATTCAGAAACTAGAAAAATTGTGAGCCGCAGCTCACAAATAAATACCCCCACCCCCAAAAATAATCAGATAAAATTTAGAATAGGAGATGCACATTTACATTATGTCACAAAGATTGTGTGTAGGTTTCATGAAAATCCATCAAGGGGTTTAGGAGGAGTTGCGGATAAGAGATGGGTACCCCCATGTAGTCGAATGGCTAAGTCCATGTTTGCTATGGGAAACCCCAAAAACCATTCTGATCAAATTTTAAAATAGTAAGTGCACATCTACATTATGTCACAACAATTGTGTGTAAGTTTCATGAAAATCCATCAAGGGGTTTAGGAGGAGTTGCGGATAAGAGATGGGTACCCCCATGTAGGCGAATGGCTAAGCCCATGTTTTGTAATGGGAAACTCCCAAAGTCATTCTGATCAAATTTTAAAATAGCAGTTGCACATCTACATTATGTCACAATGATTGTGAGTAAGTTTCATGAAAATCCACCAAGGGGTTTAGGAGGAGTTGCGGATAAGAGATGGGTACCCTGAAGTGTAACGGAAGGACGGACAGAAGGACCGACACCCCTATCACTATATACCCCCTACTTTTGAAGTGGGGGTATAATAAACAATGTTTTTTGCTCTCTATAGCAATATACATAGGAGTTAACAATTGGTTACCTAAGGTCCCATATAATGCTAAAGCAACGGCATAGATGTAAAGAATGGGATACCTAAGACCACCTATCATAGCATATCAATTGTTATAAACTTAAGAATATTCATAAACTATCAAGCAGACAAAATCAGGAATAGGAAATACTGAATAAAAATAAGATTTATACATGTAGCAACAAACGAGATTTATTACTTGTTTGTTATAATCACTGAAAGCTAATGTATGGTAAAGAATTGCAGATTTTATAAATTAATTATATAATTTTATCAATTCATGAAGTCTTTTGAGGTAACCTAAAAAATGCCTTTTTTAAGCGATGTTATGCAGGTTTTGGCATGCTACTACGTACATGTGTGAAAAGTACACCATATCATATATGCAACATCTGATATTTTCACACAATGAAGACCCTAAAAAGTAGACCAGTTTTGTCGCAATATGTCCTTACCTTTATAATAGAGGTAACCCCCCATGTTTGCTTTACAAATGGTTCATGACATTATAAAAACTTCTAGGGAGCCTGAAGTAACCAAACATTACTTTTAGGTTATCGATACCACAAACCAATCATTTACTTCAATTTACAATCTTATAGTGGGCATCATGAAACCAATGGTTTACATAAATGTCGTTGCTAAAAGAGGCCTTCGGTAACCAATGGTTAACTTCAATGCATATTGCTATAGGGGGCCTCAGGTAACCAATGGTTAACTTCAATGTATACTACTATATGGGGCCTTAGGTAACCAATCATTTACTTCAATTTACAATCTTATAGTGGGCATCATGTAACAAATGGTTTACATAAATGTCGTTGCTATATGAGGTCTTGGGTAACCAATGGTTAACGCCAATACATATTGTTATAGGGGCCTCAGGTAACCAATGGTTAACTTCAATGTATACTGTTATTGGGGGCCTTGGGTAATCAATGGTTAACTTCAATGTATATTGCTATAGGGGGGCCTTGGGTAATCAATGGTAAACTTCAATGTATATTGCTATAGTGGGCCACGGGTAATCAATGGTTAACTTCAATGTATATTGCTATAGGGGGGCCTTGGGTAATCAATGGTAAACTTCAATGTATATTGCTATAGTGGGCCACGGGTAATCAATGGTTAACTTCAATGTATATTGCTATAGGGGGCCTTGGGTAATCAACGATAAACTGCAATGTATATTGCTATAGGGGGCCTCGGGTAATCAATGGTTAACTTCAATGTATAATATATTGCTATAGGGGGCCTTGGGTAATCAATGGTAAACTTTAATGTATATTGAAATAGGGGGCCTCGGGTAATCAATGGTTAACTTCAATGTATATTGCTGTAGGGGGGGCTTGGGTAATCAATGGTTAACTTCAATGCATATTGCTATAAGTGCCCTCAGGTAACCAACATTTATATCAATGTCGTTACTATAGGGGCCATGGGTAACTGATGGTCAACTTAAAAGTATATTGCTATAGTTATACAAATGGTTTACATCATTGAATATTGCTATAGTAGGCCTCAGGTAATCTTTTGTTCGTTACAATTTATTTAGTATAGGTAGGCTCAGGTTATAAATGGTTTACACCAATGAAAATTATTATATTTTTTGGGGGGCCTTAGGTAACCTCATGTTTATATCAATGTACATTGTTATTTTTGTGCTTAGACTAGATACAATGGAAGTTTAGTCGAATAATTAAATTATACTCTTTATCTAGATAGGATTCATTATTTACCATCCAAAGATTCGTTTTGTGACCAATTTGTAGATTTATACACTACTTTCGTTTTTTAAAGGACTATATTTTGCGTAATAAATTGTTGTAATGAGGTGATGGCCCAAGGCCATCGTTAAAATCAAGAAATATCCTCGAGCGTTTAATCGTCAGTATATTTCTGGCACATCTCAAAACATGCACAATGTCGTAAGGCTCGCATCTGCGATGCTCGCTATAATAATCCCTTTATTAGGGAGGAGCCTAGGATGGTGTAGTGGTTACATCCTCTGTTCTGTTAGCTAGGCGTATACGCCGTAGATGTCCCAAATGTTGTGAGTTCCATCCTCGCTGAAGGCACTCAAAAAATCAAAATCTGTTTGTCAGATGATTTTCAGAGTTGAAATTACAGTAACATTGTTTGATTATATACTAGACATTCATATAATAATCCCTTTCTTATATTTTGTTTCATGTTTATTCCACATACCCTTCATAAAAGTTCATGTTTGTCCAGCCCATAAGTTTATTGCTTTTATCATAAACAAACTCTATCAAATTTTGTAAAAAAATTTAATAGCATCTTTCAGAGCTACCGGAGACGCAATTATTGGCTAATCAGTGGAAAAAGGGAAAGTATTCAATGTTTTAGTAAACAAAAATTTTTGTTAATTATTATGTGCATTCACTGCAGACCTGTCAAGTGTCACGCAACTAGCGTGAGACTCGCGCATCTGGTCAGCAATTTGGCGGCAAATTTCTTTAATCTTTTAATTTTTTCCTTTGATCTTTCAATTTTTTAGCAAATCTCACGCAAGCAGCTCATAAAAACTTGACAGGCATGTATGTGCAACAAAAAATTGGTGCACATTTGTTTTTAAATTTTTAATAATAGTATTATATTATCAAAAAAGATTTTATGTGATTCTTTTGAATAGGAATTTTAATCAAATTACTAAAATGTGACAAGATGATAGAATGGGGACAATTGGCTTAGCAGAAATTGTAACACTAAATATGAATTTAAATACCAAACAGTAATCTAAATTTAACTCCATTTGTCTCGCATCTTTTCGACCGCAATCACTGAACCATGAAGTTGATGCCAAGAGTAAAGTTTTATGATTCTTGCATGGTCATATCTTGATATATGTGTGTATAAAGTTTCATGATGATTTGAAACTTCTTTTATAGAAAGTAACTCAACATTATAGGTAATCTTCAGTAAAACACCCCATTTTTTCTGTGATCAATCAACCATGAAGTGATGAGACAGATATAATATAATGATTTTTTTTTTCATTCCCTGATTTATATTTGTAATAAGTTTCATAACAAGTGTGGCCACTTAAATTTGTCTCGTATGCTGGAACCATCACTTAAATGAACTACAGAAGCTTTCATTTCTTGATATAAACACAAAAAATGTCTGTAGTGTATACCCAATATCAGATGCCTAGCTATTATACTTTTCAAGCAATTCATTGTCCACTTAAGTATTACAAAAAGTTTTCTGCCTGAAAAAAAAAGACCTAAGTACACAGAGTCACAAAAGCGAGAAAATGGTGCAAGGTCATCCGCCATGGTGACAGTTGCATAGACCATAACCTCAACTGTCTGTATACCTAATATCAGATGCCTAGCTATTATACTTTTCCCAGCAATTCATTGTCAAAAAAAGTCTTACAAAAAAGGTTTTCAGCCTAAATAATACCTATGTTCACAGAGCCACTGGACTATGAAAATGGGATCAGGTTCACATGGCATGGTGTCAGCTGCATAGACCATAACCTGAACTGTCTGTATATCAGATGCATAGCTATTCTATTTTTCCAGCAAATTAAATTATCATCCAAAAAAAGTCTTTCAAAAAAGTTTACAGCCTGAAAAAAGACCTAAGTTCACAGAGCCACTGGAGCATGACAATGGGGTCAGGGTCACATGGCATGGTGTCAGCTGCATAGACCATAACCTGAACTGTCTGTATACCAAATATCAGATGCATAGCTATTATACTTTTCAAGCAATTCATTGTCCACAAAAGTCTTACAAAAACGTTTACACTGCCGCCGCTGTCGTTGCCGGAAAGTAATACCTTTGTCTCGCCTTTCGCGACTTTTCGTTGTAGGCGAGACAATAAAACCATACTTCCTTCATGGTAAAGTAAATTAAACCTGTGGGTAAACCTGGTTGAACCAATTGATGAACAGACTTAAACACTATATGTCCCTTTACTTTTGGATATAGGGCATTAAAAACCTTGGTAATTGCCAATACTTCTAAAGTAGATTGTAACCGTCCAACAAAGTGGAGCTTTTTACATGAAATTTTGAGTCTAATTTGATACTTTGGTTGTTAACTCATTCATCAGAAAAATTTGTGTACATCAAGAGGGTATAATGGAGTATATTGAAATAAAGTACCTAGCTGGTACTCTCTTTCTTTCCTTCTGCAGAGTTTGGTTTATACATTACTGATCTACAGGAGTGTGTGTGTTGGTGTTCAAGGCCCTTTATCGACCCACCTGGGCCATGTAGGGCGGTCAATGTTTATTGGTGGAGGAATCCTGAGTACCCGGAGGAAACCATCCACCTTTGGCAGGTAACTGACAAACCTAATCACATACAGTTGGGGAAGTCCCTTTTTGATAAATTCAAACCTGATCTACAGGAATAATTTATTGTGTAGATTGTCATTGTGACTTTATTTGTAAATAATTTAATTTGGTATGTAACGCTCAATATGATTAGTTGGACCAACCCATGTTATTTTGTATAATATGGTTTGGTCTTGTGATGTCACCAACATCTTCATCTTCATCCGCCACGGCATTTTCGAAATAGTCCCTATGATTTTTTGTTGTTGAATATTCGATAGTTAATATAAATCTTACGAAATTAAATTATAAGGAATGACTTTAATAGTTGGTCATTTTATAGGGATATAAAATGGGTAGGGTTGTTTTACGCCGAAGCGCTTTATTAAGCGTAAAACGACCCTACCCATTTTATACCCGTATAAAATGACCAACTATTAAAGTCATTCCTTAAATATCCTAAATTCATCCAATCATCCAATTATAAGTAATAAGAATCCTTTCATTTCAAAATTTTATTACTAAAAATACAATGGCAATAAATATATATAGCACTATACAATTACTTTACTTGGTGAATGAAACCAGCATCTTTATTCAGAAATAAAAGAACTGTTTCAATAGAATCTGATATTTTTTACTGAAACTTCATTCCTTTTTGTATCAAATGTAATGATTTTGTACAATCTTTTGTAATACAAGTTATCAAACAGTGAGTAAAATAGAAATATACAAACACATACCTTAAATTATACTAAAAGGTTCAAATGTTATTTTTTTTCATAAAATATCATATTATAATTGAGACCTTCTTTGCTAGTGTGCAACATTTAGGTAGTTGAATTCAGATTATTCTAAAATTTTATTAGCTGGCTATTTTTGAAAATTTTAAATTCTGTCCTGTTAACAATATGATAAAGAGATAAGAATAATAGTTTTTCCTATGGGATTGAAAAAATAACTAAGAAAACTGGAAGTTTTGTTTCATATTAATCATTTTTCTTTACTTGATTTGTGACAAGGCAATCTATAGTAAAATGAACAAGGGCATAAACAGTGAAATAATTGTTGTACCAAGTCAAATATGGTTTTTCTTAAAGATTATTAGTTTCATTTTCTCTAAATTATTGCAAAAGCAATGATTTTTTTTGATAAAAACTTTAAATTTAAGGTTTAATATAAGTGTGTTGGACGTAACAGTGTCTGTCCAAACCATACTGTACATTTTGAAGTGTTTTTAAGAAAAACTATTTACTTTCAAAGATTTACAGTATCATATATGTATAATTTAAGTCATAAAAAATATTAACACATGTATTTGAAAAGGAATATCTGTTATGAGCATTAAAAATTACTAAAATATAATTTTTTCTAAACTTTCCGTCTGCGTTCGTCCCAACATTTATGAATTGAAATTGGATGATAAAATACAATTTGTTAATACCAAGTCCTTACAATGATTGTAGTAAGATTTAGTTCAGGATAATGTTCATATTTCCTCTCATGAAATGCCCTTTACTCCCATAAAAAATCAAAAAGAAGGAATAAAGATGTGTCTGTCCACTTCTGACTAAATGTTCGTCCAACATTTATGGTATCTGTCCTGTTCGTCCAACACAAGTTTTCTCCAAACTTTTATGCCATCAAATTAACAATGGAGGGAATTGAAAAGGTTATTTTCAAGCACAATAATGCTGAAGCTTCTTACCTTTACCATTATTTTTATATATATTTTTATCCAAACGCAATTATTTATTGCAAAATTCTGTCCTCGTTCGTCCAACACTGACTGCTAAAATATTCTAATTTACAGGTCATGACTTATTCTTCACAATTCATTTTGTACTTCAGAATTAATCTTAAGTGAAAAAGAAATACTTATTATTCACAAATTCTTTATTTTGTTATCTTAAAGCATCGTATTACGTCAATAATTTCTGTCCACTGTTCGTCCAACCACATATTATTTCATGTCTGTCCATTGTTTGTCCAACACATTTTTTTAAAACTTTATTTCATCTGTTTATTTGAAAAAGACTATTATTTTAGAAATTTATATAAATTGTGAGCTGAAAATAACTAAGAGAACATATTTTCAATAAAATAAATTAATTAATTCAAACAAAAGTAGTCAAACTCAGCCTTGATGTCTGTCCTTGTTTGTCCAACACTCTGCTGAAATAATCTGTTTTACAGGGGATGACTTGATCTTCACAGTTCATTTCGTACTTCAGAATTAATCTTTAGTGAAAAGGAAAAACTTATCATTTACAATTTATTTATTTTTTTTATCTTATAGCATTGTTTTACATCAATAATTTCTGTCCACAGTTCGTCCAACTACATATCGTTTCATGTCTGTCCAGTGTTTGTCCAAAACTTGTCCTTAATCTCAATTTCTTTGTATTTTGTTAAAGATATCAATTTTAAATAAACTTTGTAAGATTTTATTGCAAGATGCAATGCAAATTTAATAGATAAGTGGGATCTTTTTGTTAAAATAACAAATTTATTGATGTTTTACTTAATGTCTGTCCATGTTCATCCAACCACAATATTGGACAGACAGGGCATTGTTATTCTATAATGTTACTGTAGTTTATTTAAGACCCACAATTTATTAAAAATATGAGTCTTAAATAACTGTTAATTATATTACTTTGTTTTTATTTCATTGGAATTCTTCTATTTTAAATAAAATAAGAAAAATACATTTCTGTTCTGTTCGTCCCAACACTGGTCAATTTAGGATCTGTCCATTGTTTGTCCAACACATTTTTTGAAAACTTTATTTCACCTTTTTATTTGAAAAAACTATTATTTTAGAAATTTTATACAAAATGTGAGCTTAAAATAACTAACAGAATATAATTTCAATAAAATAAATTAATTAATTCCAACAAAAGTTGTCAAACTCAACCTTGATTTCTGTCCATGTTCGTCCAACACTTTTTTAAAAAATTCATATAAAATTGGTTAGATATATTATCTAGTTAAATTGTTTAATATTTTGTTAACTAGAAGTGACAATAAATAATAGTATCCATCATTCTGGGCAATGGAAAGTTAAATGTTTCATTTATTCACAAAAATGTCTGTCCACGTTCGTCCGACCCATGGTCATAGTGCCCCTATAAAATCACAAAAAAAATATATTTTCAACAAAAACATTATCTTTTCCTTACAATTTATTGAAAGTAAAATGATTTTAGCAGAGTTTTAACTCCTTTCATTAGTATTCTAAACCACTTTGAAATTTTGAATCAATGTCACAGTTCATGTTGCACCTTAGCAAAGAAGGACTCAATTACACTTTATTATTTGTTAAGTTGGGAGGAGTCTTATTTTCTCCCAGTCTTATTTGAAAAATCCTAAATAATTATTCTGTAACCAGTCAGATTGAATAAAAACAAGACCAATCGATGTCTGGCCCTGCGTCGCATGGCAAAACATTGAACCCTGTACGTTCTAAGCCCAATATGGACAGTCAAAATATTTTGACACTTGCATCCTATGGTGGACTTACAAAGCATATTTGTCACATGCCACCCAATATTGTAAAAATAGACACAAAAAATAGTTTCTATTTTTTCCCCTTTTGGTCCCGTTATTGCTAAACAGAAAAGGTGGGTCAAGAAAAAATTGTATCTTCCATTTTGTATCCATTATATGACAAAAATTAACCTGTAAAAAAATTTCTAAATCGGCCCATAAATAAAAAATGTCACATTTTTGCCCCTTTTGGGCCACTCGTTCCTAAACAAAAAGAGAGGGGACACCCAAAATCAGCCCAATCCTTCCTTTTATGGTAAGTAACATTACTGTAAAGTTTCATAGCATTTGGTCAACCAGAACAAAAGTTATTGTGGAAAAAAAATTAAAAAGTTGCTTTTTTGGCCCCCTTTGGGCCTCTAATTTCTAAACGATAAAAGAGGGGACACCCAAAATCAGCCTAACCCTTCCTTTTTTGGTGAGTAACATTACTGTAAAGTTTCATAGCATTTGGTCAACCAGAACAAAAGTTATTGTGGAAAAAAATTTAAAAATTGCTTTTTTGGCCCCCTTTGGGCCTCTAATTTCTAAACGATAAAAGAGGGGACACCCAAAATCAGCCCAACCCTTCCTTTTATAGTAAGTAACATTACTGTAAAGTTTCTTAGCATTTGGTCAACAAGAACAAAAGTTATTGTGGAAACAAATAAAAAAGTCACTTTTTTGGTCCCTTTGGGGCCCCTAATTTCCAAATGGAAAAAGAGGGGACACCCAAAATCAGCCCAAACCTTCCTTTTATGGTAAGTAACATTACTGTAAAGTTTCATAGCATTTGGTCAAGCAGAACAAAAGTTATTGTGGAAAAAAATTTAAAAGTCGCTTTTTTGGCCCCTTTTGGGCCCCTAATTTCTAAACGAAATTATAAAATGACCCAAAAAGGGGAGGTGCACATCTTCAATATATCTGTAATCACTGTGTAAAATTTCAGAAAGATCTAGTGTTTGGTTTTTGAGATTCAGATTACACAAGACAGGCACCCCATAGCGGGACAGATGGACAGAGGGACGGACGGACGGACGGATGGACAGAGTGACCCGACTACTAGACCTGCTTTCGCCTTCGGCGACGCAGGTAAAAGTGATATAAAATGCTCATAAAACTCATATAAATCAAAGTAGTATAAATAATCTAGCAAAAGTTTTTTTCACTATATGCTGTCTTTGCAACATAGTTTAGAACAAGGGTATAACTATATGGCCGATCCACATACCTGGTCGGGCCATAAAAATATCAAATACTAAATTGAACAAATTTAATGAAAAACTATGAGGTACAAAAATTAATATAATGCCCATAAGTTAAATATTCTTCTGAAGTTCTCGGTCACAAATTATGGAAAACCTACCTATCTAATTTCTTTTCTCTGGAATAAAGTACAGAAATTAAAGATTTTTTGTAATAATGGTAATAGTTTTGGTAAGACAGAAGTTTTGAAGGGTGTTAATTTGTTGAAAAAAAATGAAAGCCCTAGGTTTGAATTAAAATTTCATCTGCTTATGCTAAATCCTATAAATTTTTTACGAAAGTGAGTCCAAATAGAACGATAATTTAAAAGTTAAGTTGCTGAACTAGTCTTTATACTATGGTTTTAAATGTATGAAAATATTGAAGATATTGCACATAATTTTAAATATCAAAATAATATTTACTAAAATAATTTCTAAAAGAAGACTTACACAATATCTAGCTAAATAAGCATACTTTTATGCTAAGTTTTAGGTCAATTAATTAATCAACTGAGTATTCTTTTTTTGAATGCCAGAAATCAGATGTCAGAATTTAATATTCTTTAAAGAATAAACTTTGAAAAGTACTGCATGATCTTTAAAGAAACTTTTCAGATGGTTTAAAATGAATCAGTCACAATAAATTCATTGCAAGCCATTAGAAAAACATAAAAAAACATTTCGTTTGTACTGTAAATTGTAAATGTACCTCTGCTATTTGTGACCGCAACAAAATAATATTGTACTAAGGTCATTGTAAAATAATTCCTAGATTCTCATCCGAATTTCTTGAAAATATGGGTTAAGCAAAGGAATTTCATTTTTCTATTTTTTGTATATTTTCATAAAATAATACACCATTTTAAAGGAAATTAACAAAATTTGCCAAAAATAAAAATAATTTTTTTTAGGCAGCTGAGAAATCGGGGCAGTATGGGTGAAAATCTAGGATATTTTTTATATTGGCCTAATGAAGAATTTTTTCCATGGTATATCTAACTACACAAAAACCTAAAATCATACAATAATACTGGCTTTAATGCTGTTTATATTAAAATACAATGATAGATCTTTCAAAAACATATCATGTAATATCACAATAAACACATGTGGAGACAGGAAAACAATTGTCAAAGTAAAAACCTTCCTACGCTGAAAGCACATCTTTTAAACTAAAATAATTTGAAATTTTTATAAAAAGTTGAAAGCAAGGCCCTGGAAATTTTCTGAGTTGATTTCGGTCATTTTTCCCGAAATTTTTAAATGTTCAATGACCTCTGCTTATGCTTATGCCATATTATTGTCTCCTACCATGCACCTCCCCCCTTTATCCTCCTTGAAATCATATGTCAATCAGGTATTACCTAAACATGTTATGTAATGCCCTTAATGGGCCCTTTAATTTGGTAATAAAAATATTCTATTCTATTCTATTCTATTCTAAACAAGTACTTGCTTGTGTGAAATGTTTTGTAATAAGGTGAACATGATATCCAGATCCTGTTTACAAAGGTTGTATAAAATATTCTTCATGGTTATTAAAACTTGCTTACAAAGATCGTTTAATGTAAAAGTGAAAGTGAAAGTAAAAAGGAAGTAGAATGGAGTGATTACCACATACAAAATAATATTTTATTTTTAAAAGAAAGCAAAATAAAAAGTTATGAGAAATGCTTCTATTGTATTCTGTTCAATGAAATTTATCACAATATAGGTATCTGCTAATTTAAAATAATTATTTGGAAAATATTTAATTTTTTTTATTATCTTGCACATGCGTAGTTGAACTCCAGTTTGTAGCACAATTTATTTATAGTGTACAAACACTCTTTTGACCAACTGAGGGTGTTTTCCCCAATTTTAATGAAGATGTGATTTCTAAATAAACAAAACAAGCAACCTGGTACAGTTGATTAACATTATTGTTTGATTTAAACCATCTACAGGTACTGAAAATCTTCATCAATGCACGTGGCCATGATCAGACAGGTGTGACCGATTACCTAATTAGCCCTGTAGCAATTCACACCTGTGTTTGTAATTGACACCACAGTCAGACTTAATAATGAGATTAAATGACCACCAGACCGGATGCTCAGCAAGACAATTAATGAATTTATGACCGATTGACAAAAAACATTGTGCAAAAAATTTTTGAAATGTCCGATTTAGGGAATTTTTAATCGGTCATTTTGGACAAAATTTCGGACATGACCGGCAAATGTGACCGTTTCCAGGGCCTTGGTTGAAAGGTCAATTTAGAAATCAAAATGCTTTATATTAAAGAAATAAGGAAATACTTCAGAACTTATATTTTAATTTAATTATTACAAAATATCAATTTAATTATTACAAAATAATTGGAAACACTGAAAAAATTGTAAATATTGAATATGACAATATAAATTAATTCCTAGTATACTTTACATTATTCAGATAAACAGTTTGTAAGAAGTAAACGGAGAGAAAAGAAGGCACTTTCTCATTGAAAATTCACATAACATCTATAAAACTTAACAATAGTACATTCTCTTTAACCAATTCACAACTACAACCTTGATATCTGGAAAAAGAAGACGGTACTTTTGATTTTACACTCATGAATAATATGATATGCTTACTAACCCCTAAAATAGTAGTGGATCATCTAAATAAACTTTGTTAAATTCTTAGTATAGATTAACTTTTAGTTCATCCACAAATCTTACAAAAATACATCAAATAAAACTGGTACCATAAATAGAACTACAGTATTAACTTTTGCACTTAATTAGACTTTAATACAAGTCACTGTCATGCAACTGTGGTAGTTAAGATTAAGTGAAGCAAATAAAACGTTTACAAAATCTCATTTAAGTAACTATATCATCATGATAATATTGCACTAGAAGTTTATGGATCATGTTCGGTGCCCTCGTGTAATGATGCAGCATCTTCTATTTTTACACTGCAGTAATAAGTGTTTCTCATTATCAGCATTGATCATTTGCATTCTTATCCTTTGGAGATTTTCTTCCACACTATTTGTAGTATGACTTGGACAAGCAAAAGCTATCGGAATCTCTCTAACAATGACATAACTGTAGCTTGACTACAATAAGGTGGACATAGTACTAGAAGCCCTACATGAACTGTTGAATTAATGTCAGCACAGGCAGCCTTAGGCAAACAAATTTTTTGTCTTGTCTTAAACTGAAAATATGCTCAGATTGTTTGGTGAGACCATCAGATGGTAACTATACTATGATAAGCTGGATGTTGTACTGGAAGCACTACTCAAATTGTTGGGTGAGTCCGTCAGCGGCAAATTCACAGGTAACCTTAATGTACTTAAAGGATCTGACACATAACCTACAAAATGGTGTAAAATTTGAGCAAAATAAATGGTAAACTTTAACAAGTTATTGTGTCATAGACATTTGTTATCAAAGTTAATGAATCTTTGCATTCTCTTCACTGTTGTTAAACTCCTATTATGGTGTATCTGTGTTCAAAGATTCATGAAGATCTGACGTGTACTTGGAATCTCTGTGTGTGTATTGTTATCTTATTACTGCTGTTTGTTCTATGCCCCAAAAGATCATCCTTTTTTTGGATATTGTAAGATTGCTAATGGTTAATTATATATTTGATCTAGTTCAAAAATCAAGATGGTGACAGTCTGATTTCAAATGCAGATTTTAAACTGATATTGTTTTATGGATCTTAAGAAAAAATGATTGAATCACAGTTTTATCATCCATTTTTAGCTCACCTGGACCGAAGGTCCATGTGAGCTATTACCATCACTTGGCGTCCGTCGTCGTCGTCGTCTGTCGTCGTCGTCGTCGTCGTCTGTTAACAATTTTTCAAAAATCTTCTCCTCTGAAACTACCAAACAGAATTTAATGAAACTTGGTATGAATGATCCTTAGGGTGTCCTGCACCAAACTTGTGTTTTGATTTTTAATCCGTTAAAAAACATGGCCGCCGTTACTAAAAATAGACTAGGGGGGTCAGACTACTGTTTTTGGCTTATAAATCAAAAAGTATAAGAGATAGAGGAAATCTGAGGCCACGCCACTGATTCAGCATCAAAAGCTCTACAAAAGCCTCCATTTGGTCAAAGTTGTCAGATGACCCCTTATAGGGGTTACGGCCCCTTAAAGGTGAAAAATAGCATTTTTTCATGTTTTTGGCCTACAGAATGAAAACTATTGCAGATAGAGATTAGCTGTTGCTTGCTTAAATGTTCAGCTCATTTAACTCTACAAAAGTCTTCATAGTGTCGAAGTTGTCAGATGACCCCTTATAGGGGTTACAGCCCCTTAAAGGTGAAAAATAGCCATTTTTCATGTTTTTGGCCTACAGAATGAAAACTATTGCAGATAGAGATTAGCTGTTGCTTGTTTAAATGTTCAGCTCATTGAGCTCTACAAAATTCTCCATAGGGTCGAAGTTGTCAGATGACCCCTTATAGGGGTTACGGCCCCTGAAAAATAGCGATTTTTCATGTTTTTGTCCTACAGAATGAAAACTATTGCAGATAGAGATTAGCTGTTGCTTGCTTAAATGTTCAGCTCATTTAGCTCTACAAAATTTTCCATAGAGTCGAAGTTGTCAGATGACTCCTTATAGGGGTTACGGCCCCTGAAAAATAGCGATTTTTCATGTTTTTGGCCTACAGAATGAAAACTATTGCAGATAGAGATTAGCTGTTGCTTGCTTAAATGTTCAGCTCATTTAACTCTACAAAATTTTCCATAGGGTCGAAGTTGTCAGATGACCCCTTATAGGGGTTACAGCCCCTTAAAGGTGAAAAATAGCCATTTTTCATGTTTTTGGCCTACAGAATGAAAACTATTGCAGATAGAGATTAGCTGTTGCATGCTTAAATGTTTAGCTCATTTAGCTCTACGAAAGTCTCCATAGGATCGAAGTTGTCAGATAACCCCTTATAGGGGTTATGGCCCCTGAAAAATGGCATTTTTTCATGTTTTTGGCCTACAGAATGAAAACTATTGCACATAGAGATTAGCTGTTGCTTGCTTAAATGTTCAGCTCATTGAGCTCTACAAAATTCTCCATAGGGTCGAAGTTGTCAGATGACCCCTTACAGGGGTTACGGCCCCTGAAAAATAGCGATTTTTCATGTTTTTGTCCTACAGAATGAAAACTATTGCAGATAGAGATTAGCTGTTGCTTGCTTAAATGTTCAGCTCATTTAGCTCTACAAAAGTATAGGGTCAACATCAAGACCAGGTGAGCGATTCAGGCTCCTGGGAGCCTCTTGTTAATTTACACAGTTATATTCATAAAATTACCCATATATTTTCATTCCTAATTTTGTTTGTATAACAAATGCAATGTATTTTAAAATCGTTATAAATTCTTATGCTAAGTTTATATCTACCATTCTTATCAATCTGAGGAAACTGAAGTCTTCTTCTGATTTCTTCTATAGGTACACTACTACAAAATAATATCTCCAAAATTGAATTATTGTTAGGGTAATCTTAATGCTATTAAAATATGTAAAATTATATTTAGTGGAGACAAATTTTATTTGGCATTTGATCTTATACCATAACAACACTGATATTACATATGAACTTGATACAAAATTTTATGGTACCATGTAAGTGTACAATAATTATCTATCTTCTTTTGGCACCAGTACAAAGCTGTCACTCTGACACAATTTTTATTTAATAACACAAATAAATAAAATCAGCCTTTGACAGGCCATCAAATTTATGTAAAATTCTGCTCTTTTTCTGTTAGAAGAATAGTAGGTGGCTTGATCAACTTAAAAATCTATTAACTTTTATTTACATGCACTAAAAATACTGACATCGTTATACAATGTAAAGTTGTCAGCTATGCTACAAGAAAAATTGTCTGTTAGACTTTTAGCAAAACTGAGTCAGTTTCCTTTACAAATAACCCCTGACAAATACCTGTTCCTATTGGCCTCAGATTCCCATTTATCCCTCAGGGCACTCACAGTACCAACAACAGGGGGAGTAATCCTGCCATCCTCTTCTGCTGATTCTTCGTCTTTTAACTGGGTCAAGGCCAAGGGTGACATAAAATGAGCTATCAGACTCGCTGTAGATGATGTGTTATTTATAGTTCCAGCAGCTTCTGACTCACGACATTCTTCTATGAATGGTAAAATTTCTCGAAATTCTGGACGATCCTAAGAAAAAAAGAGAAGAAACGGACCAATATCAATATCACAAGCTTTTTCTTGAAATTCTAAGAAGTAGTTAGACAAGAGATCTTTTGTTTAGAAATATCTATAACATGCTTAATTTTAAGGAAAACAGATTTGAATCATATATAATTCTAAAACATTACTTATTATAGGTCCACTAATCATTTAGAGTATTAGTCTACACTGACAGTTTTATCTTATACAAATATGTTTACCTCTGGATTAGCATGCCAGCCTCTCTGTAGAAATGCCACTATAGGTTTGGGGAAAGTTACAGCTATAGGTGGTCTGGAATTGTGGTAAGCCATTTCTGCAGCAGCAGCAGCTAAAAAAAAAACTTAAGATGACAAAGAGTACAAGTGATGTTCACTCAGTAAAGGCTGAGAAGAGATTGAGATTTTTTTCTATCAATAACTATAAGAATGACAAAGTAAGGGTTCCAACAGCCAAAAATTTCAGTTTTTCCATAATTATTGAAAAAATTTCTTGAAATTCTAATTTGAAATTCTTCAAATGGTAGCAAACCACTGCATGAAATTTCATACCATGTTTTGCACTCTAAAAATTGCAGAAGGACAAACATAAAACTTTAAGTGAAAACTATAGGGCTGTATCTTCGACAAAGGGTACAAATATTTAAAAAGCTTCAAAGGCAGGCCAACAAAAGAGTATGGTAAGTAAGTAAGTCATAAATAAGGAAAAGCTTAAAATGCCTAATTCAATACACGTACATGTATGTATTTATTGCACTGTGTGAAGATCTCACATGAAGAACAAACTAACCTGGCTTAAGGTGGGCGAATGGAAGTTCTCCTGAGAGAAGCTCCCACAAACATAAAGAGTAACTGAATATATCTGCTTTAATACTGTATTTGTTACACTGTGTGAAGATCTCAGGAGCCATCCATCTCAGATTCTGAAAAAAAGTAAATTTTATAGGACATTCAAACATACTGTGTGTGACAGGATATATATAGATATTTTGGTCTGACATCAAAGATGTACAAAACTTGAAATCCTTAATAACAGAAAAAGTTACTTAATATTTGTAGTACAATCAATTATATCTGCAAACAGGTAATGATTTAAATTTGTCAATGAGATTTATTTTTTGGAACAATTAAAGATGCTGTGACATGTACATTTATTCTCCATGTAAAGTAGACCAATATAAAAAAGATCCTAGATTCCCTTCCTCTCACCCAGATTGTTTTAGCTGCCTCAAATATTATTCAAATTTTTGGCAAATGATGTGAATTTTTGATTGGCAGAATATTTCATCAAAATGAATAAAAATCAAAAAATAAAATTCAAATTTCGCCCCCCCCTGCCCCACATTTTCAAGAAATTTGGATGGAAATCTAAGTATTGTTTTAT